>SSNR01000071.1:866304-1311510 GCA_006937965.1 Callopanchax toddi | reverse complement strand
CCCCCCCCCCCCCCCCCCCCCCATCATAATGCTGCCTTAAACACAAGGGCCCCATTTCCCATTCAGGTCTTAAATGTGATATCCTGTGTGACAGCCTCACAGCTCCCCACGTTTCTCACAGGAGTGAACTTCATGAACCCCAACAAAATGCCTTTGTCAACATCTGAGAAAGAAGCAATCGCAAGTGTCAACAAACACTCTTAGGGGCATTCCTGTGTGCATTCCTGTGCCTCAATGAAATAACAGGGTGAATCGTGTATTTAAGCCAAACAGGGTTTCAGTAAAAACTCACTAGACGACTAAAGGGCCTTCAGGAAATGCTACAATGGAAGACCCCCAATGGGAAACTGCAGCCAACCAGCTTTATTCACAGAGGACACGGATAATTTGTTCATTCAGTTTAAAGCTCAGCATTCTGGAGAGAAAGCTCCCACATGAGTTCCTCGTCTCATAAAGGCAGACGTGTTATCAGACATGTGAACTCCCCTCTCCCTGCAGGTTTTCATCTACTACTGCTTTTGTGTTTTTAAAACTTGTCTCTGGTGAATCTGGGTTCATTGTTTTCTTCAGAGAACTTCTTTCTCTATTTTCATGATGTCATGTACTTTTCCATAGCCCCAGGTCTTTCCTATGCCCCACTGCTGGTATCTGTGTCTTAGTGGGTGGGCTCAGCGAGGAGCTGGGGCTGGCCTTTCGACTACACTCTGACTTTTGACCTTGTTGCTTTTGGCTCCTGCACTTATTCCACAATAGCACCTGCCACTCACCAGATGTCTATTATCTCTGCTCTACATCGTATCTTCCAATAAAGCATCCTTTTCTCCAGAGTTATGCAGGCTGTTCAGGAAAGTTCAGTTTCAGTGAAAACAAACGTAAATTATTATTTTTTTTAATTTAAAAAATAAAAAAAAGAAATAATGATAATTTTACATTTCAGTGTCTGGTCAAATAAAATTTTCCTGGATCTTAATCAGAACTATAGTCACCAGCTATAAATTGAAACATGAAATTAGTCAAATTAAATCTATAAACTAACACAGAAGTCAGCTTTGACCTTTTTAATCTGAATCTAATTAGTGTTGAAGTCAATATCACATGTTTTGAATAAGAAAAGTTATATTATAAACATAAAGATGCTTTTTAATGTTCACAGTAGCGAAGAACTACCTGAACTGGACTGGTCTCCTGTGTCAAAAAGTCTCAACTAATTCAAGGCCTTCAGTTACGGATATATACTGCCACCTGGTGGTGACAAATAGGACCACACAGCAAAGAAAATAAATTGAAACTATTTTTTAAATGACATAAATTTACTTTTAACGTAACACCACAATTTAATAACATATGTTACTTTAGTTGACTTTTATTTATATATTTTAATAGTCACAAACTGTGATTTTAAATATAAACTTCAAAATACTAAAATGTCTGGATGGCAGAACCGGTACATTTCTTTTTCTTTCTTATTCCCCCCTAAACACCATTTTCTATTAAAGCTATGCTACAAGACAAAGGGTTGCCTGAAACAAAAACATGCCATTATTCATCATCACAGTTCTGCATGGGTTACCCCATTCTAATGAATGCCAGGTCACTTTCCTCATTTCACCAAAACAACTTTGATCTTTTATTTTCACTCTGCAACTTTAACCATACCTTTTAAAGCCAGTTTTAAACCACTTTACCACTTATTACTTGGTCTTTTATTCTTCTATTATCAGCATGGCATAATTCATATTTTGTCTAATGAAAGATTTACAGTAATCATAGCCATCTCAAGTTGGGCCACAAAATGCACGTGATGTGATTAGAAAAAAATGTAAAGGACATATTGCCAACTTCATAACAGAAATAACTCAATTCAAATTCAGAACTCTTGAGAATTTACCAAAACTATTCAATTACAAAGCAGAATCTCACTCTATAGAATGGTATCAGAAAATCTTTTTGAAATAGGTGCAAAAATGGCTTTGATCTCTTTGAAACACTTTAATCACACAATTCTACCAGAGCAACACCTTTACAGGTTTGATTTCCATCAAATCTCATCAGCAATGACCAATATATTTTAACGTTTAGGTTAAAAAAACTTCGGCAAAATGAAAACTAATATAATTGCAACCAGTATTGTTGCAACGTTTTCTAAATGTTGGAAAGACTATCTATATAACCCAGTGTAAATAACCAATACACGTAAAGGTAAAATACAAAAAGACACAGTCAGAGCTGAAACTGCTCAGAACTTTATTTAGAGAGAAATAAAAGTTAAAATTAAATTAAAATATAAAATTTGGTTGGACAGGTTTGTTTTTAAAAAGGGAAGATGTCCTCGCACAGAGAGTAGGCAGCGTCCAGGAGAGAAGGAAGGGGAGACCAAGAAGGGGAAAATAAGTTTAAAGGACATGAATTTGGCCATTCAGGAAGTCATGTATAAAAAGAAAAGAGACAAATTCAGTTAGTCATTATAAACCCCACCCCCATCTGAAGTGTCCTCATATGCAATCAGTGCCACTGCTCTCGTTTTCCGGTTTCTTCCAGGAAAATCTGATCATTTCTTCTCTGCAATTATCACTATAATCCCATTCCTTTATAATGCAACATCTTTTCCTGCAGTTTTGAAAAAGTAAACAAAAAGTCTTTCAAAAATAAAATGCAGCAACCACATTTCATGTTCTACTATTACATATACAGTATATATATATTTATATATATAAATACATACATAAATATTTTACATGTACAACCAATTTTGAAAAGAGGGGGAGAGAGAACCCAAAAGACGTATGAGGACTTGGGGGGGGTGGGGAGAGCAAGGATGCTCTTTGTAAGGGTAGTGTGTCTGTCTGCTTTTGTTTTCATGATTTAGCTTTGCACACACGCGCTCATGCACACACACGCAGCCTTTTGGGGGAGAGGGGGATGGAAAGCATTCCTCAGTTTGCCCAGTATGGGGAGCTGCCGTAGGTGGACTTGCTACCTTGGGATTTCTGCTGCATACCGCTGGACTGACTGCGCTGGCCAGGACCACCCTGCAAAGAAGCAATGCAAATGCTTAAAACTGCTCCAAAAACACATTTAATTCTCAAACACTGGATCAGGTGGACTATGGGGGACGCCCATCAGCTTGTGTTTACCTGTCCGTCTTGTGTGAGATGGTGGTGCAGCAGCTGGGAGTGAGGTTGTTGGTGTGGAGGGAGGATGTGCAGGAAGGGAGCAGGGGCGTAGCCAGGTGCACCTGCAGGGTTCATGGGCCCCGTTCCCCCAAGTGCTGAAGGCAGGCTGAAGGGAGGCGGTGTCCCTGTGTGGAAGCCCTGCTTCTCAAACGACTTGAGCAGTACCAAAAAAACAAAATGGCAAAAATATATAATTAGATTGACAGTATAATAAAACATAAATATTGAACTAGATCCATTCATTCAAATACATTTAGCTATAACAAAACAATTATCCTGGTTTCCTGAAAGTTTCTCCCTTGGAGTTTGGCAGTTTTTTTATTTTATTTTTTTATTTCCAGTCTAATCTTCAGTCTGACCATTTTCAATATAGCATTTGTTGAGTCACTTACCACTATTATTTGTGATTACATTATTAATTTATCAAAAATGGAATCTAAAGTCAAGGCTGTTGGTAAAAAAAAAAAAAAACAACAAAAAAAAAACAAACTTAAAATTCTATTTCTAGGTAGTTTGTTGCAAATACACAATCCTTGCAATTTTTTGGGATATATTTATCATAAATGACAAACAGACATGCAAAATCTGTATAAAGGAGCTACCATATGTTCTACCATGACTAAATTTAAAGTAATAGCAGTAACCACACCTGTGTTTTGCTGTATATGGAACCTCCCATGTCAGGAACGCCACCACCAGTACCTGATCCCGACAATCCCGCTGCTGATAGTAAAATGAGAAGAAAAAGAGGAGAAGAATGGAAACATAAATTATATGAGAATTAAGATGTATGGAAACAGCAAAAAGAAAAACAACAAAATTGGGAAGAGGGATCAAAAGGTTAATAGGGGAAAAAATGCCAGTAGACACTCCACAGCAGACAAGTGAATTCTAAACATCACATATCTGGTTTTAGCATTGGTGTTATAAGTGCCAGCCAGTAGAAAGAGGCAAATTAAGTGAGAAGCTGCAGAGGCACATCTTATTTGTCCTATTCTTTAACATGCTTTATGTCCATAAGGATGTATAATCACATGCATGCACACACAGGTTTCTCCAGAAGCCAATAATTGTGGAATCATCCGTTATTGTTAGTTAACCCATTTCCCCCCCCCCCCACACACACACACACACACACACACAAAACCCCCCAATCCTTTTTCTGAATGGGCGTGTTCGGTGTACCTTTCCCTGGGCCGCTGCCTGCTGACTTGGCCTGTGACTGGGCAGAGCCTCCATAACCTGCCTTACTGTAATCCCCACCATGGGCTTGAGACAGGTCATCAAAGGCTGAAGGAGGAGGAGGGAGGAGAGCACAAAACAGACGAGGAAATGGAGAGAGAAAAACAAGAAGGGAGATGAGCAACAGATTTTGTGAAGGGGATAGAAAGTGAAAACAGGAGAGCAGGAGAGAGAAAGGCAGTGAGGTAACCTGACTACAATGGCAGTTGCATCCAATTTTTGCAGTGGATTTTAGCTATGCAAGCAGCATAAGCAGAAAAAACAGCCCTAACTCCACAAACACATGCAGCAAGAGTTTTTCCCTTTTCTTATAATTTTTATGCCAACATTTAACCCAGAACTGTATAAAGACTAAATTTAAAGTCAGTAAAATCAGTTCATTTGTAAAGTTTCTTACTAGTTTACTTATAATTTCACATTAAGTCCAAAAGAAAATTGGTTGGTTTAACCATGTGAAAACAAAACAGTGTCCACGACTTACCTGCCCCATATGCATGCTGTCCGTAGCTGGGCTGATGCTGTTGATGGTACTGACTGGAGGGGTTGGCCAGGCCCATTGCAGGCTGTTTGGCTGAAGCTGGAGGCACAAAGACTGTGGGGCCATACTGGAAGGCTGAGGGAACCCCAGGCATGCCGGTATAGTATGGCAAACCTTTGAAGAAGTCAGTTAGGTAAAAAAAATACTGAGCTAAGTTACTGTTATTTGAATAATGCTGAATATGGTATTAATTAGGGCTGCACAATATATCAAAAATTCATCGACATCGTGATAACATGGCATGAGATAGGACCATCGCAAACATCAAAAACAGTGATAAATGCTTAGTTCAAACATTTCCATACATGCTATACATCAACTCTTTGTGAGCTAATGCATTGTGTTATTTACACAAAAGTATTTGACCAATCAAATGTAGCCCTTCCCATATGTGGCCAATCAGATGGATTCGTTTACGTTATGCACCCGTCCCCTCCGTAACCTGTTTGATGGTACTGGAGTTAGCTTAGTGTCACAATGGCTGAGAGCAAAACAAGTGAAGAAAATGTTGGTGAAGAGCTCGCGGTCTAAAAAAAAAAAAAAGGCACGCCTCTCATTGGTTACAAGAGAGATGACGCTCTACAAACACATACTCTGCAGTCTGCAAGACAACCACGGGTGTACGCATGCGTGTGTGCTTGCATGTGTGCTCCAGAACTACGAGTTGGGAAAATGGATTACATGAGGAGTGATATTTTTACTCTAACATGGATTATGACTAGGGATGCACGATCGCGTTTTTTGCTGCCGATCACCGATAATGATCACATGGATTGACTGTAAATTTCACATTGTAGTAATGATGAGAGCTAAAGGCTACTTGATCTGTAGAAAATGAACCATAAATCACCTTCATTTGGACAAAAACATGTTTTTACTGACTTTCTCCAAGATAAAAAAAATACAAAAACTTGAAGGTGCCATGTAGACATCCATCCATCCATATAGAAATATATTACTTATAGATATACATTTCCAATCCTTATAGAAATTTATTATTTTTATATATATTCAAATACTTAAAACATATATTGTGCACAAGATCCCCATTAATTAGTTTGTGGTTGAAATAAAATTTTGAGAAAAATATATATGTTTTTTCTACTGCTATTCAGACAAACAAAAGTCAGCATTGTTTTGACACTCTGGTCCATTTTATGCCCAGAAAGAACAAACTAATTACTGACAATGGTCTGGATCATTGCTAAAGAGTCTACCTGCACTGATCTCGAAGCTTCTCCTCCCTCCACCTGTCTGATCTACCTGCGCCATGACAAGCAGCTTTATCTTCTCCTCCCAGCGCATGAGCAGCGAGCTCTTTCCAAATCAGTCATTAATATTTAAATTATAGTCTTTTAATACCAATTTGAAGAATTATCTTAGCTTTCCGACAGCGGGAGTCAGCGGGGCTACCTCACCGCCTGACCTTGCCTACAGGACTGAGCTCCAAGTCCGAACCAACTATATATGGAGCGGTCTGTTCAGGGGACAGCGAGTCCTGGGTGCGCTATGAACTTGCTGGATGGATTTTCTGTGTGCCTAGTGACGTCTAGTTTAGGAGCTACAGATCGGCTGGTATGATTGGCATGGAAAGGAGAATATTGGAATTTGCCGATCACATGTTTTTCACGGAAATCGGACGATTTTGATCGGTGGCCGATCAATCGGAGCATCCCTAATTATGACCATAGAACAGCAAAGATAAATTTATGTTTCTGATTTTAATAAATGAGCCTCGTTTTCCCACTTCTTCAGCTGCTGGTACAGTGAGTTTTGCCCGTAGAGTAATAAAACGCATACTGTTGGAAAGAAAATACTTTGGACTTTAATTTAAATGGTGGCTTCTGTGGGTAGGATTATTGCATTGTAGCTACTCTGAGTTTTTCTCTGTATTTAGCGTAGGAAGCATGAACCGCTAGTAGTATAATACGCAAATTCAATGTAATAATATAAATAATTTATTCATTATTTATTTTTTTAAAAATTTGAGTGCCCTAACGATCCTAGGAGCTATGTTGTCTGGGGCACTTGTGCCCCTGGTAGGGTCACCCATGGCAAATTGGTCCTAGGGGAGGGGTGAGACAAAGAACGGTTCAGAAGACCCTTCATGGAGAAGCAATCTAAGAGCCAGTGTACCCGGCCCGGAGGGTTACCGGGGTCTCACCCTGGAGCCAGGCCTGGGGTTGGGGCCCGTGGACGAGCGCCTGGTGGCCGGGCTTTCGCCCATGGGGCCCGGCCGGGCCCAGCCCGAACCGGAGACATGGGCTCATCCAACTGTGGGCCCACCACCTGCAGGAGGAGAGTGAAGGGTCCGGTGCATTGTGGATCGGGTGGCAGACCGAGGCGGGAGCTTTGGCGATCCGATCCCCGGACGGGAAAACTGGCTATCGGGACATGGAACGTCACCTCTCTGGCGGGGAAGGAGCTGGAGCTTGTGGAAGAGGCTGAGCGATACCGGCTAGATATAGTCGGGCTCACCTCGACACATAGCGTTGGCTCTGGAACCCGAGTCCTGGAGAGGGGTTGGACACTTTTCTTTGCTGGAGTTGATCCGGGTGAGAGGCGGAGGGCTGGGGTGGGCTTTCTGTTAGCCCCAAGACTCTCTGCCTGTACGTTGGGGTTTACCCCGGGGGACGAAAGGGCAGCTTCCCTACGCCTTCGGGTTGGGGAACGGGTCCTGTCTGTTGTTTGTGCTTATGCACCAAATAGCAGTTCAGAGTACCCACCCTTTTTGGAGTCTCTGGGACGAGTGCTGGATAGCGCTCCTACTGGGGACTCCATAGTCCTGCTGGGGGACTTCAACGCTCACGTGGGCAATGACAGCGTGACCTGGAGGGGCGTGATTGGGAGGAACGGCCCACCCAATCTGAATCCGAGTGGTGTTCTGTTATTGGACTTCTGTGCAAGTCGCAGTTTGGCCATAACGAACACCATGTTCAAACATAAGGATGCCCATCGGTACACCTGGTACCAGGGCAGCCTAGGTTACAGGTCGATGATTGACTTTATAGTTGTATCATCTGACCTGAGACCGTATGTTTTGGACACTCAGGTGAAGAGAGGAGCGGAGCTGTCAACTGATCACCACCTGGTGGTGAGCTGGATCAGATGGCAGGGGAAGATGCCGCGCAGACCTGGTAGACCCAAACGTATAGTGAGGGTCTGCTGGGAACGCCTGGCAGAAGAGCCTGTCAAGATGGTCTTCAACTCCCACCTCCGGCAGAGCTTTGACCGCGTCCCGAGAGCAGTGGGGGACATTGAGTCCGAATGGGCCTTGTTCCGCTCTGCGATTGTTGAGGCGGCTGTTGCTAGCTGTGGTCGCAAGGTAGCCGGTGCCAGTCGTGGCGGTAACCCCCGTACCCGCTGGTGGACACCAGAGGTTAGGGGAGCCGTCAGGCTGAAGAAGGAGCCCTACAGGGCGTGGCTGGTCTGTGGGTCTCCAGAGGCAGCAGACAGGTACCGGCGGGCCAAGCGAAGTGCAGCAGTGGCAGTTGCCGAGGCAAAATCTCGGGCGTGGGAGGAGTTTGGCGAGGCCATGGAGAAAGACTATCGGTCGGCTCCAAAGAGGTTCTGGCAAACCGTCCGGCGCCTCAGGGGAGGAAGGCAGCAACTCGCTCACACTGTTTACAGTGGGGACGGGGAGCTGCTGACGTCAACTGGGGCTATAGTCGGACGGTGGAAGGAATACTTTGAGGAGCTCCTCAATCCCACCGACGCGCATTCCGAGGAGGAACCAGAGCTGGGAGACCTGGGGACGGACTGTCCAATCTCTGCGGCAGAAGTCGCTGAGGTAGTCAAACAACTACGCAGTGGCGGAGCCCCAGGGGTGGATGAGATCCGACCTGGGTATCTCAAGGCGATGGATGTTGTAGGTCTGTCGTGGCTGACACGTCTCTGCAACATTGCGTGGTCATCGGGGGCAGCTCCTGTGGAGTGGCAAACCGGGGTGGTGGTTCCCATTTTTAAGAAGGGGGACCAGAGGGTGTGTTCCAACTATAGGGGGATCACACTCCTCAGCCTCCCTGGAAAGGTCTACTCCAGGGTACTGGAGAGGAGGGTCCGGTCGATAGTTGAACCTCAGATAGAAGAGGAGCAATGTGGTTTTCGTCCTGGTCGTGGAACTGTGGACCAGCTCTTTACCCTCGCTAGGGTGATGGAGGGGTCATGGGAGTTTGCCCAACCAATCCACATGTGTTTTGTGGATTTGGAGAAGGCTTATGACCGTGTCCCCAGGGGCACCCTGTGGGGGGCGCTCCAGGAGTATGGGGTTGATGGTCTTTTGTTAAGGGCCATTCAGTCCCTGTACCAGAGGAGTGTGAGTCTGGTCCGCATAGCCGGCAGTAAGTCGGACCTGTTCCCAGTGAGGGTTGGACTCCGCCAGGGCTGCCCTTTGTCACCGGTCCTGTTCATAACCTTTATGGACAGGATTTCTAGGCGCAGCCGTGGTGTGGAGGGGGTGGAGTTTGGTGACAGGAGAATCGCGTCTCTGCTTTTTGCGGATGATGTGGTCCTCCTAGCTTCATCGAACTCTGACCTTCAGCTCTTGCTGGGGAGGTTCGCAGCCGAGTGTGAAGCGGCTGGGATGAGGATCAGCACCTCCAAATCTGAGGCCATGGTTCTCGACCGGAAAAAGGTGGATTGCCAACTCCGGGTCGGGAGAGAGGTCCTGCCTCAAGTGGAGGAGTTCAAGTATCTCGGGGTCTTGTTCACGAGTGAGGGAAGGAGGGAGCGGGAGATTGACAGGCGGATTGGGGCAGCGTCTGCAGTGATGCGGACGCTGAACCGGTCTGTTGTGGTGAAAAGGGAGCTGAGCCAGAAAGCAAGGCTCTCGATTTACCGGTCGGTCTACGTCCCAATCCTCACCTATGGTCATGAGCTTTGGGTAGTGACCGAAAGAACGAGATCGCGGATACAAGCGGCTGAAATGAGTTTTCTCCGCAGGGTGGCCGGGCTCAGCCTTAGGGATAGGGTAAGAAGCTCGGACATCCGGGAGAGACTCGGAGTAGAGTCGCTGCTCCTCCATATCGAAAGGAGCCAGTTGAGGTGGTTCGGGCATCTGGTAAGGATGCCTCCTGGACGCCTCCCTCGGGAGGTGTTCTGGGCATGTCCTGCCGGCAGGAGGCCCCCAGGTCGACCCAGGACAAGCTGGAGGAAATACATCTTCAGTTTGGCCTGGGAACGCCTGGGCGTCCCAGCTGAGGAGCTGGTGGACTTGGCCGGGGAGAAGGTGGCCTGGGCTGCCAGACTTGGAATGCTGCCCCCGCGACCCGGACCCGGATAAGCGGAAGAAGGCGAGGCGAGATTTATTTTTTTAAGGAAAAATAACATCTAATTTTGTTGCATGCTCAGATTTGACCCCAGGACTCAAATGTGAAATGTGGTTGCGCTACTGCTAGGCTACAGTTCATTGCTCTCTCACTTCGCTTGTGCTCCATGTCATTCATTTCTTCTCCTACCCGTTATGTTCGTATGTGAGAGGGAGGCAGATTCGCGGGTTTAATGTAACCGCGGAACGTAAATAACCATAACGACACTTTGCTGAGCTGAAAGAGCTACTTCTCTTCTTCTGAAAGCCGTTTGAATTTTTTTATAGCACAAACCATTGCGGAGTGCAGAACTGCGTCGACAAGCGGGACAGTGTCTCAATTTGGTGGGACGTGTGAAAAGTGATGAAAATGCGGGACAATCCCACACAAAACGGAACATTGGGCGTACATCCTGGGCTGAGAGGCTCGTTTCAGACCGATCTATCCAGATCACAGCTCCTCACTTCACCTGGACACTGCAACTTGTTCTGCTGGGGTGCTATATTTTTATTGGTGGGGACTTGTCACCTCCGTCCACGCTAAAGGCAGAACACCGGAAATTTTAGCACTGCTCCGTGGACGCACCATGGTTTTGGCCAGTCTTGTACAGGACTTGTTCCTGAAGCAGCGCGCCATGGAATGCTGCTTGCAAAATCACACCCATGACCTTCAGTATTCTCACATATCTTTATTTACGAGCGAGCGAGCTCTGACAGAACTTTTTTTTCCTCTTTTGTCCCTATTGACGGAATTTCATCCCCACGACGGAAAACTTTAACCCCTGCATTATCGTCAGTACAATATTAGGCACTGTTATCACATATTATCATGCAGCCCTAGGATTAATACATTAAAACTGTTTACACAACTGTAAAATAAACAGCAAGTGAAGCTGTAAGTAGATCTTAATATTAATGTTATAGGTTTTAATGATTTATTCAGAAACCAAATTATACATCTTTACCATTTTATACAAGCTGATTTGCCTTACCGGTGTATCCATAGCCGGGTGGTAGAGGATTGAGGAAGGCCTGGTTCTGTGTTTGCTGACCCTGGTTCTGACTCGGCCCTTGGCCTTGTGTCCCTGCCTGCTGTGCCTGTTGAGGCTGGGACTGCACCCCGGCAGTAGGCAGGCTGGTTGGAGGGGCTGGGGAGGAAGAGTCATTCCTGCCAAACTTAGTTGCCTCACCTGGACAGAAAATTGACAGAAAAAACAAATTGAGACAAATGAAATGGCGGCTTTGCAACTTACTGTACATAAACAAAATTTGCATTTACCAGAGTATGGATTATTAGTAAGGCCATCTCTTCCAGGCATAGGAGCGGTAGCACCAGGGAATGTAACACCATAGTAGTCATGCTTAAAAAGATTAAAAAAAAAACTGTTAAAACAGTAAAGACAGCTTATAAAATTTGTTTTTACATAAAAATGTTTGTATTTGAGGTGTAGTGCCCTAACAAACAATAATTAGAGGGGGAAAAAAAACAAACAAAAAGACAGCATACGCCTCATGTGATTTGTTTTTACAAAAAAATTGTTAAGTTTAAGATTGAAGTAAAATATCTTTGCTTTTTTTTTTTTTTTTTTTTACTGTGTACCATGTTGTGGTGAAATGAAAAAAGCTCTTTGATAAGAAAAAATAAATTTAGAATCCTGATGCTAAAAAAATCCACTATATCTACTTTGAGACTAAACCAAAAACAACTAATGTGTTGGTGCTGTGGGATAGACTACAACCTGCAATAAGAACAAAATGTTCAGGTATAATAATAAATATAGAAGACTTACCAAAGGAAGGCGAGACTGCAACATTTGCAAGTCTTCATATCCATAGATCTGCTGTAAAAGTGAAGATGACAGCAGATGATTATGTTTTACATCACTGAAGCTTTACAGAAGAGACAAATACCAATGTTTTAATTCTTTGAAGTTACTTTTGTAATGTTAGTTCTACTGATAAAAATTAAACTTAATCTTGCAAATAAATTATTTCTCTGTATAGTGTCAGTTTATGAAGCGCTAATGTAAATTCTTTCACAGGTCATTTCAGTTCCATTTCAATTATTCAAATAAAACAAATTTACAGCTAAACAAAGAAAAAAATAGAGAAAGACAGTGAATTTTTTTATATGATGTGATTAAACATTCATTAAAAAATACCACTGAGCAAGCACAAGGCAACAGTTTCTTTTCATTTACAAAAACTAGTAAATAAATGATTAGGAAAGCACTGAAGGTTACCGGATATGCAGGAAGCAAGCCACCAGGGCCCATAATGTACTGGTTGGCCAGGAGAGGTGGTACTCCTTGGGCCAAGTTGGGAGGAGCTTTACCTGAGGACAAAGAGAAAAAAGTATTACTACATGATTTGACTTTAAGTGCAGTGAGAACAACAACTCTGGGTCGCAACAGCATTTGTTGATTATGAAATACACCATAACAATTTAAACCAAAAATAGGGAAATGTAATTTTAAGACATTTAGAGAATCCTTCACGTTTACCAATGTGTCAAAATGACCAGATTCCAGAACTGTACCTGAAGTTGTGGTGAGTTGGGGTGCTGTGCGGCTGCCTGCAGCTGAGACTGTGGTGTTTGTGCCATTAGGAGCTAGTCCTGGTCCTCCAGATTGGTGCAGACCATTGGTGGATGAGTTACTGACACTCGGAGGAACGCTGGGATTCACAACTTGGCTGGACGATGATGTTGAAAAGGCGTGGAGGTTGTTGTTGCTGCTCTCGTCAGTCATCTGACCCCCCCAAAAATAAATAATAATCAGAAATGGACCTTAAAAACAAGACTATTCCCCAACACCCACACAGAGTTCAGTGAAAAGACAAGCTTAGATTACACAACCACATGCATACACCATATATTATAAAAGTGCAACAGAATGCTAAAACGAGTGCAGAGGTTTGTAAACAAACTTACAGTAAGGGAGGAACTTGTGGCAAGGGTTGATCCAGAGGAGTGAGTATTGCTCACATGGCTACAAAGACAGTAAATTTAGTTAACTGCAAGTTTAACTCACAAGAAAAGCATGATAAGTAGAACAGGAGATTCAGCAAAAAAGATTTCCACATTACAGGATTGAGATATGTGCTTGTAACCATCATTATCTCCAGGATAAATGTCACAGAGTGAATGAGGTATCTCTTACCTGTTCAGCGAAGGGACAGGTGTTGAGTGGGAAGGTGTGACTGCAGGAGAGGGGATATGATGACCCGATCCACTGTCACTGGTCATAACAGTAGACTCCGTTTTCATTGTTCTGGATGTAACTAGTAGAGAAAAATACATTAACTTAATAAGAGTTGCAACATATGCAAAAGAAGATGCATGATGTGTTTTATCAGAACAATCTGATCAATTTAACTTAGACTATGCTGTGGTTTGTATAACACACATTCAGCAAATAAGTTATTTCAAATTTTTGTGGGGATCCATGAATACTTTTGTCAGTTCATTGAAAAATTCAACAAAACTTTGTTTGGGAGCACTCCACCTGTACGAAAGACTGGGCGAAGTTAATAGTCCACGGGGCGGAACTAATGTTTAGTTCCGCGTTTCCGCCCGCGCATTGTTTATTGAAGGACATGCTTCCGGTTTAGCGCGATGTATAGTGTGTGTGACAGATATAAAAGTAAGTAAATAAGAAACAAGAAATGTGAAAACCACACTTGTGTATGTTTAGTAATCTGTCAGCCACGTTTATTGCCGTTTCTAGCATGTTTAGTTGGTGTTTTACCGATCTTTATTTGTTAGTAGCACTACCGCTAATTCTGGTGCTAATGCTAACTCTCTGGTGCTAACGCTAACTTTCTAAACGTCCAACGGACATTTGAGTAACAGATATAACTCCAGTTTGGAGAGTTACTGTTTATTAACAGTGTACTTTATTGTATATTACTGTTACTGATGAAGGTTTCATGTTTCCTTTATACCACATCTACACACCTATATATCTACACTTCTACTCATCTGTTTGTACGTCAGTTAAATGAGCCTGCTGTTCAAGCTTCAAGTTATTAAAGTTCTGCTGAAGCTACTTCCAGTTTCCCCTGATTCTCTGACCGGAATCAACTATCCATATTGGCCGCTCCAACCAGTTTAAATTTACATATTAGTGTAGTGGATACTACACCACCTAACAGCATCCAAATATTGGAGCAATATCAATTAAAGGTGATTGGTCAATTATCTAAAGTAATCGTGTGGTCACAAAATAAAGTCATAAATGATGATAAAATCCTAGTAGCAGTGGTAATGCTAGTTAACCTTACATTCATCAACCTTATTTTGAATGTGTTGGTGAGAGGGGATCCAGATGATTGATCACATGACTACAAAGACCGTAAACTCAGTCAGCCCAAGAAAAGCATGATCAGAAAGACAGGAGATTCAGCAAAAAGACTTCCACATTACAGGATTAAGATATGTGCTTGTAACCATCATCATCTCCAGAATTAATGTCAGAGTGAATGAGACATCCAGAAATGAAAAGCACTTACTTTCCTGTGTGCTCTGTGTCTTCATGCCACTGTATCCATTCTGTGAAAAGATGAAATATTTCTGATGTAAACAATTTAGCAGACAGTGAGAAATCAAGAAATAATTAAGATTTTAAAAACATTACCTTGGTTTTTTGGGGACTTTTAAGCATGCAGAAGAAACAAAAACAAAACAAAAACAACTTATTCTTACCGTCAGAGGTGCACTAACAGTTGATGGGACATCTTTGATCTGACTGAAACCAAGATGGGGTGCCAGGGACCTGGGGCCACTGTTCTCCACGCGACTGGTTGGAGTAGGGACAGAAGAGGATGGGGGTGTTGCTGCTGCACTGGGGAGACCAAGAGAGGGGGAAGGGGTAGCGCTGGGTAAGCCCAAAGATGGTGAGGGGAAGCTGCCATCCGATACAACTGGGGGTATACTGCTCATGTGTTCACTGTTAACGGGACCAAGAAAAAAATATATCAGGAGGGTATATTTGTGAGAGATTAGAGAAACAGGCGCTTTAGAGGGCTGAGCATTACGATACCAGACTAGACTTTTTAATACATAATTTGTCTGTTTTCATTCCCCTTCTCTTGTCTGTTCCATTTTCAACAACGTTGAAAATACTACCAAAAATTTTTACTTTTTAGTTCAATTATAATGAAAAAATAAAATCTGAAAAAAGATGAAGTCCAGGCATTGTTAAATCTGAAGTTTAAGGTGATTATAAAATCATCTCCAGGACTTAAGATTGCACTGGGAACACAAATAATAAGGACAAAGTACCATTGGTGGAAAATTGCTCTGCGTCTTAAAACATTTCTGAAATAAAATAAAAATTGTACGCACTCGTAAACCTGAATCTAACATTCCAATTAAACCAAAAACACACACACCTCACAGCTCCTGGTTTGGGGAATATGTTGCTCTGAGGCTGCTGAGTGGGACCAGTCACAGAACTCTGTATATTTGTTTGGGCCAGGGCAGGGGCGTGTTCTCTGGACGTCTCAGCCTGTGACATGTCTGCTGTTACACTACCAGCTTCAGATCCAAAGTCAAGAGCTCCAAACTGAAAATTGAGACCCGAAATGTCAGCTGAGCCCGGCATCTCCACAGCCGATGATGGAATCTGATATTGAAAACAAATGGGCAGACTCATTAAAAGCAGAAAATGATGCAATGGTACAAATCTGGCAATAAGGCTGAATGGTTGTATAAGAAGTTTGATATTACGGTATTACGCAGATCTTGAGGAAACTTGCTCGTATCCCGTACACAAAACAAGTCAACTAGCTGGCTTTAATACTTTAATTTAAAAAAGGTAATAACCTCCAAGTACTACTAAACCTTACAGCTAATATTAAGTTTCATATAATTTTTGCAAGAACTTAAAAATATTCATCACAGCTTACCTTTGAAGGAGGTGGTGCTCTGCGTCTCTGGGTTTTTAATTGTCGTTGTGGGGCCTCTGTGCCTGGAAGCTCCAGGCCTGACTGTTTACCTCCAGGAGAAGATCCATCTCTTAGAGCTGGAATGGAGGACTCATGGCCTGAAATTTAAAACACATTTCCTTCAATAAAGATCATACTGCGAGGATCAAATGACTATTAAAGGACATACTGAAGATGATGATGCTACCATGATCTGAATTGGTCAAAACTCTTCTCAATATTCACATTTTCAGCAGTAAAAGCACAATAACAGCATACTTTTTCAAAATGCAACTGAAGTCCACAGATTTCTTTATAACTATTAAATTAGGCCAAAAATTAAAGCTTTTAAGTCACTGTATTTTCTGAAGACTGTCACGCAATTTAACAACACAGCACAGTACTGTTTGCTGTTCTACCTGGTGGTGTGGGAACCTGTGGTGCATGTGACTGACACAGGCCCAGAGGCTCTGTGGTGGGAAGGATGGAGGACTGCTGCTGCCTTTGAGCCAGCTGGCTGAGCACTGCTGATGGCTCTGGTTGAAGCTTAGTTTCCACTGAAGAACATTGGAAAAATCAGCATGATTATACCGGTAGTTGTCATAGAGATTATATATTTATAGTTATGTTTTCTATTCAATTTAAGATAAACTTACAGCTTTGGGACATAACAGGGCCATTTTCTACCCTCTGAGCTTTGACGTCAGCAGAGGGTGAGGGAGCAGGAGCTGGGTGTTGCATTGGAGGTGGACCGACATCTTTGGGAACATTAATGTTGCTGGTGGTTGACATTTGACTTGCTCTCTGACCAAGGCGAGGCCCATTGAGTTGCTCTGACATTCGAATGTCAGGAGCTGGTGCCTGCTTAGGTGCATTCAGGGACCCAAAACCAGAACCTATGACTGAGGACTGGAAGCACAACAAAAGGACAGAGTGCAATGGTTCAGTATCAGCGAAAAACATGAAATACAGGTTCTTGCGGATGTAAGTGTGTATAAGGTCATGAATATTACCAATGCAGCATGTGCATAGGTGGTGTTAGCAGAGGCAGCATGGGCATAGCTGTTGGCTGTGGCATGTGCGTAGCTATGTGCTGCAGTGCGTCCATTGTGATGGGAATTAGTGAACACCAGGCTTTGGCCCAAATCTTCTGCTGAGGGACCATCAACTATTGCTCCCAAGTCGGAATCCATAGCACCTCCCACAGTCTTAGGCAGTATGCTAGCCAGATCCACACTAAAATATACAAGCAAAAAAGAACGGAAAAAAGAAGGATTGTAAAAATTAGGTGATGGGGGGGAGGGGGCAACTTTTCAAAAGAAAGTATGTTCCAGACAGCTATTCAAGTTTAATTTAGAGGGAAAAGCTTACTTGTGTCCTGATGTGATGTGGTTTGTTGGAGCACAAGAGGCAGTGAACACTTTGGTCTCAGACAACTGTGAGGACACAAATCATAAAGTCAGCTAATTAATGTCTCAATACTTCATGTACTAAATGTTGATTGGAATCCTGACAAATGAGACTGGTATGGATTAACAGATTATCATTAGCTACATACATGTGATACTTTAAAAATAAAATTTAATTAAATATTTGCTAAAATCAGCATAGTAAGATTTCCAAACTTCATTCATATCATTTAAATGTGTTTAATTACATCCTCATTCCAGTCTTCTGAGGTCCACTCTTCCACATTGCCCCCCCATGTTCCTAAGAAAAGCACACAAATCTGCCAAGTTAGTCTCTAAATATACACATTCAATTTTAGAATAACTTTCAATATCCCTGTGAGAATGATATATTAATACTTAGTAGAAATTAGTAATATCACCTCAATATTTATATAAAAAAAATTAAGTAAAAACTGATTATTTGATCCGTGATTGCAACTTGCAGCATTTAAAAGTGAAAGCAAATAAAATACTTTCACTCTTTAATTTTCTATGACCTACAGTCAGAGTGAATCTATTGCTACAAGGGCTCTGCAACAAGCAGTATTTTAATGCAATAGGAGAGACACGTTTAAAAACTAAAATTAAACTACTCTAGGTACCCTCAAAACAATGGAAAAAATTTACAATCCTGCCCAACTAATTGATTTTATAATATTTAAACTCCAGGCTCACCCATGGTACGCACATTACTGTCACCCAATAAAACTGATCTCAAATTTTAAATACAGTCAAAATGCAAAAATATGCCATACCATTCAGCAAACTTAATCTGAATATCTTTGCTACAAAATAACACTGACACTTCTGATCAATGAATTAAGCTATTCAAAAACCAAAGCAGAAACTCCATTTAATGATTTGCTGTTTAATTTACCAGTTCCCTCAGCAGTTTCATTGCCATCACCGTCCCAATTCTCCTGGTGAGCTCCAGAGTTTGCAGTATAGTCAGCAGGATTAAACGTTCTGGGGAAAAAAGAATGCAGAGTAGGAATGGAAACAGTATATCTATTTAGTCGGTTTATGCTGGAGACAAGACTGCACAAGTCATACACATTTGTATCCAATGATATTATTTATAAACGTAAAATCTACATAATTTAAGACTCTTGTTAGCTTATTTTGAGTTGAAAATGTATCATTAGCAAATGTTCTTACCCCATTCCCTGTGAAGAAAACCTGTTACCAGCAGCTGCTCTTCCTCTGCCACGCCCTCCGACTCCTGAAGACAAAAGAAAAACAGGTGACCACCAGAAACTTTCAATCTCAACTTCTGGTGAAGCATTAGGATATCAAACCTTAGCACATCAAATAATCTGCAAAATATGGTAGCACCTGTAACAAAATCTAAAGTGGTAACTCTCCACATCATTTTTGCAAACCCATCTTTTTAAGAGCTAATTCTGTATTCAGATATATTTTCCAAAAATGAACGGCATAATAATACACACCTCTGCCTCTTCCCCTGCGTCCACGATCTGCCCCCCTTTCTCCAGGAACCACATCAAACCCATTCTCCTCTGACCGACCTAAAACCCACAATGAAACAAAAATCAGAAAGGTGTTAAGATGTAACAACCAAAAATGACCTATTAAATAAAAACTATCCAAGCTCAATGCTAGTATTGAATGTAACCAGATAAATAGATACAATTACAAAATAATTTTACTCATGGCCTTTCCCCTCCTTACCTTCACGGCCTCGGCTGATTCCTCTGCCCTTCCTGTTGGGTCCTCCACGTCCACGACTAGCCTCCCTCTCCCCTTTCTTCTCTCTGTTTTCTTTAATATCTGAGGTTCCTCCTTCTTTACCAAGGCCACGCTTCTTTCCCACAGTCTCCCAGGAGTTCTTAAAAAACAAAACATGCATCCAAGTTTTGTTTTGATTAAAAACAGAAAAAGAACTAGTCATATGATATCTAAAAACAAATCACAACATATGTGAATGACATGTAAGTTTGTGCATATGCACATACTGTGTCAGAGGTGCTCTCAAGCAGAAAATTGATGGCTCTGTTTACATCTTCGTTGCAGTCATGAAGGGCAACCATGCACTCATCTTGAGTCTTCCCTGTTACTTCAATCAACTGGGCGTTCAAACAGAAAAACAAAATGTTAAATGAAAAGAACACACGTGACAATAAAATCCTAAAGTTTAAGTTCTAAGAATAAATATTACCAAAGGCCCCCCGCAAAAAAAAAAATTATGTACATGCACAAACCTGTTTGACCTTGCCTTCAAAGTCGGCATCATTGTTGTCATAGATCACTTGAGCTAAACGAATCTGTTCTGCTGTGGCCTGGCATGCAAACGAAGAAAAAACATGACAGAAGGTACACTTAGTACTTTTATTTTTATTATTAACTCGTGAGCATTTTTTTTCTATGATAAGTTGAAAGAAAATCAGCTGCAACTGTTAAAATATATGTCTCCCTAGTTGCATATTTTACTGATGAATTTAAAAGACTAAATGGCAAAAAGTATCAATTTAAAGAAAAGCCCCACCTGTATCTGTTTCTGTGGCTGTGGTGTTTGTGTGGTGGTGGTGGGCAGCGTCTTGTCCCGAGTCCCTCGGGTCTGATTGCTGACCACTGAAGTCATCATATACAGTATATACAAAACAACGTATGTACAAAATAGAAAAATCTGAAAGAAATATATTTTAAAAAGAATGACAGTCAATCTGTGAAATACACGGTATCCTGAAAACAGTTTTACATAAATGTGCAATGCCAGTGTTGTACACAGACAGACCGTTATATTCCATGTAAGACTATAACCCCCATCTGTCGCCCCCACATCCCCGGTTAAATTTAGCCAGCCAAGAAGGGACTGTTCGGGTGTCATCTTACAGCTCTCCCTCCCTATCCCCACACAAAAACACCGTCAGGGTGCACCAGCGTTTATTAATGGGAGCATGAGTACTTTTCAAATATTTGTACTTACTACGAAAAGATTTCGACAGTTACATTTGTTAAAATGCCAAGAACTTCATATCAACCAAAACATTGAAAATCGAAAGCATTTTGTAGTTGTTGCGTAGCAGATCGAGCGAAATGACTGAAACGTCATTTTATCATAAGTTGGCTGACAGAAAAAAAATAAACCATAAAATTTAGATGTGACGTGGTCCGCGTCAACTGCGGGATCCGTCTATTATTGACATCCATTTCCCCCTGTACTTAACTTTAGCAATACTTTAGTGAATAATCTTTTATTGAACAGTAGAAGTCGCTTAACGGACATAGGAGAAATACGGGCCAACGCTCACATTAGGCAACCTAGCTCCCTTAGCTAATCGTTCGTCTTTGTTCCGTGTGCGATTCCCACGCGTTTGAATCGCCATGTTATGCGAAAAATATATTAGCACATGTAACCCGTTATTACGCGGCCAAAGTGCATTATTGGTTTGTTCAAGCTTACAAAGACGAACAATGAAAAACAAATAAACGTGACTTAATTGCGATGATGTAACCCTTTGTGCAGATCGAAAGAAAAGCTAACGCTAGCAGCAAGCTAACAACTTAAACGAAAACTTCGTCGTCTGATTCGTTGACATTCACAACGTGCAGTGTGTATTTTCCTAATATGAACTGAACGTGGGGGATTTTTGTCAAAATAATGTGGTTCACTAAAGCCACAACACTTATGAACAACTATATGCTAACAGCCCCCGGCATGTGAACGGCCCATCCACATATACAATGCGGTGTTCACAGTATCATAGATACACACACACACATTAGGCTCGCGAATAGTTAACCAACAGCGAAATAAGGCGAATCGCTCCAGATGATCTTTACATATACGTGTGAAACTACACGTTATCTTTTTAAATGGTTTATAAATAGTAACCAACAAGTAAATCCGTGGTAATTTTTTTACCTGCTAACACGCTTTGCTCAGCCAGCAGGCAGCCGCAGTAGTTGATGTCACGTGACCCACCGTGCAGGCGTTAAGAATTGTGAAGCAGAGTCTGCCAATCAAAATCACCGAGCAGGTCAGGTGGTCTTGACGTGCGCGTTCTCGTGTTTCAGCGTGCTTGCGTGTTTGCTGACCACAAAACAACAGGTGTAATATTTTTATAAAGACAATACAATAAAATTTAAAAGTCTGAATTTACAGATACCCAAAATGATGGGTAGCAATTGAGCAATAAACCTAAAGCTATATTTTTTTCTCAAATTGACTACGTAATTGTACTTTCTGTAAATTTGCTCAATTTAGTGTTATATCTTATTTTGGCACAGCAACTGTTGATGTTTTATGTCATTTTTATGGTTTTTTTTTTTTTCAACCACCATAGCCCTCTTCTGTTTAATTTACCAGTAAATTGCTTTATTGTCATATAAGTTAGCTCAGATTAAATGTGTCAATCTGAAAAGTAACCATGGGAGAAAATTTTATTATCTGGAATTTTCAATTTATGTATGTTAAGTTCCTCAATAACCAATGAGTGGCTAGTGTCCAGTGCAGCTAACTAGACCATCAGTTTTGGAACCTCCGCAGCCCACTGATTGGTCCGGTCAGGTGCAACAAAGAGTGGTTAGATCTACTCAAACAATGACCAACAGCAGCCCTCCTTCTCTAGGACATTTACACCAGCAGAAGCAGAATCAGAGCAAAGAAAATTATGATGGACCCCACACATCCAGCTTATTTTAACCCTCTGTCTTTCAAGAGGAAGACTGAGCAGCCTCAAAGTCCAGAGAACAAAGCTGAGGAACAGTTTTTCCCATGAGGCTGAGACCTATTACCTCTGTCCCTTAAGCTGTATGCATTATGTTAGTAACAGTAGGATGTTTGGTGTTTTTCAATGACTTTATATTGTTTATTTAGGCTGGCCTGAGCCACACATGTCCTTCCATGATGTCTGTAACATTCAGTTGAATAACAAAAAGAAATTATTTGAGTCAGAATAACCAACTTCTGAAATAAACAGGTAGCCCACAAAATTAATTTATAATTCCATTAGAACCATGTTTACACATATATAAATTATTACAATTATAGCTACATTTGACTTGACAAAAGATGTAAACTTGATATTTCTGCCTGAACTTAAGATCATTCCTGGGGGAAAAAACTTCAAATTGTTATGTTTATCCTTTTTCTAGTGTCTTTATTCTAGTCCAAAACAGAAGATAAATAAGCTGGGGGTTCTATCTACTCATTTAATCTACTAGAAATGTTTTTTTAATTAAAACCTTCCAGGTATGTTGCCCTCATCATGAGATAACTCGTTTTCTCCTAAAAAACAGTTGTTCTGATAATACACCGTGTGGTATCTGTTGAATTCCTCCAAAATGCATAAAAAGAACCCATAAAAACAACAAAATCATTACTGTATCAAACTGACAATGAAGGGGTAAAAGTGGCACACACTAATATTCAGTGTAGTGTTCTGTAAATACACCTACAGCAAATAAACCCTCTTCATTCACACATTTATTTATCTGACATAACTGCATCATGATTATCTTCTCCTTGTGTTGAGGACTGACTGGACTTCAGATATGGCTGCAGCTGAGCTCTCATGCTGTGTAGACATCTGGCCTTTCCCTCCAGAATCTCTGCCAGCTTGTGGACATATTCCCCAAAGGCCTGTTGGACAATGAGACAAACATGAGTTTATTGTGAAGTTTATTAAATTAAAAGAAAGGGGCTTGTTGGAATGATTAATTACAGATATGATTTGCTCTAACCATGTCGTGTTGCCGCCATAAAAGCTTCCCTTCTGTATGACATAAAGCTTCCATCTGTTTCAGCTGCTCCAAGTGGGCCTCAGCAACACACCACCTGAACGTTTCAATCATGAGAATCCAACATTCACTCAATTTGTTTGATCATATCTAAAATACAGGTAATTGATACTTACTTGACATGTTCTAAGCTGTTTGTGGAAAAGAAATGCATTGTGGGTATGATTTGCTGATTGTTGTTGTCCTCGCCACCACTTGGCTCTGTTGCATTTTTTGGTTTTGGTAAAACCTTTGAGTTGCTGGAATGGTTTGAACGTCCTAAGTGATCAGAGACGCTGAACTGTCGTTCTGTGATGGATGAAGATTTCTCATTATATGAACATTTTGTTGGGTTGTGTGCAGCGGGAGAGCTGTTGTTCCCTGTGTGCATGAGAGGAGTTAGCACAGAAACAGATGGTTGAAGTGAAGATGCTTTAGAAGTTGGTTGACTTTTCTGCAGTGGAAATGAGGCTGAAGCAGCTCGTTGATCCACGTCAAGCAGGGAGGTGCTGAGCGGGTCCATCACACACCTAAAAGCGTCCACGTTGCTCTCATCTTGAGGTGAGACAGACATTTGGGCTTTTAAGTCTGTGTGGTTGTATGGGTAAACAGGGCAGTCTGTTGGTTTTATGCATCCAGTCCTGCTGGCTATAACAGGTGACTGAGCATATGAAGATGGGGTTTTCCTAGCATTAGCTAAAAAGAACACTTTCCTCTCTTTATGGCTGTTTGATGATTTTGCCTCTAGAGTATTTTGCAATGGTGAAATAAGGATATTACTACCGTGTTTAGTATTCTTAGATTCAAGAGAAAACTCATTGAGCCTATCTGAGGTCAGGAGTGCGTTGCATGATGGAGAAAGGGGCCTTTCTGCAGGAGCTCGCTGATGCTGTGAACCAAAGTAGTCAGTTGTCCACACACCTTTATCTGGGACATCTGATGCATTCAGTCCTACTACCCTCGTTCCTCTTCTGTCCTCTAAATCACAGCTATAAGACAGGTGTGCCTCTACCTCCACCTCTGTCTCTTCCACCCAAGCACACCACGGCTGTTTCCTCCTGGGTAGCCTCTTATCTACCCTCCTTACACTCTCCTCACTCAGCCTCTTCCTCTCACTTTCACATTCATCTAATCTCTGGTTTTCACCCACACTACTTCTATAAGCATCTGCGTCATTATTCCTATAACAGTTTGTAGAAGTGTCAGATTTGACACGGGTCTCACCACCGAACACAGAAACTTGTCTTCTGTCAGGATCAATCTCCACTCTAGATCTGAATGCATCTGGAATCTCTTCCAAACTATGATCCTTATTAGTAAAGAACATGAGACGAGAGGAGTCCAGAAGCGAAGGCAGAGAGTCCTGAGTAGAGTAGGAGGAAGATAGACATGAAGGAGATGAGAGGAGATGGACTGATGAAGGTGTAAACTGCTGCAGCTGCTGATGATATTGTCTCAGATGTCTCACTTTTTCCTTTTTGTCAGCCTTTTGTAAATATATTTCCCTTTGCTGCTCTGCATTGCTGTTTATGTCTTCGTTGCTTTCGTCTTGATTTCTTGTTTCTACCCATTCTGTTTCCTTCCTGAAGTGTTGAGGATTTTCTTTTTCTCTAAGGAAAAACCCTGATTCCCTTTTAGTAGTTTGAACCTTTTGTTTCCGCTCAAAGGTTTTTCGTCTCACCACAGGTGCTGCCCTTGTACTTTTCTCTCTAAAACAGTGAATGTCAAAACTTTCATTTTCCATCCTTTGACTCCAGCTCCCTGCGTCACCCTTCATCTCTCTAACTGGAGTCACATGTTCAAGTCCCATTTCTTTTCTGCCCCTTGATCGACTTTCTTCTCCACATCTGCTGTTCTTTGGTGTTGAGCATAGGAACGCTCCCGCTGTGTGTAACCTTGATGCTGGTGTTTTTGGTTCTGAAGTTTCACTTTGATTAGCTGTTTCTTTCGGTGCGCCAACATCACTTCTGCTCCTGTTGCCGTGGGACACGGTATGTTTAGAGGAAGGTCCCATTTTATATCTTCTTCCTCTTACCTCTCCTTGTCCCTTCAACTCCTTCACACTATAAAAAATAAGCACATATACAGTCTCAGAGAGAAATATGTGTTTTATTTTGCCATGAAAAATCAAAACTCATGAGTCACTGAATTAAAATATACAAATAAGACCAAATAAAGACGTACCGATCTGCATATCTCAGAGTATTCAGCGTGTGTTCTGTTGCATGGTGACCTGGTGAAACGTTGGCAATCATGCAGGTCATCGAGTCACCTACAAACGAGTCCTTTAAAACCTAAAATGAGAATTTAATTTAATATGAAGCATCTAGTGGCGTAGAAGTTCAGCTCGGAGAAAGAAGATCATCAAGTCAGAACCTGAGTAAGTTTGCTTTGTCGGAAAGGTGTGTGAGGTTCCTCTTTATCGAGAGAACGAATACACTCTTTAAGCTGAGAGAAAAAAATTGAGAATGAGAAACAGTTGATTAAAGAGGATACACGAATGAGGTCTCTGGATTTGTTAGGATGTTTCTGTGGGACGTACAGCTAACAGGCTCTGGTTGATCTCAGCTCCCTCCATACGAGTCTGTCTGTCTGGTCCTTTGGCATCAGATGCTCGCTCACTTCCTGCTAGATCCACAAACCACATTCTATACACACACACACACACACACACACACACACACCACTAAATCCTAATGCCTTTATTTATTCATAAAATCAAATAAAAGTCACGACAAATAAATTATTTAAAATGAAACATCAGATTCGTTGAAGCCTTAAAATTGTGTTTTGAGTCGGTGTTTCCTGTTTGATTTTTATAAATCAAAGTTTGACAAAACATATTTTTTTTAAATCCTCAATTAACCGGTTTGGGAACCAGAGAGAAATCTGTGTCAATGTTAGAGAACAGAATTAAACTGAAGGGATAAATCAGCTTCATTAACAGTTTTGTTAATTTACGATATCAAATTAAAAATAAGTTTAAAAACATTTCTCTAAGGGCCGTTTCTCCCCCAACTTTCATCAGAGGTTTTGTGAAAGCAGCACACAGCCAAGAAACATTAAACACAAATTCTGAACATTTCTGTTGTTTTCACCTTCCGGCTGTCTGTTGGTCTGAACACTGAAGCTGAATCTGAAGCAAAGCGTGGGAACGAGAGGAGTGTGGGTTCATGCCGCTCATTCCTTGTGTTCGTTCTGCTGTACCTTGTGAAATCACCTGAAAAGGCAACGAACTCTACTTTTAAATATAAAGATCTGAATTTTTTAAATCAAATTTGTATTACAGTAATGACAGAGCTGTTTTTAAAAAGAGCAAACCTTCAGCAGTGAGTGGACCGAATCAACTCTGACGTTACGCAGCCCTGAAATGTGAACCACTTTCTGTCCATCCTCCCTCGCAAACAACCTGCAGAGCAATACAGGGAAGAAAAGGTTCAAGAGAGGGAGTCGATTATGATTTTTTAAATGAGAGCAGATTGTTGTAACCAAACTAAAGAACAGACCTTTTCCTGTTGTCCAGAAGGTCGTACAGCTGACTGCAGTAGATTTCAAAGAAACTGACATAAACCTGTAAGGATGAGTATGTGTGTGTGCTGGACAGGTGGGCAAAAATGTCCCGAACTGCCAGAGCATACAACCCAGGTCCCCCGGGAGGTGAGCCCAGCATAGTGTGAGTCTTCCCTGCACCTGTTTGTCCATATGCAAAGCAGGTAGCCTTCCCTCTGTGGAGACACAGAGCTTAAAGCTTTTGTTCACTTTTATTTGGACCAGACAAGTTAAACACCTCAGTAATTACAAACCTACCCATTAAGCATGTGCTGCACCAGAGGATAAGCTGTTTTTTGATACACCTCTTCATTTGAGCTCTCCTTCCCAAAAACCTGGTCAAAGTAGAATCGGTGCTGCAAAACAAAAGAGTATGAGAAGAGGGGAAATAAAAAATAAACTCTTAGAGCTGTAGTCTCTTCTTGGATTTGTCATTGTTTCCTCTCTGCACATCTACCTGTAGTATGTACTCTGTGAGATCCACAGCTTCTTTGCCTTCATGGACAATCACACAGTCTCCACCTGGAGTCGTCACCACATCAGCCTCTCCTCTTCTGCACTCTGCACGTGTCAAAGGTCTCTTCCTCACACACACGCTAATTCGTCGTCCCCCCACATGCCTGGTAAACACACACAAAGTTAAAAAAATGATCATGATCGAATCTAAATGAAATTATTCTCATCTGAAAAACTAAATGCATGCTGAAGGAATGTAAATATCACTAGCAGTGAGCTCACTTGTTGTCTGGAGACTGAGGGGAGCTCAGAGGGAGTCCGTAGTTGTAGCCAGCTGTTCTCTTTGCTACATAAACTGGAATGAGCTTCGTCGTGTCTGCAGAGAGAGTTTTCTTCCCAGAGGTTCCTTCTCTGTTTTTCCGTCCAAATAGTTTGCTGTTGAATGTTTTTAAAGTCCCCGTTGCAGGATTAGAATTTGGTTTATGAGATATTTTTCTGATTGGCATAAAATTAACATCAGGATTGACCACCGAAGATCCTCTTCTGAGGTCTTCTTCATCGTGGCAATCACATGAGCAGCTAACTACATCCAGCTGATTGTTTTTGCTCGTTCGGCGGCCACGTAACGCTTCATTTCTGCTGAGAAGCTCGAGCCTCATGGCTGTGCCTGATTGTTTTTCCTGAACAGGCTCATCATTCCTATTATGACTTGCAGAAACATGATCAGGATGAGGAGATCCCTCATTGATGTCAAGCCATCTGCAAGCACTTGGTGATCTAACAAAACTGGACACATTAGAACTCTCCATAAAAGCTACATTTTGATCCTGATCCTCACCCACATCTTCATCAGGATTCCGATCAGAGCTGAATCTACTATCTACTGCAATATAGTCCACATCGCCTCCATTGTTGTTGCCATTATAAATCATGATGTCATCATTTGTTAGACTTTTTAGATCGAGAGTTTTGACCATTTGGACTAGATGGAAAAGTCGAGTCCTGTCCTCCATAGAGCTGATTCCCAGGAGGGGGTAGTCCTCTATCCTCAGGGCTGAAAGATGGGCTGCTTGGCAAACACCCACCAAGGTGAACCTAAGAGACCAAACAAAAGGGGACAAGGTATATAAATGGAGAATACAATGAAAGTGTGGCTTTATCTGTGGATATCTGCTTACCGAGCATAATGACGCTGCAGCCCAGCAGCTTTCAGACACTCATATAGGCAAACTGTCATTTCCTCCACTTCCTTTCCCCTCCGTTTTGTCCTTCTCTGCACCTACTCTGCGGCAGACACGTCCTTTTAGTTTCTCCATCAGTAGATTAAAAAGAAGAGACCCAAAACAAATTGTGCAGCTAAAGAAATTAAATAATAATGAGCTCAACTTACATAGAAAACAAGTCAAACAGCCTCACAGTGCAGGTAATTCCAACAACAACAACATGGTACAGTGTCCTGTCTGGTGACTCCTGTCAGAGCATTGTGGCCAATGGTTGCTCACATGGTCACTACTACCACCCTGTTCTGTTGATGGTAAGCAAAGCATGGGATGCTGAAATCTGATACTGGTGCAGGATGGAGTCAGGGCAGCAAAGTGCAGTCGTCACTCTACAGAGGCAAATATGATAAATATAGCAAACACAGGGAAGCAACAGTCAACTTCTGCTATAGATTGGCCTGGCCAGCAGCTGCAGCCACTCTGCTATCTGGTGAGACTGGGAACAGGAGGGGCACAGTCCAGTATGACAGACAAATGTACACATTGGTCGCAGTCAACTCTAAGTAAACTTAAAGCACTGGATTTATATTTATAGATGCAGATTAATCAACGAAATGGTTTTTTTGTTAAAATTCTCCAAAATCACAAAACACATTGTGGTCTTAAGCCTATTCTATTATTAAGTTACTATCTGTAAAAAAGTAAAAACAATTAAAAATACTTACTCTAAACTTTTTCTTTTCTTGTAGCAGCTGAAGATATCTGACAGACAGAGTGGGATGTTTAACTGACAAGTGGCATTAATTATTCACAATGCAGCCTGCCAGTCTGAATGATATTTCCGTACACAGAATGTGTCTCCATAACAACGCAAACAGCTGAGCGCTCTGGTCCCTGTATTGGCAGCTCAAAAATAAAAAGTTAGTAAACGTAAAAACAGACATCCAGTGAGACAACCGGTCAAAATGACGCCCAGTTCAGCCAGCTGGGACATAATCCGTCTGAGGCTTAAAGCCCACCAGAAGGCCATAAGAAGCCTCTTCAGCTTACAGCAAGCTGAACTGAAAGAAAGAAAGAGATTGGTCTATTTTTCAGAAAAATATACATACTTTATGCATTAAAAAATATGCAAAAATATTTAAATATTATAAAAGTGCATTTTTAAAACTTCCAGTATAAATCCAAAATCCTGTTACTGAAAAATCCGGATATCATCGTTTTTTTTTTTTTCATTTTTATTTGAAAACCAAAAATCAAAAAATGAAAACGTAATTTAATTTTTTATTTGTTTTTGAAACAAATAGAAAACAAACGAAGTGTAAAAACTTGCCTTAAGAACGAATTTTATTTTAATATTTCATTGCTCAGGTTAACTTTACTAGGTGTTACATTGATATGAGTCCCCCCGTCTAGATGTGTCCCCCCAGCAGTTCAGCAGGGCGGACTCGTGGCTAAATCGTCCTCAGAACTGTATCTGACACACAGCCGTCAGGATAAGTTCCCCCTGTATAAAAGTAGAAAATAAAACGGAAAAGGATAAAAGGCTCATTATAAATCATGGCAGAAAGTTTGAAAAAAAAAAAAAAAACTAGCTAAGGAAGTGAGGTGTGTTTAGCAGGAATGGTAGGGCAAAGCAGTGAACTATCTTGTGACTTTTTGGTCTTTGGTTTCTGCTTGTAAAGTTGTAATGTCAGGAAACCGCCACAAGAGGGCGAGTGGTTATGCTGAAAACACTCGCCCTCTTGTGGTGGTTTCCTAACATTACAACTTTATTAATTTACTGCCTGTTCTGTTGGACAAACAAGAAGAATGATCAAATTATAATTTACTCCAATGTTATTCCACCTTATCCATCCCATCCATCTTCTGTAGCCACTTAGTCCTCCACAGAGGGTCGCGGGGGAGCTGGTGCCTATCTCCAGCGGTCAAGGGGCGAGAGGCGGGGGACACCCTGGACGGGTCGCCAGTCCATCGCAGGGCCTATTCCACCTTATATTCATTTTAAAACACACAAAGTCACTCTAAGTCTGAGAAGATTTTCAATTTTAAATGAAGTAGCAGAACAATGAGGTAGGTGAATTTAGCACTGATGACAGTTCAAGGCAGCTCTCGCCATCTTGTGGCCATAAAGTGAAATTACAACAAACATTATTTAAAGCACTTTTAGTTAAAAAAACCTTAAAAAATAAACATGATGTTTGACTTTTCACTGTTCTTTAACAATTGTAGTATTTTAACATATTCTAAGTATGGTTGAATAATGGTTTTAAATGAGAGAATTAGTGTTCTTTTAATTTATTGTTTATTTTTCAAGATTTTTAAGCGCTAATATTTGTTGTAATTTCACCTTATTGCCACAAGAGGACGACAACTTCCTTATACTGTCGTCAGCGCTAAAATCACCTACCTCAGTTTTTTGTTTTTACATATCTACTACTTTATTTAAAATTAAAGATCTTTTCAAATTTGGAGTGATTTTATGTGTATTAAAATGATCATATGGTAACATTGGAGTCAATTATATATATATATGTGTGTGTGTGTGTGTGTGTGTGTGTGTGTGTGTGTGTGTGTGTGTGTGTGTGTGTGTGTGTATAGGTGCTGTATATTAATAATGTTGTAATGTCAGGAAACCGCCACAAGAGGGCGAGTGTTTGTCAGCAGAAGTAGAAGCCAAAGACCAAGAGGTCACAAGATGAGAAATGTAGTGTTCTTCTTTAATTTACTGTTTATTTTTAAATAGAAGTCTGTAATAGCGTTTGTTGTAATTTCACCTTATTGCCACAAGACGGCGACAGCTGCTTTGTACTGTCGTCAGTGCTAAATTCTGGTGAAAATGGAAATAACGAATGATACACGGATTCTGAAGCTTTCACATCAAACAGTAGAATGATAGTTTGTCTAATATTGTGTGACTTTTCACTTTAAAATTTATATAATTAATAATTCATTCAAAAATCATTACGTTTTCCTTAAAAAACACTTTGTGGTTATTAACATAGAATTCCGGGGAAAAAAATCCACTTCGTGTTTCAGTGGGGACCAAATAAAATGTAACACACAACATTGATTCTTCTTCGTGGCTTTTATGTGATTATGTTTATGTAAAAATGCCCTTCTCTGTGTGATTCTATTCGATGTTCTTGTTGGTTTTCTGGAAACGTCGAAGTGTTGTTCATGTTTTGTCGTTTGACACGCGTTCCAAATTATTCAGTAAGTCTGTTTGATAAAGATAAGAAACCTACGGACGAGCGTTTCTGATAAGTAGGACGTAATCTGGCAGTGACAACTTTCTGCCTCTCTGGGCCAATTAAAGGTAGAACATGCTGCTTATAGAGGAGCAATCAATAATCACTTAATGTACACGTTTTAGAGAGGAAACCTTACTCACTGTAAATGTATTTTCCTCGAAATCTAATCTGGTTTAGTTGCACAGTAAAAAAAAAAAATAGCAAAACCAACTGCATGCATCAGATTTGACTCATTGCAAAAATAAAAGAAATTACTTCATTTCCATCCATTAGTTGACAGAATTACGTTCAGTGTGTGGTTAATTCTTTTTAGATACTAAAATAAATTTTATAAAAAATGAGCAAATGAAACAGCATAATAATTTTGTTGGCATCTATAAACATTTTATTTTTTGCATTTATTTTTGTCTGTTTTCACCAATTATTTCATTTAAACATTATTTTGGGGATTTAATGATTAACAGTTTATTTTAAGTGGCAACCTCCTAATGTAGTAAAATGCAATTTGCATATTTTAATTGTGTTTAATAACTTTGTTGTCTTTGTTTGATAGTTTTCTTTATCTTTTTTAAAATCTAGATTGAACACCAGGGATGTTGCAGAAAAAGGGCATGAGTGGATAAGTGCCTAATTCATTCCACTGCTCTTCTTGGAGAAGTTGTTTTCAACATGTCGTCAGAAGAGGAGGCATCTCAGTCATCCTCTTCTTCAGCATCTCCCCCTCTCTCCTCATCCTCCCCTCCTACTTTACATTTTATTGGAAAGAAGGAAGACATTGTCAGGGCTGGACGTGTGACCAAGCTGGTGAATGGATGCAGAGACGTTCTTGTCTTATACCACCAGGGGCAACTTTATGCAATGGATGGGCGCTGCTATCGTAAGCTCTGATTGTGTGATTTTTCTTACAGTGGCTACTTGAAGTACTTCTGTGTATAATGTCATTTTTTTCTCATTGACAGATTCAGGTGGTGAATTGCAGCATGGAGACATAGAGGTGGGTTTTCTGATGCTTTGTGTGAGTATTACTATTAGTTTAATAAAATATATTCTGCTATTTCTTACAGTTACTAAAAATAGATCCATGAGTTTACAGTCCATTTATTTTCAAATGTTCAATCATGTTTCTCTTTCTGATATTTTTTTTGGTACTAAATAACTTTTTAATGGTGTGTTTTAATGACAAATCTGTTTCTATTTGTTTGTTTCCTTTTTCATTAGGAGTTTAATGGACGTCTGTGCATTGTGTGTCCATGGCACAAATACAAGATCACACTAGCAGAAGGGGAAGGACTTTATCAAGCTATAGATAACCCTACAGTCAAACCACTGAGGACTTATTGGTGCTCCAAGGGTGTCAAACAGAGAATTCATAAAGTCACTGAGGTTAGCGGGAATGTATACGTAACACTGAATGACTCCAGCGAGCCCATCGATTCAGATGTTTACCAGACAGAGAAATACAGGACTGTCTCACTCAATGTACAAAATTCAAGCCCAAATAAAAGGAAGGTAATCAATGCTGTGACTAATAAACCAAAACTACCCTAATGAAAGCTTTGGTTAAAAAAACCATTCCCTTTAATTTGTAAGATGTTAGCAAAAATATAATGGGTCGTTTTATCTTCCATCAGATGGGTGACAACAAATCTTTATGTAAACAAAAATCTATCATGGAGCCACCATTGTGGCCAGATGTAAACTCCCATGTGTGTCAGCCGTGTGTAGTTTTGTTGTTTTTTCTGTGCTTTTTAAAGTTTTTGTTTTACTATATTAAAATTGTTGTGTTTTTCATTTTGTTTGCAGATTTGATTCAGTTCAAGTGTTTGAGTTAATAGTATTTTACTTTAAAGCATTTATACAATGTTATAATGAAATATAATCTGATTTTTATGACACTTTTTAATATGCAGCTTTAGTCATTTTACCCATATGTTTTTTTAATTTATACAAACACTTTAAAAATACTAACAACAACCATATGTTCTGGGACATGATTATTTAAAGAATTGAGAAGAACTTGCAAAGAAAAATCTGAACTTGTAATTTAAAAAAGCAACTTGTAATTCTAAATGTGTACTTGTATGAAAAAAGTCACATGTGAAATTCAAGTCTAAATGAATTTAACATTTTGTTCAGGTTATTACATTCTTTGAATTTTTTTGTGACTTTAAATAAATTTCACATGTATGTGACCTTTTCATACACGTACATATTGAGTAACTTACAAGTTCATGTATTTTTGTGTAAGTTTACAAATTATAACAATTCATAAAATCAGGTTAAATGATTCCTATGTGGCGTTGGTGCTATAATACAACACATGCGCTAGATGGCAGCATTGAGCCGTCTCTTCATTTACGTAATGAAGGCCCGTCGCACAGTGATGACGCACAAATCCTGCTGCTTCACTCTGATGTGGAGGCGAAAATCTGCTTTTCCAAAAACTAAATAACTTTTGAGACATGTTTCGTCTTCGTTTTCTAACGTTTAAACGCGTTTAGAGTTGTAGATTTTATGTACAGTTGTTACGGAGGATGGCAATTGCCAAAGGATAAATGCGGTGCAACAACTTTGGTTTCTTTGTTTCGAATAAATAATTTCGAGATGGCTTCAGGTTTGTTCTAATTCTTTTTTCCACTAGGCTCGCTAATTTATATATAGCTTATCCTTGAGTTGTTTTAAATTTGAATTATGTGCAGGGTTTTCTTAACATAATATATTTATATTGTAATGTATTTAATAATTTTGTTCCTTAGAGGGAGAGATAAACCTGCTGGTGATTGTTGTGGATGTAAATCCGATCTGGTGGGGTCAGCAGGCCCAGCGAGAGCCACAGGTATCGCTTCACTTCATGATACACTCGTCATTTTGTCTTCAGTATCATTAAAAACAACTCTAGAAAAGTTATAAGCACGCAAACTGTTTCTAAACAGTGATTCTAAATGATAGTGGCTTCCTAACATAAAAAAAACTATTGTAAAAATAATTATATTAACTATTACTCATCTATGTAAATATCTAAATATGATGTATACTTTGAGAAGTTGCATTTGCAGCAGTGTGATATTGATTCTAAATTCTCTTATTTTCTCTTGAATTCTCCATTTGATAAAATCAGAATTAACTATCTGTAATAAGCCCCAGTGACAAATTTAGAAATCTGATGGATTGCAAGAACACCATTAATATTGTTTACTAATGTCTTTTTTACACTATATTTTGCAATACAAATCCAACATTAATTTAAAACACATTGAGGTATTCAGGTTTACAGAACAATTAATAAATAAAACACAGAGTAAACCCTATTTTAAACTGAGTATTTAATTCAGCTTTTAAATGTGTCTGAATAAAACCTGCTCTATTTTCTTTTTGAAGTTCACTTTGTCCAAGTGTCTGGATGCAGTCATGGTGATGGGAAACTCGCACATGGCTATGACCAGGACAAACAAACTGGCTGTCATCGCCGCTCACTGTCAAGACAGGTAACTTTATATGTTGAGTCCACTGTTTGTCTAATCTACAGACTCTGGGAACGTACTGCTGTTCTAATTATTTAATTTATTTAATTACCAGTTATTCATTACTTTTTGTTCAGGCATGTGCACGTTTTCTCAATCTGCAGAGCAAATGTTAGATTTTATCTTGTTTTTGTGTTTCATTTTTATGATTATAGTACTAACAATTGCACAGTTGTAATACCTCTGGTGTTTCCTCATTAATGAAACTGTTTTCTCAGTTCATTTGTTTGTTTTTTTGACACAGCACTTCTTACCATTTAACCCTTTTTATTAATTACTGGCAGTTATCTATTTTTTGCCTATAAATTGTGGGCAGGTTTTACTTCTATTTGATTTATTTGACTTGCTGCACAACCTTTTACTTTAATGTAATCATTTATTACACGGCCAAATGAGATTTCCCTTCAATACTTTTCTCTCAGTAAAATATTTTTTTATTGTTGGATATTTTTTTATGTGGATGTGTTTCTTCCTCGTTTTAGCTTCCAGGAGTTAAATAGCTGATTGTGTGACTTTTTGCTCTTGTCATTGGCAACATTCTCATTTCTTCCTCTCAGTCACTTCCTGTATCCCAGTAAAAGTTGGAAAGGTGGGAACAGTGGTGGCGATGATGCATCCTCCAGCAGGGATGGAAAATATGAACTTCTGTCTGTTGCCAACAACATCATCGCTGAAGAGATCAGGAATATCATGTCTAAGAGTGGGTACAAGCCTGTGCTGTTATGTCTGAAAATAAATGTTGGAATATAATAATGGATTAGATTTATATAGCGCTTCTAAGGCAACCAGTTTACTGCACAAATATGCAGAGTAGAGGATGTCATATTAGTGACGTGTTTAAATCTACTGTCTCATGTTCCTGCAGCTGAAGTGACGGGGAATTCCACCGACACTCTGTTGGCAGGATCCCTTGCCAAAGCTCTCTGCTGTATCCTTTTAAAGAGAAATTAAAACACATTTATTATTCACGATATTTTAGTCATATGAAACATTTATTAGATTATAAAAGTAAGATTTTTTGTATAATTTGCATTTGTTCTTTTTAGATGTAGGCTCATGTTTTAATCTGGTCACAATTGCTTTTTGTTATGAAGTAAGTGTGGTTGAATTATTTTCAAAATTTTCCCTAAATCTATATCATCCAGATATCAACAGGGTTTCAAAGGATCTGGGAGGTAATATGATATCTGATGAAATGTACTCGGGTTTATTTTTGTACTCAGTTGTCGTTTACCATTTTTAGCACATACATTTTTTTTAATCTCTTTAGTTGCACAAGAGATAAAATCAAGAATATTGGTAAGCCTTTAACTTCCTTCCTGATAGATTTTTTTGTTTTCTCCTCCTGAATTTAAGTTCACGTTCTGTATTTATTGTGCTGGTCAGGTGATGAAAGCAGCTGAGGACTGTGCTCTGCAGTACATGAACTTCATGAATGTGATTTTTGCTGCACAAAAGCAGGTGAAGTCATGAATCCCACCCCTCTGCTCTAACACCAGTCTTTAATGTGTGTGTTTATTCAGTTTATCCTGATCTCTTTAAACAGAACATCCTGATAGATGCGTGTGTGTTGGACTCAGACTCAGGGCTTCTTCAGCAGGTACTTTATTACATTTTTAAGATGGTTTCAGTGAATGTATTCATATAGTGTAATATAAAATACTTGAGTGGGCTTTTGTACCATAAGCATTGTGATAATGTGTGTTTTCTAGGCTTGTGATATAACTGGAGGCCTGTACCTAAAAATCCCACAAAAAGTAGCCCTGGCCCAGTACCTTTTGGTGAGAATAGATTGCTGAACACATTTCTAAGAATGTGGTTTTTGTTCCAATCTGAGGAAAGGATCTTTATATTTTGTGAACAGTGGGTGTTCCTGCCTGACTCTGAGCAGCGCTCTCTGCTGGTGCTGCCACCACCTGCTCATGTAGACTACAGAGCTGCCTGTTTCTGCCACCGTAACCTCATTGAAATCGGTTACGTGTGCTCAGTTTGTTTGTCAAGTGAGTCAAAAGGAATGAATGTATCGGTACAATCATAGTGGAGTTGTCGAGAGCTGCCGTTTGTTTTTGTGGTGACAAATTGTCTCTTGTTTTCTTCCAGTATTCTGCAACTTCAGCCCCATTTGCACAACATGCGAGTAAGTCAGTTTTACTTTTTGAAGTTATTTGTCGCTTCAATTATACAGCAATACTTATAATCATTGTCTTTTTAGGACTGCCTTTAAAATCCAACTACCACAGATGGTTAAACCCAAAAAGAAGAAACTGAAGCTGCCGGTGTGATGTTTTCTTTCCAAATGTGAATAGTTTCTTTTTTGTGACACTTAAAATTATTCTATAACAGCTTTGTAAAAACCCTTAGAAAGGCTTGTGAGGCAGCAGGAGTCTGTCAGCATGCTGAATGACTGATTTTACATAAATGGAAACAGTATTTCTTTTCTGGAGGGGCAATAAATGTTGAGAACTTTTGCTAAAAAATTAAACAAATTTCATACAGACATGTTTGCATATTGCCTTAGTGTTTGTCTAAATCTTGATCATAAAGTATGTTGATAAAAGCAGCTTTAAAATCTGCTTATAAAAAGTGTTATAGTTTGGAGATTTTGCATAATAAAACCCAGTCATTTTCTAAACAAATAGTTTTTTTTAATCCTCCCAGTTCTGTGAACTTTACAACCTACTCATCTCTGCTTGAGCAAATCTGATGTTTTCCAGAGTTGGAAACATTGTAATGACAAAAACGTTCTCAAAGATGATAAAATAACTATCATGAACTTGTATCATCAAATAAAAAAAACTAACTAAATATATAAAAAATATGTTTTGTAATTCCACAACTTGGATAAAAGAACCATTTCAGCAAAATTGATCATTTTATCAAAACCCTGAGTGAAGGAGTTTTTATTTATTTTATTTTAGTTTATTTATTCTGATTCATGTCTGCTTACAAATGTATCCTGCTTGTAACCTTTTAATTTTCAGCATCAGCTTTCGATGCACGGACTAAAGGTTTTGAACAATTAAAACACATTCCATTCTTGTGAGGTATCAGCAGAACTTTGTTTTGAATCAGCAACATCAACGGAAAAAGTTATTAGTTAGCTACCTGTGAACAGTAATAAACCAACAGCAGCAGATTCTTATCTTTCTGTCATGAATGCAATCATGTGATGTTGTGCAACCTGTGTTCTAATAAATACTGAGCAGAGAAAAGATCCCTCAGAGTTCCACTCCGATGCCTAACCAGCAGACGGGTGGTCTCTCATCCACAATGCTCAAAAAACTTAAACTGTCTGGTCTGATTCTGTTCCTTAGATCTCGGGGTTTCTAAGAGTAAAATCTCTAACATCTTGGTGCCGTGACCCGGATGCAAGGTATGATGAAGGAGGTTAAGATGCAGAACAGGATGAGGATGATGATTATATAATCTCACCACATTGTGGTGTTCCTACACCACAATGATGATGTCACAGGGTCAGAGGTCACAGAGTGAAATGGAAATCAGCCAAACCATGCCCACTCCCCTGTCAAAAAGTTTCCCCCATCCCTGTCAAAAAGCATGATGTGGTGGTGCCTGGAGTATTCTGATGTCATCACAGCTCTTCATAAGTCACAGCCTCTCCGTGCCATACTGTTGACCATTCTATCAGAACTGAACTGAGATTCATGACAGAGTCTCAGACATTAGCTCGCTGTTTCTGGGTGGAAGGACGGGTTGAAAGATACTGAACCCCAGGTTTTTGCTTCTACAAGAAATAGGAGTTGATGCTAAAAAATGAGAATGTTCATTCTTTAAAATAATTTTTTATTATTGCTGCTTGAATAAAGCTATTTGCCAGCAGCCATGTAATCATAAACAGGAGGGAAATGAAGGAGTTTTTAATTATTATGATTCATGTCTGCTTACAAATGTATCCTGCTTGTAACCTTTTAATTTTCAGCATCAGCTTTCGATGCACGGACTAAGGGTTTTGAACAATCAAAACACATTCCATTCTTGTGAGGAATCAGCAGAACTTTGTTTTGAATCAGCAACATCAACGGAAAAAGTTATTAGTTAGCTACCTGTGAACAGTAATAAACCAACAGCAGCAGATTCTTATCTTTTTGTCATGAATGCAATCATGTGTTATTGTGCAACCTGTGTTCTAATAAATACTGAGCTGAGAAAAGATCCCTCAGAGTTCCACTCCGATGCCTAACCAGCAGACGGGTGGTCTCTCATCCACAATGCTCAAAAAACTTAAACTAACTGTCTGGTCTGATTCTGTTCCTTAGATCTCGGGGTTTCTAAGAGTAAAATCTCTAACACTGAGTATGTAAAAGTTTTTTTCAATATTTTTTTTAATCACTTCATAATGCTAAATATTTGAACAACTTAATATCCTTTATTCAAACAAAATGAACACAAGAGGGAAATAATTCAAACAAACTGCAATGATATTGGTCATGATTTTCAGTTTCATTACAGCAAAAAAAAAAACAAAAAACCTCAAAATCAGCATCTCTCCTCTTGGAACAGCCGTGTTTATCCAGCGCTCTGGATCTGACATGAAAGTGCTGCAACAGTTTTTATATCTGTGCCACTCTCATTCTCATGGAGGAAGTGTTTAAAGTTTCCACTCAGATACTGAAACAATGAAAACACATCAACATTTCCACAGTAATGATAAAACCACTCAGAAAAGCTACGCTGAGGATGAGACTCCCAAGACTTTAATCCAACAAAAGATTAGATGGATTGGACTGGAACAATGTTACATCTGTGGGGAAAAAAAATACTGAAATTACTGTATAATTTAAGTTACAGTCCAAATTCTAAAAAGAGATTACTTTCTGTGTAGAAATAAAATAAAACATTTGTTTTGCTTCTAAACATCTGCCTCTTGTTGATTTTCACACATGATTGTGTGTTCCTGATACACTCACCCCAGCAGACCTCTGCCTGACCATCGCTGTGGAGTCAGACGCATCTGAGCTTTTTGGCCAGCTCTGATCACAATGACCCGTAACGGTTTCTGGAAAAGAAACATGTTGCTGCATTATTTTCCTAATAAAAAGCAGGAGTAAGGTCACTGTCAGAGTAAGCTTGAATCATATTATCGAAAGGAGGAATGACACATTACGCTTATTAAAGATAAAATATAAACACAAGAGAAATTTAAACTTACAACTATTCAGATCAAAGTAAACTTACCCCTTCACTGTGCTGCACCACAGAAGCAATATTTTGGAGGTTCTGAAAGTTCTCTGTGTTGACAGAACCAAACTCGATTATTTCATCCCCCACTCTGAGTCCCTTTAAATGGAAACGACCAATTATCAAAGGAACAGAAACTTTTCTAAATAAAAAAGTGAGATAATTAATTAGAAAGATGACTAAATATTTTTAAAAAGCACTTGCAGCTCCAGAAGCAGGCGAGTCTTCAGTCACAGCGTCCACTCGTGCAAATGGAGGAGGGAGGGTGACCTGCTGCTCCATCGCCTCCTCCTGGGCTTCAGCCTCATCTTGATCCCGCTTGTCTTTCTCTCGGGCATGCAGCTTGTGCAGAGCTTCTTCTATCTCTGCCATGATGGCTTTGTGATCGTTCTGCAGGCCTGAAACACACAAAAAGTTTTTTCTTTAAAATAACAAAATGTCATTATAAAAAAAGTATAAAGAGAAAAAAGTACTTAAAAAGGTTTTAAAGCTATTTGTTATTGAACATAACAAATATAAATTAAACTAACTGGTACTTAATTAACCAGATGTGAATATCTGGCTAAAACGTCCTGATTGATAAATAGTTGATAAATATATCAGCATGAGTTATCTTTTAAATAAAGACATTTTTCTCAGGTCAGTGTTTTAACGTACAGATGAGCATTTTGCGATCTCACTCAACACACGTCGGTCCTGAGTTGATTATTATTACATTATAAAACATCTGGTTTCTTACATGAAATATTGTGTCTTGCTGTTCGGATCTGGTACAAATTAACATCTGCTCGGGGGTAGCCCTCAGCGTCAACCAGAGGGCCTTCGGTTCCAACACCTTGCTGCAAACAAGTCAAAATATGTTTACTACAGACTAGAGTGTAAACACCTTTGCTGTAAACAAGTACAAACATGTTTACATCATCTTGAAGTCATGAAAACACATGTTTGTCTGTGTTTTATTGACTTCTCTTCAGTTTTCAACTGCATGCAGCCTCACATCCTGGCTGATTTCTCTCCTCAGGGGTGTGTGTTATCACCTCTACTGTTTATGCTTAATGCTAACAAGTGTCAGAGCCAAAGCAAGTCGAGGTTAATCATTACATTTGCAGATGACTCTGTAATTGTTAACCTCTTTGCAGAACAAGGAGGTGGCTCATGGTCCACTCCAATCAATCAATCAATTAATCAAATTTTATTTATAAAGCACTATTCATGCCTGGGGCAGCGCAAAGTGCTATACAGATTTAAAACAAAAATAAAACAATTCCATAAAAATAAAAACTGTGCCCCCACACACACACACTCACACACACACACACACTTTAAGATGCCAACATAACAATAAAAGTGACTAAATAACACTGGACTGAGCACAGAAGAACCAGGCCAGGAGATGCGACTAAAGAGATGGGTCTTGAGCCTGTTCTTAAAAACATCCACACTCTCCGTGGCCCTCAGGAGCTCCGGCAGACCGTTCCACAGACGAGGGCCATAGTACTGGAAAGAGGCCGCTCCATAGGTCTGTGTTCGAACTCTGGGGATTGTTAACAAATCGGTGCCGGAGGACCTGAGGGTCCGCGAAGGTTCATAAGTTAAAAGCAGTTCTTTAAGATAAGAAGGCCCAAGACCATTAAGACATTTAAAAACCAGTAAAAGAATCTTAAAATCTATCCTAAAACACACTGGGAGCCAATGCAATGATTTTAAAACTGGTGTAATATGCTCCTGCTTCCTGGTCTTGGTCAGCACACAGGCAGCAGAGTTCTGTAGCAGCTGAAGGCTGGACAGATTCTTCTTGGGAAGACCAGAAAGCAGGGCACTGCAGTAGTCTAAACGACTAGAAATAAAAGCATGCATTAAAATCTCAGTGTTGTCTCGAGAGAGAATAGGGCGGACTCTGGCTATGTTCTTTAAATGATAAAATCCTCCAGATCTAGATCATTTTTTTCCAATGGTGCAGTAACTCATATTTACAGCTAAATGTTTCAAAAACAAAAGGAATACCGATTGATTTTCAGAAAAGTCAGACTACAATTGCACCAACATGTATTAATGGTACAGTAGTTGAAATTGTCAGCCAGTACAAATATTTGGGCATCATTCTGGACAATAAGCGAACTTTTGAAGCTAACACAGATGCTATTAGTAAAAAGGCCAATCAGAGGACTTTTTTAAAGAAAACAATGGTTTTTATTGTTGATCTCTTTTAAGTATGATTTATTTGTCTTTTATTGAATCCGTTTTAACTTTTGGAATAGTCTGCTGGTTTGGTAACCTTAGCATGCTTAACAAAAATAAGTTAATGAGCTTGGTTAGGGTCGGTACAAAAATGGCTGGTGGTGACTTCAATCAGGTCTTCAGATCAAGAGTCACTAAGAAAGCAACGTTGATTCTCAAACATCCTCAGCATCCTCTGCACACCGAGTTCAGGCTTCTACCATCAGGACGGAGGTTTACTTATGCCCAAAGGGCAAGTTCAAACCAGTACTTGAGGTATTTTATCCCCTTAGCTGTTTTTAAAAGATTTTGTTCTATTTCATTTAATTTCTGTTGCTGTTGTGTCTTCTTGTGTGTAGATGTAGAATCTACTGAAAAATGAATTGCCCCTCAGGGACAACACACCCTGTTTACAAATTATTACGCAAATTATATTTAAGTGTCTCAAAGATTTGATTATTTGTTTTTCAATTAAACTCTTGGATGGCATTGTGTCTCAGGGCTCTTTGGATCACTGAAATCAATTTCAGACACCTGTGAGTGTGATAATTAGTTTACCAGGTGTGCCCAATTAAATGATAGAAGGATGTTCCTTATTATTAAGCAGACCGCAGTTAACAACCAACATGAGGAAGAAAAGGATTTCTCTGCTGCCGAAAAGAGTGAAATAGTTCAATGCTTTGGACGAGGTATGAAAACATTAGATATTTCACAATTTGTGGCTGATTCAGAGCACAGACAGGTTTGTGTAGTTAAAGGCATATTGGAGTCCCACGGACCTCAAGGTGTAATCCTCCAGAATTTTGCAACTGCATAAACCTTCTATTCAGCCACCACTAACCGATGCTCACAAGCAGAATCTGCTGCATTGGGCAGACAAATACACTGAGGACTAATTTTCAAAGTGTGTGCCACAGAGTGCCGTGCAACCCTAGATGGTCCATATGAATAGAATATGTGGATGATTGGTGGACGGTCATTGTGTTCCAACAAGGCTGCAGCATCAGCAATGAGGTAGTGGAATCATGTTTTGGGCCAGAATCATGGGGAGAGAGCTGCCTGGCCCCTTTAAGGTCCCCAAAAGGTGTAAAGATGACCTCTGCAAAATATGTGGAGTGTCTGACCGTCCACTTTCTTCCCTAGTACAGAAAGAACTATACTTTCCATAACAATCATCTTCATACATGACAAAGCACCATCTCATGATGCAAATAAAACCTGCATCGATGGCTGCTATAGGGATTAAAAAAAGATAAAGTCATGCCTCCATCCTCCCCTGGCATCAATACTATTAAGAACCTTTGGAGCATTCTCAAGCAAAAGATCTATGAGGGTGGGAGGCAGTTTACATCCAAACAGCAGTTCTGGGAGGCTATCTGACATCTTGCAAACAAATTCATGCAGAAACTGTCCGAAAACTCACAAATTAAATGGATGCAAGACTTGGGAAGCTGCTATCAAATAAGAAGTCCCATGTTAAAATGTAACGTGACCTCTTAAAATGTTTTAAAAATTAAAATGTTAAGTTTGATTGAAATAGCTTTTGCTTTCAGTAAATATGCTGCAAACGACAAATGACAATTTTCAGTTCTTTACAATCAGTGTTCTAAAAAAATTATACTGTTATTAGGAAGTTTGTTCAATAAAATTTAAATTATACTCTTAATAGTTTATAATTAAATATTATGCCTACTGTTATTTACATTTAAGTAAATGAGAAAAATATAATTTGCATAATAATGTGGAACGCCGTGTAAAGTACTTCAAAATCAGAGCGTAAACAGTCAGCCACGGAGGGTGAGTCCCACTTACGTCTTCCAAAACGTCGTAATAAGCTTTTATCTGTTCTTCTATCTCGTCTTTCTTCTTAATAAGGTTTTTAACATCGTCCATCGTTATTTCTGAGCTGTTTTCTGTTGTGGTCTTCATAGCTTCTGAGGTCTGCTGAGTTGTTGCTGCTTAATTCTTCCGACAACACTACTTCCGGTGATTCTGGTTCTGCTGCAGCGCCATCTAGTGGCTACATCGTAATATCACAGGATATTTCAGTCTTGGTTTGTTTGTTTTTCCACACAGACACCTATTGTTAGTAGTCTACATAAAGTACTCATTTTATAGTACTTTTAATCATACCTACAAAAAAGTTTATTAAAACTAAATAAAAATTCCGAAAATGTACTTTAAAAACAAAACATGCAGTAGATTTTCCTCATGACTGTTCAACTGTTATGTATTTTATCATTAGTTAAAATTATTGGTTATGTAGCTTATCAGCTACTGTGAACTGGAACCATTTATAAATTTAGCTTTTTTCCCCTCCATTTTTTTTATGCATTATTAGTCTTATAAATACCGGTATTAGGCAATCCTATGAAAGTGCCCCAAAAATGCAATCTTGGAACACCTATTCATCTTAATCCAATGTCAAAATAAAAAAGGAAACAATTTAAAAAATAAACAAATCTTTACATTTGATGTTTATTATATATTTGAGGACGATCCTGTACTAAATGGTCAACATACTGGTATTAATACTTTATTTTCATTCAATCATTGGATGCAATGCATTGTTTTAGCTACACAAGCTTAAACGTTTGGCCATTTATTGAGATTACCTTATTTTTTATAGACCATTATCTAACATGCAACTTGCCAATATAGGCACCAGTTTTCCATTTAAATAAAAGTATATATTACCATCAGTTAACTCTCAAAACTTTCACACATACTAAATTATTTAAAATGAATGCATTTGTTATTAATAAATGTCATGTTTACCAAATGTTTTGTCTGTTCAAAAGTATCAACAGAAGCACAAAATGTAATTTCAAATAACGTCAGCTTTAATATATTATTCGATACAATTATTGAACAAAATATAACACTTTAATATTCTTCATAAATTTTAACAGTTGTAAACACATTTTTTACACTTTCAAAAATGGAAACGTTAAGTGTGTTGCACTGATGTGGAAAAAGCAACACAGCTCTAACAAACATGTTTTTCATAACCCCCCCAAAATTTGTAGTGGTCAAAAATAACTTCTTCACATTTTCTTTTCTTTTTTTCCCACAGCAGTCACTGGTGAGGCACAGTGGTTTATATGAAGTAAAACTCTAATGACCGTTAGTTTAATTTACAAAGTATTGTGCTCCCTGAGTACATTTTAAAATCACGCTTGTTACTAAATTGGAATGTTTTAATAAATTTAATCCTGAAATATAATGAAAAAGAAAATCATTTTAATTAAATTAAAACACGTCACATGCTTTGCCAAAAGATTCCTTCATCTTTGCTGTGCTTATAAATATCTTTTTTTCTGGGGTTGAAACTTGTGCAGATACATCTCCAGAATACAAATCTTATGTTTGCTGCAGTCTGTGTGTTAGTGCTGATAATTAAGTACCACATCAGGAGGTTCTGATAACAGAACTATTAATCTGCACATTTTGGACCAACATGTTGATTATTAGGCACCAGCACTGACTAGGCTTCATCACCTCACTGAGATTCTTCTAGAGCTGGTGATGAAACTACCTGTGAGACCTCAGCTTGAGCCGTTATATCTTTCTGTACCTTAGCAAACTGGTTTGTTGCCTCATCCAGTTGTGTGTGGACTGCTTGGACCCACTTCTGTAACTCCACACTGAGAGCATCCACTCCTTGATGCAGCTTCTCTTGCCTGCCTTGCAGCTCCTCCAACAGGTGCTGTGTTTCATCAACAACCTGCTGCCTCTTGGTTAAAGCAGCAGGGGTGCGTTGACCTTGCATGTAGCCCTCAAACTCTTCTGGACTGAGATTGAGCGCTGGTCCATCCAGCTTTTCAATAAAGGCCACCGCACAGGACTAATACAGAGGACAAGGACACAGAAATGAGTCATCAACAGACATGAAACCCTGAGCTGTACAATACCCGACCAACTTTAAATTTTAAATACCAAGTTTGTGAAGTAGTAGCCGCTCTCTCCAGCCATGAGACTGTGTGGGAGTCCAAAACGAATCATGTACTGCATGTTTGAGTGGAGGCGAGGTGGATTTGCCTTCAGCACCACATAAACTAGGCTTGACAGGAAGTCATCTGCATTGGCGGGCTCGTTGTTGGAGACTGAGAGAGCTTCGAAAATGAGCTGACTGCATTTGGAGACACAAGCGAGCTTATCTTGTGGAGCTCGTTTGGCATCCATTTCTATTATGGCTGGTTATAAAACACAGACGGGGATTAAAACACTACAAACATCTTTATCTCCTAATCTTAAATTAATAACTTATTTTTTGAGAAATACCCACATAAGCAAAGACTTGGATGAAAAGAAGCCATTGTTAACATAAATACAACAAACTAACTAACAGCTGGCCTAGTTTTGTAGACAATCTGCTTGGAGTCACTTGTGACATTGATCTTGTTTTCCAAATCTCCATGTGTAAGCACATAAGGTATTGATGAGGTTGTGAATCACCTGTTATAGCAGGGAGAAAGGGGTCGCCTGTGACTGGAATGTTATCATGTGGAAAAGGAACACTCAGCATGTGCGGGGTGACCCAGTTTAGGGAGCTGAAAAGAAACAACATCAGGGACAGATGAGACTTGAGAGAAAAATATTTAGATCACAGACGATAGAAATCACTCAAATTTATAAGCAGCACTACCGTATTCTTCGTTGAAGAGCCAGGTCCTTCAGTTCATCATCACTGCTGTCGTGGCAAAAAACCCATTTGTGCAGCCTTGTCATTATCAGCTTCTCAACATGCTCCATTATCCGATTGACCCGATCCTCTGGAAAACCTGAAAACAAAAGCGACATCCTTTCTCATGTTTTCACAGCGAGCAGACAGGGACAGTTTGATCTGCACTCACTTCTAAAAGAATCAGCAAAAGACTGGAAAAAATCCTGCACGAAGTCCGATTGTTTCTGTATCGGCAGATCCTGTAAAGATGATGTGAATCTGTGATTAAGATCTGGCAAAAATGAAAATGACTAGAAGTGCAAACAATAAAGCAGATAATTACATGATAAGCCTCCATTGTTTTGAGGAAAGCGTTACAGCGGGAATGTAAACGTTGGGAAGATGGACTCCGCAGAATCTTTAGGAAACCAGGGAAGTCTCCAGGCTCAAGGCTCTGATAAGCTTTTAACATGTTTGCATGGCTTTCTGGGGACTCTAAAAGGCAAACAGTGGATGCTGTTTCAGATAAACTAGTTCTCCATGTTGTTGGCAAAAGTAGAGAGTTAGCATCACCCTCCAGTCACACACCCACAAAAGCTTATTTGTTCACAAGATAATAAGAAACAAGGCAATTCATTACAAAAATGCAGCTTGAACTCATGAGGTAGGGCGTTTAATCTTTGGGCTCTGTCTAATGAAGAAGTACTGCAAAATGACAAAGATCTTTATTCTTTCTTGAGACTGTTTACTTCTCAGTCCATGAGGCAAACAAAGTCATCTCTAATCAAACTCTGGTAAATCAGATGATACAGTGACAGAAATATATTTCTGACTTGATGAAGCTGAGCACTAAAGTGTCAAAATGCACAATGTACCTTGAGGTTTAGGAGGCGATGAGCTGCCCCAGAACAGCCTCCTCATGGTGTTATACCGGCTACCTTTCTCAATGTTTTTCTTCTCCTCAAATTTGGAGAATGTCGGAGGTACTCCATCATTGCTGGGTCTAAAAGAAATTGCAGCATTAAACATTTAATTCATGATTTTAAAAAATCTGCTGACTGATCAGTGGCATGGGTAAGAAACTGATTACTTCACACCTTGTATTTTGTCTCGATGCTGGACGTGACTTTTCTCTCCAGCATTTGGAGCAGAAGCCTTTCCATGCAGGGTTTCCATAATATCCACAGGCGTTTTTACACAGCAGCTCTTCCTGAGAAACTTTGATCCCTCTGTGTTTGTCAGTCCACATTTTATGGCGCTTTCAAATATCCCACCTTAACCTGTCAACCAAAAAAAAAAAAAGTGTCAGTAAACTGTACATCACTTAAATACTCAGTTTTTGGTTGATTTACATGTGATCTAGAGGGAATTTGAGGCTAAACAACTGACTTAATTTGAGGTTTTATTTTATTTATTTATTAGAACTCAATTTATTTGGTTATTTTTTTAAAAAGGTAAAACAAAAATTGGAAGCAACTTAAAGTTAAATGGCATAAAATAATTCAAACTAACCTGACGATTTAAAAAAACTACCACAAAGGAACTCGCCTATTATCTCCCTCACTAAAAGTTAGTATCCTTGTTTGAAAGGTTAATGATTATTTACGTCGCCATCACCAATCAATGGCCCCTGTGTTATGTTGTATTGACCCCACCAGAGCGAGACGCCTTTTCTTTACTAAAAGTAAAACAGGCTATGCTTGTTGTTAGCCGTTAGCTAATAGCTGTGAACTCAAAGCGACTGAGAGTTCTGCTGATGCTAATGCTAGCTAATGCCGAACGACTATTTATTCAATTATTCAATCATTAAATCACATATTAGGGTTCATCCTCCTCACCTGTCTGTCCGCAAGCAGGTGAAATCAGTCACCCCAGGCTTTAGCAGCTTTCTCAAGTTTCTTCGCTCTCTGCTGTCATGAAATCTTCATATAAGTTCAATTATAGCAACAAACTCTTAAAACCCCATAAAGACATTTAAAATGTAAATGAGAAAAGAAAAAACTAAAGGAACAATACCCAATAGTAACGTAAAGTGACGGGGCATTAAAGCAATCTGAAGATCGACTGATTCCAAACCAGTGAAACAGGAAATGCGTTGTCAACCGGTCCAGTGCTGTGAAGTTTGACATATTTTCCAACAGCTACAACCTTTCAAAGCTAAACTATCACAACACGCGTGATTTGTTGTTTTACAGCGCAACAATTGTCACACAAACATTTGTTTTATAGTAAAATGAATGTGTCTTCGCGTCTGGTCCATTTAACACCTTCCAATTCTTGCAATCATGTTTTGTTTTTTTACACTTTCTACAGGCATTTTATTTTGAAGGTATTAACCGGGTATAAAAAGATTCCACTAAAAACTTGATAATGGCGAGTAAAAAGTGGTCTAATTTCATGTTACTAAGATTCATATTTTTAGCCTATTATTTAAGAGATGTAATACACCCATTACATTTTTCTGTGGTTTACAAATATATTTGGTACACAATAATCACCCCACTGTATCAATAAAACACAAAAAGATGACCTCACTGTGTTGGTGGAATCACAGTCTTTTACTGACCTCTAGTGATGATAACGAAGAAATGCAGTTTAAAGTTTGATTAAGCATTGCTAATGCTTCCTGTTGATTAAAATCACAAAAATCGTTTTAAAAAATAGCATATTTATGCTATTCAAATGTGTTTATTTGCGGAACCATTTACTGTAGGATTTATAGAGCATTTTTTATATTTTCTTTGCATAATATTCTTTTTGTACTTGTTTATGTAGTCTTTTTTTTATTATGGACACCTTTAATGTTAAATTTAGAGTAAATTAAAATTACCTTCAAGGAGAATACAATACAGTGAATAAAAAATAGACACAAGTAAGAGCAATATTTAGGACATCCACATAAATTATGACAACACTTTTATAAAGAGTTGATATACAACAACTGCACACAGCCATAGATGTATTTAGTAATAAAATTGATTAAAACATTACCAATAAACAATAAATTAAATAATCCTGTCTCCGGCCTTGAAAATGCTCATTTAAATAGTTACACTCTCTTCTCTATTGATATAATCTATCATTTAGGGAACGTGGATTTTTTGTAAAGCAGCAGAATGTAACACATTAAGCTTTTACTTTGAAAGGCCTAACCGGAAACACACGTTGTAAAGCTTTATAACTTTCACAGTAGTTACTAGGCAACGAAAAGCTTTGCCGTGAGAAAAGCAAGAATACAAGGAGGTTTTTATTTAACATTTTTTAACATTTCTTTTAACGCCGTACTTAGTAGAATTTGCTTTGAGTTGACCAGGTTTGGTTTACCATACCACATTATGTCAAAATCTGAAGCAAAAGGACAGGATCCATTTATAGATGCTAAACCAGCCATTGAAGATGAAAAGCAGCAGATGAAGAGCAGAGATAAAGATGTCAGAGCAGCTGGAACTCAACCTGACAAACTCAAGACGGCTGGCCAGTCTCAAGTCCTCACTGCAACCAAAGAGACACTTTTCTCTAAAAACACAACTCATCCTAGAACCCATGCACTGGTGAGTATACTGTAGGTGCATAGAGGAAACCATGTGAATAATATTAGTATTGTTCCTCTCACTGGCTGTCAAGAAAACAACACATTTCTCAAATTTAAAATAAGTTGAGGACTAACATGCTTGCAACTTTAAAAAAAAATCTAGTCACCAGTGTGGGTCTTTGGAAGGAATCCAGCTCTCCCTGTTTTTAGTCTGCAAGATCACGATCAGATGGTTGTCCTCTACGCTGCAGTTAATGTTGGGGTCATTTATAATCACACCTCAAACTCACAACATATTCTGAAGGTAAGATGCAAGCAAATCGGAATCCCTGATATTAATCAAGTAGGACAATGAGGTCCAAAAGTTGAAGACACTTTAAAAACAAATTTGGATTTTTACACCTAAAATGTATTCAGAAAAGTCCAGAATTGAGATAAAACACAAAAATGTCAAATTGAAAATAAAGGAAACACAATAATTCTGCTTTTTTTTCTTCCCTAGCTTTAAAGTGTAGGTAGTCTAACTACTTTGTGAAATCCCTATGGTCAGATTTCCAAAAGCAATAATTTAGAGTTTGTTCATTAGAGGTTTGCTCAAGGAAATAAATGTAATTTAAACAAAATATGATTAAGTTTCTAGCAAAACAATGCTTACAATAATGTAATGTATATGGCATCCACATGAAGTGAATGTGAATCCTAAACTTGTTTCAAAATTTTGAATACATTTGACAAGTATTGCAAATCTGGACAATATAAAAACATATTCAAAACTCTGAAATTTAATGATATTGTAAAATACTAAATCTTTTCAAGGCTAATTTGTTTTATGAAAAGAAATCTGACATAGCTGTATTATTTTAATATTTTCTACACATTTGATTGTAAAGAGTAAACATTGAATCCTTCTTGATGTTTTCAGGGTCACTTTCACTCCATCTCTTGTATGTGTGTCAGTGAAGACAGACGCTGGATTGCAACAGGAGACAATGGGTCAAAGAGCATGGTGATGATATGGGATTCCTACTCTGGGTAACCCTTCATTCTACAATTAATAAAGTTGGGGGGGGGGGTTTACACGCAAATCTTTACTCATAATGGCAACCCTCTTTGTGACAAATCTTCCAGTATTCCTGTGCAGACATTGTTTGACTGTGTTGGAGGTGTCACTGCTTTGGCGTTTTCCAGTGACACGAAGCATCTAGCAACTATCAGTGGTGAAGATGTTCAGGTGAGTGTGACAGTGGATTCCTTTACACGTAACAAAAAAAAAAAAATCAGACTATAAACAAGAAGTTAACACAAAACAAACGTTACCCTCTTATGACTTTCTTACCAGTGTGTGTGTATATGGGATTGGACCACTGAAGCATTAAAACCTCTCTGCCGCACTGAACTCTGTGCAAAATATGGACTTCAAGTGAGCAATCTTTGTTTTTTTCCTTCAACAGTTTTAATATCCTGTTACTGATATTGATAATGAGGAGGTAGAATGTTAAAAGAAAGTCAGAATATCATGAAAAAGTTCAACATTTTGTCATTCATTTCAGAAAGTGATACTAATATATAGATTCTTAATACCGTACATTGTGTGAAATATTTCAAGCCTTTATTTCTTGTAATGTTGATGATTATGGCTTACAGATGATTAAAATCCAAAATTCAATGTCTTGGAATGTATAAGATCAATTAAAAGTATATTTTTAACATAAAAAAGCATCTGAAAAATATGTTAATTTCTATGCACTCAATACTTGGTTAGGCCTCCTTTTGCATGAACGACAATCAAAATTACATATAATAAAGACATGAAATATTTTACTCTGGGTGTAATGAATCTACAGTGGTGTGAAAAACTATTTGCCCCCTTCCTGATTTCTTATTCTTTTGCATGTTTGTCACACAAAATGTTTCTGATCATCAAACACATTTAACTATTAGTCAAAGATAACACAAGTAAACACAAAGTGCAGTTTTTAAATGATGGTTTTTATTATTTAGGGAGAAAAAAAATCCAAACCTACATGGCCCTGTGTGAAAAAGTGATTGCCCCCCTTGTTAAAAAATAACTTAACTGTGGTTTATCACACCTGAGTTCAATTTCTGTAGCCACCCCCAGGCCTGATTACTGCCACACCTGTTTCAATCAAGAAATCACTTCAATAGGCGCTACCTGACACAGAGAAGTAGACCAAAAGCACCTCAAAAGCTAGACATCATGCCAAGATCCAAAGAAATTCAGGAACAAATGAGAACAAAAGTAATTGAGATCTATCAGTCTGGTAAAGGTTATAAAGCCATTTCTAAAGCTTTGGGACTCCAGCGAACCACAGTGAGAGCCATTATCCACAAATGGCAAAAACATGGAACAGTGGTGAACCTTCCCAGGAGTGGCCGGCCGACCAAAATTACCCCAAGAGCGCAGAGACAACTCATCCGAGAGACCACAAAAGACCCCAGGACAACATCTAAATAACTGCAGGCCTCACTTGCCTCAATTAAGGTCAGTGTTCACGACTCCACCATAAGAAAGACACTGGGCAAAAACGGCCTGCATGGCAGATTTCCAAGGCGCAAACCACTTTTAAGCAAAAAGAACATTAAGGCTCGTCTCAATTTTGCTAAAAAACATCTCAATGATTGCCAAGACTTTTGGGAAAATACCTTGTGGACCGACGAGACAAAAGTTGAACTTTTTGGAAGGTGGGTGTCCCGTTACATCTGGTGTAAAAGTAACACAGCATTTCAGAAAAAGAACATCATACCAACAGTAAAATATGGTGATGGTCTGGGGATGTTTTGCTGCTTCAGGACCTGGAAGGCTTGCTGTGATAGATGAACCATGAATTCTACTGTCTACCAAAACATCCTGAAGGAGAATGTCCTGAAGGCCATCTGTTCATCAACTCAAGCTGAAGCCATCTTGGGTGCTGCAGCAGGACAATGACCCAAAACACACCAGCAAATCCACCTCTGAATGGCTGAAGAAAAACAAAATGAAGACTTTGGAGTGGCCTAGTCAAAGTCCTGACCTGAATCCTATTGAGATGTTGTGGCATGACCTTAAAAAGGCGCTTCACGCTAGAAAACCCTCAAATAAAGCTGAATTACAACAATTCTGCAAAGATGAGTGGGCCAAAATTCCTCCAGAGCGCTGTAAAAGACTCGTTGCAAGTTATCGCAAACGCTTGATTGTAGTTATTACTGCTAAGGGTGGCCCAACCAGTTATTAGGTTCAGGGGGCAATCACTTCTTCACACAGGGCCATGTAGGTTTGGATTTTTTTTCTCCCTAAATAATAAAAACCATCATTTAAAAACTGCATTTTGTGTTTACTTGTGTTATCTTTGACTAATAGTTAAATGTGTTTGATGATCAGAAACATTTTGTGTGACAAACATGCAAAAGAATAAGAAATCAGGAAGGGGGCAAATAGTTTTTCACACCACTGTATATGATATACAAGTTTCACTGTCTGAAACGAGTGACAACAAATACTTTTTCATGATATTCAAATTTTTGAGATGTACCGTTATGTCATTCAGGATTACATCACTTTTAAACCAAGTGATAGCTCTCAGCTCCTCAGCAGCAGCAAGAACCACCTGATATTCTACAGCACGGTACGTTCAATTGTTCTTTTTAATGATAAAAAACATGCAACTGATATTTTATGTAAAAATAATCCCAGGAATCCACTGTTCTGTTTTCAGGCCAAGGGAAGTCTAAAATACTCTGCACAGAACCTTAAGAAGGTATACGTACAGTATATGTAATCAAAAACATTTTGTTGAAAGTCTTTTGTGTCTCAGGGTATTTTTTACAGATGTCTCATTTGTTTTTATCTGCAGTTCAGTGATCCAACCAAGTTTAAGCAGCCTTCTTCTTATACCCCCAAATGTAACCCCATTGGTGATGTCTCTCTCAGCCGCTCTGTGTTTCACTGCACAAATCCTGAGGTTCTAACAGTCATTGGAGGCAGCCTCGTGACATTGGATGTCAGTGGAGACTTAGATGAACCCTTGAGCAAAATCAAGAAAGTCAACCTCCAGCAAGACCCCATAACTGCTCTCACCGTGACTGATGGGTAGCCAGACAGGGATAATCATTTGTTGTTGCATTCTACGTGTTACATATGCTTATCTTGGTACTTGTTGCTTATCTTGGTACTTGTTTGCTTGTCTTTTATCTGAACTCACAGCTGCGGTGTGACTGGCGATGTCAAAGGCCGAGTTAAATTTTATGATGAAAACTTCAAGTCTCTCAAGTGGTTCATTGACATCAGCCTGGACCCCATTGTTTTCATTTCCTTCTCCAAAGAGTGTGCAGACGGGTATGTAGAGGACATCTCTCTGGAAGCCAGTCCATTAATAATCAGGTACGAGACAGACAGTCTAATACATTTTAAACTTCTTTTTTTTTCAGAAAATGAAAAACCCAGATGATTGCATTTGATCATTTATTCTTTGCAGGAACTTTACTGTGTCCACAATCAGCTCCAAGGTTGTGCACGTGAATCCACAGAGTAGCTTTATTCAGACTCTCCTGAATGAAGAGTGTGAGCCTCTCCATGCAGTGGCATGCCATCCCAGTCAGTCAGCGGTGGCTATAGGCAGCCCACAGGGCATTTTACAAGTGTGGGACTATCACAAAAAAGTACTCATTGCCAAAAAGGTCTTTGTGACAGAAAAGAACATCCAATGTGTTGCTTTTGATCCTCAAGGTGAGTCAGTTCAGTCTTATTGACAAAGCAAAACTAATGCTGCTTTATATCAAGCATTTCCAGCTGCTGTATAGTGTTATTTTTCACTTCACTTTGAGAACTTTCTTATTGTATTTGAACAGGATTATATCTGGCTGTGGGCTTTGGGAGTGGAGCTGTTATCATTCTAAACTCCCACACATTGCAAAGTGATCCAGAGGAATGTTTCCATAGAACTACAGACAGCATCCATCTCATCACTTTCTCAGAAGACTCTCAGTACCTTGCAACTGCGGTAAACAAGCTGCTATAGTTTTCTTGACTGAAACTTGTAAAAACTGTGACTACAGCAAATTTCCACACATATTTTGCCAGTGCTGTAACTTTTTATATCTTTTGTGTGTGTGTGTTTGTGTTTACTTACTTTTAGGATGCTGGTAACACAGTGACAGTGTTCCACTTGCAGAGACAGGAAACATCGTTGCCTCTGTGGACGTATCTGGGCAGATACAACTCTCACTACAAGCCAATCAAAAGCCTTCTTTTTGGAGTTCATCTGGACAGCACCCAACCCAGACTGCTCTCTCTGGGAATGGACCGCAGACTGGTTAGCCAGCATTGTGTGTTTTATTGTTGTCTAAAAAAGTTTTTTTTTTTTTTTTTCTTGCACATGCAACTCTTTTTGCATGTTGAATAACAGGTGGAGTATGACCTAAAAAACAGCAGAGTGAACGAGCTCTTCGTCCTCTGCTCAGAGCGGATTGAGCAAAGTGCTACTCCACTGTGCATGGCTTGGTATCCTCCTCTTACGACAGAGCAGTTTCTTCTCATTGGTTTGGACCAATACAAACTGAAGCTTTTCAACAGCAAAACTAAGATGTGCAGGTTTGGAAAAGATCACATTTTCTATCATTCACTTCTAATTATAATAAAAGATTATTAAAAGTGTGTAAAACATCTTCTACAAATACAGAAAAACTGTCCTCGGCCCAGTATGTGGTTCTCCCATCAAACAGATAGCTGTTCTTCCCAAGTCGATCGAACCAGGAATAAACTCATATCATCTGGCATACATCACAAAAGATAAGGTCAGTGTTAGAACTTATTTGTTGCAGTATTTTATTGTTGCATCAACTTAATTTTGTTTGTAGTATTACACGATATCATAACAGGGTTTAATTTGTTACAAATGAAAAATAAAAAAAAATATTTTTTACCTTAAATTAAGAGTAAGGAGCCTGTACTGACTCAGAAGTTTTATATGTTCTGCAGCTCGGTCTCCAGATTTTGCCTTTAGATGGGAACCCCCACAAGTCCAGTGCTTTTATCTGCCATCCGACAGGAGTGACTGCTCTTGCCTGCTCCTACAATGGCCAGTTTGTCTTTACCGCAGGAGGATCAGACTGTAGCGTCCTATTGTGGGAAATCAACTTGAAGTAAGATGTTCTAGTAACCTCATGTGAACCAGAGGAAATGGATGAGCAGTACAGTGATTTGTTTCCTAAAACTGGTTGTCTCTCTTTGGGTTGATGCAGAGTGTTTGAGGCAACAGCTGCCTTGGGAGGAAAGGACATGGTACCCTTTTACAACCTCTTAGAGGGAGGAAAAAACGGCAGGTTTTACAGAGTGAGTTTGATTGCTAAACAAGCAACCAACCACTAATTGTTTAAGTTGTGTATTTACTCTTGTTGTACATGAACTGCTGTCATTAGTCTTTAACAATGTCACTTTAATGATATATGTTCAATGTTTTGGTCTTTAGGAGATGGAGGACTATTTCTACTACTGTCAAATTCTTGATCAAGGCACTAGCTCAAAGATACAACCATCAACCAAAATTCCCCTGTCACAGGTTCCCTTTGTAATGAGAGCTTTGGGCTATTTTCCATCTGAACAAGAGGTATGAAACATAAAATTATAGCTTTACTCGTCAGAACCTTTTAAAAATTCTTTATGTTAATTTCACCAGATTGAAGACATGCTGAATGAGGTCAAGTTTGGCAAGTATGCAGAAACAAGAAGATATGCAACTGAAATTGACCTGGAGGACTTTGTCAAGCTGTACATCAACCACCGGCAAACCTTTAGCGACTCCAGCAGAGAGCTTTTACAAGTTTTTCAAGTCCTTGGAAAAAGCAACAGTAATGAGGAGCCGGTTGTGCAGAGAAGTGAGCTGTTAAAACTTCTACAAGATCAAGGTACACAATGTGTCTGTGCTTTCACATGCATTCTGTAATTTATTATCAACATGACATGTCTGGTAATGTGAATGATTCAAATGTGACTGTCAGGGGAACACATGACAGCAGAAGAGGTAGCAGAGTGTTTTACTACACTTTTGGGCCTCAATGAAGATGAAGAGGAAGAGAAACACGGTGAAGGGGCACATTGTAAGCATGACTCATCTGGCAGACAGTATATAAAATAAAACACACAAAATATTCAAAATCATATAATCCCTAAAGAGCATTAATCACTGTTTACTTTGTGCACAGGTGCAGATTCAGCAGAATATATAGTGGAGGGTGTCATCCCAAATGAGTTATCTGTGAATACATTTACACAAATCCTGAATTTACCGTCCTCAGTGGCGAACAGTGCCAGGCCTTCCCCTCCTCAGTAAAAAGTACGTCGGTTGGTCAAGCAGAAGATATGTTGTTGCTCTTTATTGCTCTCTAATAGTTTGTTTCTAAAAGACTAAGCTACTACAAGTTGCATTTTGTGTTTCAGTTTCAAATGTGATGTATGGATAGCAATATTATAGAAACTTTCTCAGATTAACATGACTAGGGCAGAATAATTAAAAACATCAATATTTTTTATTGGTAGCATTATCTGTTGGATAAAACATGCATGTCTCTGACACTTATGGATTACGTTAGTATTAAAGATTTAACATATTGTATTAAAAAACAAAAAATAATTTGTTTCTAAAGATTGCAGCCACAAAATGAGTTTAAGTTTCAAAATGTCAATTTGTCTATCAAAATATTAGAAAACATTTTAAATATAAGTACAGCTTTTTTGTATGATCAACATTTACTTGTGTGACATAGTTGTTTTACATTCAGGATTCTTCACATGTAACACAACAGCAGCACACACACTAAATGTTCAGTTTCTATTTTATTGAATGTGCTATCATAAATGTTTATAGACATACTTTGTTGTTACCTTTGCCTGAGTTTTGTTGAGTTTTATTGTAAACACAATAAAGGAATGTTACAAAATGTTGCCTAATTATATATTTTAACATAATTTTTTAGCAACCAAAATTTATGCAGGTGTAATTCTTACTAAATTTTGTCAGTCATTGCTTTGTTAATGTTCACGTCTGTCAAGGGATTTTTCTTGGATTTTCTTGGACGAGTGTCTTGTCCTGTGCCGCTTCAGTTTATTTTGGGCACCGTGCTGTGGGTGGGGCTTTGATTCTGACCAATCAGAGACGCTGGAACACAGGAACTTCCTGCTCCAGAGAGAGGAGCTGCTTTAGCTGGTTTGTAGCTACGTCAACTATCTAACAAGATAACAGCAAGTTTACTAGGGCCGCTAATGACCGGGAGCAAACTTTATTATGGGTAAAGTGAGGACTCTGAGTACATGGCGCAGAGTTGGCCAACTTTAACAACCGGAGTCAAACGCGGTGTCGTTGACGAGCCTCATGAAAGGGACAGTGTTATTGTCCTAGATTGCTGGCTAACGTTAGCTATTTGTTTGCACCGACATGGCTACCAGGGAAATGTATCAGCGGCAGGTTTACCGTCGGCCGGCGGCCAGCATAAAGCAGGAGCAGGATGATGACTCGGACACAGAGGAGACTCAGCTACTGGGGCTGCGGAGGGCGGACGGGCTCGAGTCTCAGATCATCCACAGCGGACACTTCATGGTGTCGTCGCCTCACAGCGAACACCCACCGAAGAAGGGCTACGACTTCGACACTGTCAACAAACAGACCTGTCAGACGTATCATTTCGGCAAGGCGAGCATGTCGCACCTCTCTATAGACGCATCCTTGACTAAACTCTTTGAATGCATGACCCTCGCCTATAGGTAAGCTGCAACACGCCTCTGTGTGTGTTCACATGGGAACAATAACTTTCACTTCAGCCCTTGTGGTACCCAGTTTCAGTCACGAGTCTCATCTTCATGTAATTTCCTGTTAGACCAGTCATGAATTTAGATTTGTGTAACACTAGCATACGTTTCCTCACAATTTGCTAAAAACAAGTGTTGGGACAATGAAAACTAATCATTTAATTATAACCTAATTATTGGGCAGCATTATTAAAACCTATCTGATGAGGCCTAATTTATGTGAAGTTGTGTGTTAGCTTTGTCTAAACCAAATAAGATGATAATGACATTTAATAGAGGTTTTAGAACCATTATAGTTATGTGTTGACATTTAATTTTACAGTAATATTTTAAGACCCAGTTACATCTGAAGAGTAGCAGAATGAGGCTTGAAAAATCAGTCCTCCTGTGGATTGTTTTACATTTGTATGAAACGACTTGGATAAATAATTACATTAAAATAAATCTGTAACAGACCTGCAAAATAAAACCCTTTCAACGTAATTAAAGATACTTATAAAAAGTTTGTGATTCTCAGTCTACATCTAATATAATTGTCAATATTTTTGTTACATGTATTTTCTCTCCATAATTCTGGTAATTCAGCCCTAATAGATGTAAAATAATAGTGTAATGTTTCAAATCAGTTGCTATTACACTAGAGTCCAAAAAATAGATGTTCAATTAAAATTTTCAGCTATTTGTGACAGGAAAAATTGTCTCTCAATAGTCGATCACTTCTAAAAATGCATTTTGAAACCACATACGTTTGACGTTGTCTCGCATTCAATTTTAAATCAGTGTAATTATTTACATATGCAGACACCGTTCTAAATAAATGAAATTCAACTGATGTTAGCAGGGTTTTACAAAATGGGGCTCACATGAGTAATATTACTCATGGTTTTCTATTTACAGTTGCAGCGTTGGTGCCAGCTGTTCCAAGTATTCCCTCACACTTGATACTAAATTTATCTCACTCGCAGGACTATTAATAGAGCAGTTGCTGTTTTGTTGTTGTCATTCATTCTATAAAAAGCTCTTTTGTGTTTGTATATTTTTCTTGTTAGCATTGATATTAAGTAATGAATTTTTGATTGCAACAAGAACACTAATTGTATTTTCTCAAACACTCGCCGTACCACACTTGCAGAATTGACTGGAAAGTAACAGAAAGCGAATTGACAGGATTAGATGGAAACCCAGCTAACTCTTTTAAACTGTGAAAAATGCTTGTTTTAGGAAGTTTGGGAATGACTGTTAATCTGCTTTTTTAAATTTAGAAGTAGTCCAATCATTTAGAAGCTATAACATCACTAATATAACATTTGGAAACACTTCTTCTGGTTTTCTTTTTACTGATAATAAACACTGTCCTCACTACAGCTTATCATTGTGCTGTTAGCACTAATGTCAGATTCTGTAACCAAACCAGGACACTGACAAACTTGGATGACCTGGATTCTCAGGATACAATTTCACATGTGAAAACAGACAAATGACCCCTCCTTTTGGGAAATAACGGACAAAGTAGTTTGTTTTTACAGTTAAAAATATTACAAATATAGTTTATATATATTATTAACAGTTTACCTCCTGGTGAGCATTTGGATACACATTTAGGCCAAAAAACAGTAAGTGTCACTTATCAGACATGTAACTGATATCAGCAAAATGTGCTTTTTATCAAGAGATGTTGGTTCAGTGGTACAGAGAGCAAATATTAGTCTTGTAAGCTGCAAGACTTTTGTGTTCTTATCAAATTCAGGGGTTTTAAGTCTTATTAGCACAGGAAAAAAATACCTAGAGTGTCGAGGTGTCACATTTAAGAAGAATAGATCTCACGATGTGACATACAGTTGTGGGAAAATAAAACTGGGTTATATGTCGGAATGTCAAAGAATGTCCCCTTTTTAGCCAAACATTCACATTAATATAAGAGAAAAAAATGAAGGATTGCAGTGTCATAACTCAGGCTAATTTAAACACTTTGGTGGTATGTTTACAACATATTTTTGCTTTTTTGTCTTTATTTTTTGATACAGTAGTTTGATAGACTCTAACATCCTTTCTTTACTAATGACACATATGCATATGTTAATAAGAAGCTGCATGATGTTGTGTTTTATTAACAAAGCTGCTGTCACAACATCCACATTTGCATGCTGTTTTCTTTTAAAAGGGCCCAATTCACAATCGCATTTCTGCAAAGAATAATTTGAGGTGCTGGTGATCATTTGATGATTTGAACCTAAAATCAAAACCAACCAATGCTTTTTGTAGGTCATACAGCAAAGTGTTTTTGCCTAATAAATCTTCATTTGTAGACGAGTAAATTTACAAATTAAACTTCAAATACTGAGTGCTTTTCTGTAAATATTTCTCTACTATTCCTCCAATTAATTAAACATTTATTTCAATCTGTAAAGGTCCCAAAACACTTGTTGTCACCATATTTGAGCTTTCAGAATATGTAAATGTTGATATTTAGCTGATTCTTGGCTTTTGTCACTGTTGACTTTCTCAATTTTTTCTAGTGGAAAGTTAGTTTCTCCCAAGTGGAAGAACTTTAAAGGTCTAAAACTGCTCTGGAGGGACAAGATCCGTCTGAATAATGCCATATGGAGAGCCTGGTATATGCAGTGTAAGAGCTCCATGTTTTCTTTTACTTGATATCAGTGCAGTTACATTTTTAATAAGGAGTAAATTATTTTAGTCTGGCTGTAAGATGCTATTTTCAGTTCAAATATATATAAAAAAATTAGAATTAAGTATTTCTTTTTGGAAATTGAGCTGTTTTTTTTTCTTCTCAGATGTGGAGAAAAGGGAGAATCCCGTTTGTCACTTTGTAACCCCCCTAGATGGAAATATGGACTTGGATGTCCATCGTCCTGCTGAGGTAAAGGAAACAAATGTTTTATTTTCTCATGTAAATCCTACAAATCACTTTTAAGTTCAGTTTCTTAACCACAGTTTCAGTTTGTGGTTGTTCTTGCTCCTTTCTTCCCTTCAGCTTTCCGGTTGTTTCACATTAGTTTAGTTCCTGTTTCTGCCTCTCTTTTGCAGGCTGTTGCTACAGACGGGAAATGTTGGAAAAGAAGAATTGAAATTGTCATAAGAGAGTACCATAAGTGGAGAACATATTTTAAGAAAAGGGTATTTTTTAAATATACTAACACTTTAGTTATTGTCATGTTAAAATTGTGAAATCTGCAGCTATATGCCATTTCTTTATTTGATGATAAAGCCTTATTTTCTAATATAGTATTCATTTTTTTATAGCTACAGAAGCACAAAGACGATGACCTCTCAAGTTTACTTAAGGTATGCTCACCTGCATTTTCATTAATGCACCAAAAGACTTCTGGTATCACATGACTAAAGTGTGTTGTCCTTTATAAGAGATGTTCTGTAGAAATGCAAAAAAATGAGTTTGACAGCTTGCTCTTCATTTAACATGTAATTTGCTGGCTTTATGTCCACACACACCACCATGCACAAGTTTCAGGCACTTTAATAACATTAAAGATGTTTTTGCAAACAGCACCAGGTGTTAGGGCATTATGTTTTGACTGAGGTAATGATGTTAAAGTCAGGACTCTGTATGTAGAAGACTGTTATCCTAACTTGAAATATGCTGCTATGAATGAAAATCAAAAATGCCTAAAACTCTTGCACAGTACTACACATAAAAGAATAAATAATAGTGCACCACACTGCATGCGTGTGTGATATTAACTGGCTTGGTGGTTGCATTTTAAAATTTTAAAGGGGCCAGAGGAGCAGTTTTCACTGTTTGGGGAAGTCTCTCCAGACATGCTCCGTGCTTCCTTTTACCAGGATGAAGAGTTTGCTGTACGACGTGTGTCTCGTAAGCATAATGAAACTCCTGCCCCCATGGAGATGGACCCCCTCTTTGACATGGATGTTCTGATGTCGGAGTTTTCAGACACATTGTTCTCCACGCTGTCCTCACACCAGCCTATAGCCTGGCCTAATCCAAGAGAAATCGGTGAAAATTTCACAAGAGTTCTTTCAAAACATTTGCTCGTTATATGTTTGTATGTCAAATATTACCACCTTTTTTCCCTGTTCACCACCTTCCACAGCTCATGCAGGAAATGCAGACATGATTCAACCAGGACTCATCCCTTTACAACCCAACCTCGACTTCATGGACTCGTTTGATCCACTACAAGGTAGGAATAAGTCCCGCCCCCAACAGGTGTAGCAGCGGCACACTCAAACTAATGGTGCACACTGTATAGGAACCAAGCGCACATGTTCTAGTAACACTGCTATAGCAGTCAGCTTAGCCTAACATAAGGAGTAGTGTGGTTTTACTAACCTCCAGCTAACATAGAGACTCTTGTTCCAGACTTATTTCACAGCCTCCGTCAGCCTGTCTTCCCCTCTGTTTCCCCCACTGCATCATCTGTCTCCCCTCAACCCAGCAGCAGCTCTCAGTCACAGGTAAACACCGAGCCAAAGCTCTGCCCCAAACACACATATGACCATTTGTGTGAAGAAAACTTTGTTTATATAAATAAATATATTTTTTGAGGACTCCTGCCCTCTTTCTGTCTTAATGTAAGTGTACACAAATTCCACAGAACAGAACTACGGTTTAGGAATCACAATAAGGAAAACAAGAGTGGCTCAAGCTGTAAAATTAGCTTGCATTAGGCTAACACTTCATGTAATTTTAATTAACCACTAATGAAATAAATGAAAATTAATCTGCCTCTGGCTGAGGCAGACTGATTACTGTTATAGATTTAACCAAAACAAAATAAAAGTTTCAAACTAACATGAATTGATTAGAACTGTTCTCTTTCTGTACTCCTTTTTTTTTTACATTGCATTATTAGAAAGTAATAAATTGGTTTTTTGTCCTTTTGTTACCCCTCACCAGGCCCCATTAATGTCCTCCCTTCAGCTCTCAGGCAGCCAGATAACACCTTCCAGCCCTCTGCCCCTCCCTCCTGCCATGGCCAGTCAGACCAGTCAGACAGATGGTGGTGGCGAAGCTGCATATATACCGAACTACATGCCGCTGTTCGGTGGACAAGTGACGTCCAGCGATCAACCGGTTGTTTCCTCTGTCTCTCAGCCGTTATCCCAAGATCCTCTGGTGCAGTGCCTTCCAGGTCAGACTTTGACCCCAGTAGCACCCATGGCTCCTTCGCCCCTGAGCAACACCACTGGACTTCTGGATGAGACCATACCTGCCTCTGTAGCCACACACACCGCCCCCTCCACCGTCACACCCAGTGTGACAACCACCACTTTCAGTCACATCTCCACTCCTCCATCTCAGCTCCAACCTCTGGCTTCACAGCCCGCCGCTCACGTCCAGCATCCTCAAGCCTTCGCTCTGCCTCGCTCTTTGCAGGGAAACGGTTCCAGCAAAATCCGTCCTATGCAAAGGATAGCTCCTGCTAGCACCCTCACTTCTTCCCACCTCATCTTCCCAGGTCTGTTTTTTGTTTGTTTTTATTTAATTTTTTGTCGCTTTATTTGAATTATCAAGAGACAGCTGAAATCTTCCTTATATATATATATATATATATATATATATATATATATATATATATATATATATATATATATATATATATATATATATATATATATACATACATACACACACAAACACATATAAAGTTCACATCTAGCATTAAGTGTTTTGTTTTGTTTTTTTGTAATAATTTGCCAATGAATTATAATTTATTATTTTAGGTATATTAATAAATGTACACAACTGTTCTCAGCCCCTTTTCCAGGTCATTCGAGTGCTGTGATTGTTTCGTCTCCACCCACCACTGGAGTGGTCATTACACCCTCTCATCTTGGAGCGGTATGGTTTCATTTTATTTTGCATATCAGGCACAAATGGCAACTTATATATTTGCAGGTTGTGACAAAAGAGAATCAGTTACAAAGAAAAGAATGTAGATAAATTTTTCTTAATGATTCTTTTTGTTGTTGTCAGGCACCTGGATTTCAGGTGTTGTCTCATACACCGCAGCCTTCTCAGCCTATTGTCACAAAGGAAAAGTCATTTTCTTCCTGTCGAAAAAATCAGAACGAAACTTCTGGTGCTGGTAAGATTTCTTTCTAAGAAAAAAAAAAAAAACGTCTTAAGACTAAAAGCTACTTTCTAAAAAAGAAAACCCATTTTTTAGGTCATAGTAACCCAGGGTCTAGTCAAGGGTCACCTCTAGGATTAGATCAAGTTCCCAGTCCACAATCGGTAATCAGCAGCTGCACAGCTTTGGTAAAGAACGAGCACAAACAGGTTCGTTTCTGTGTCGCAGATCTGTTAGCCGTTCATAGATTTAATTTCAAATGGAAAACTGAATTTCACTCTCCGTGTTGTTTTGTTGTTGTTGTAATACAGAGCCGGAGGACAACACACATATCTGCTGAACAGAAAAGACGATCAAACATAAATATTGGCTTTAAGACACTCTGCAACCTGGTTCCCACCCTCAAGTCACAATCTAATGTGAGTAAAACTTCCATCACTGGAATTACACAGCAGAAAATTCTAACAGGAAATGTAACAATGTAGTTCTTGACTTTATGTCTGCAGATTACTAATGCAGTCACACTGCAGAAGACAGTAGAGCACATTGGGAAGCTCCAGCAGGAAAGGCTGCAGACGCAGGAGGAGGTCAGGAGACTTCGAGAGGAGATAGAGGAGCTCAACACCTCCATTAAGTATGAGCCCTGTTCAAAATTCTTGAGTAATTCTTTGTATTTTTTTTATTTATAAATATTTCTTCAGGCTTTCTGAAAGTATTTTAGAGTTTGTTTGGGTTTTGTGGACTGATTTTTCATGTAATTTCAAGCCAGTGCAGTGCTTAACAATTTTTTCAAGTAATGGATATTTTCTGTTACTAAAAAGGCTCCTCATATAATTACAAGGATGTCTGTCTGCTAGCAAGCAAAGTAAAATTAAATTGGGGTGGTTTAAAACTTTTGCACAACATTTTCGATATTGTCACACCTCTCACCATGTGTAAAAAAATTTACCACATTCCTAACAAGTTGCCTACCCTTCTTCTGTTTTCCCACACTGGTCTCTCACAGCTTGTGTCAGGAGCAGCTACCTGCGACAGGTGTACCTATGAGGCGGAGTTGCTTAGACCACATGCAAGAGAAGTTCGAAGAATATGTCAGAACCCGCACTCTTCAGAACTGGAAGTTCTGGATCGTATCCTTCCAAGGGCGTAAATTTGGCATGGACGCAGGGGACGTGTCCCCACCAATATTTAGAAATCACTGAAATGTCCCCACCAATAATTTGATCCAAGGATGCAGAAATGACGCTGCGTCCCCACCATACGTACAGCCCAGCGGAGCGAGGCGCTGTGTCAGCCATGTTCCTCTGCCTCCGCGGGCTTGGAGGTGTGTCTCTGACCGACCGACGTGAGCCCCTCGCGGCCCGCACCGAGCCGCTGTTGCTGACAGGACCTGCTGTGGAGCGGACTGGACTGGCCATCGGGCATTTTACCAGTCGTGATGTTAACTTTGGACCGGACCGATCCGGACCAGCACTACGGGACGGCACGGTTTAATCTGCACTTCCTGTTTCAGCGCTCAGAGCCAAACTAAGGAGGAAGCAGAAACTCTCTTTTCTGTCTCGCGCTTTGCCAGACTCGCAGCTCGCGCCGTTGTCATAACAACCAGCTGACAGACAGCTGTAGAGGTTGTATTTACACATCAGGTCAAAAGTATCAGAGAACTTCTCGAATATGACCTTAAAACAAAATAACAGAACGTTAACTGGATATTCAGTCCAGTCTGATCTAGTTTCTCTGGACCTGTTAGGTCCAGGTCTCTGTTCAGCTTTTAATGATCGTTTTGTCTCTCATTATCATTAAGATGCAGAAACAAAGAAGGCAGAAATCCTTTATGTGAAATTACTAAAGGCAAAAGACATTTTTAATGAGAAAATATAGAGTTTTTGGATTTAACCATAAATCATGTAATCATCATGTAATCATGTAACTGTTTATTAGTTAAAGTTTGGAGAATAAATCAACTAAAGCAGGTGGTGTGTTTGAGGGCATGTAAATATGAACCAAAATCATCGAGATACAATAAAAGACTATTAAAAGAAATGAAATAATAAAGGACAGATTAAGATTTCTTAGACAAAATAAAAGACTATAAAACAAATAAAAATTAAAAATCGACATGTTTAAACACCAATAAGAGAACATAAAAGATTTAGTTAAAAGCAGTTTTAAATAATTGGGTCTTCAGCAGCTGCTTTTTAAAGGAGTCCAGACTGTCTATATACAGCAGAAAACTAAAGGAAATTCATTCCAAAATCCTGGTGCATGATGATCAGTAGAAAGTCCTCCAGTAGCAGGACTAGACCTGTCCTGTTTGTAGTGGATGGAGGTCATCAGCTGCTAGCCGGGTTGTGGGTCTGTAGTTCTGTTCACGTAGGGAACAGACTTTGTTTTAAAGTAAGTTACAGGGTTTTCCTGTGTTGATTTTATTAAACTAAAATCGACCCAATATGGATATTGACATCTTTTTGGATAATTATAAATATTACATTAAAACACTGTATTTCAAGGAAAATACAAGAACCAGATTAGATTTATATTTTAAAGAAGACTTAATACTGCTCTCATAGCTGTAAAAAGCTAAAGGAAATTTTTATGTAAAAATATATAGGCTTTTTTACATTTACTGATAGATCCTACCCACCCCCCCCCCTCCGTTTCCGTCCTGGTCCCCACCAATGTCAAGAGCAAATCTACTCCTTTGTATCCTTCAATGACAAACTCTCTTCGCTATTTATGAAAACCAAAGAGCAAATCAAGTACAAGTGAGCCAATTTAATGTTCAAAGAACAATAAAATAAACACATTTACAGACAAAAATAAAAACAGTTTCTTATCAGTTATGTTTTATTATGCACTGAAAATTCTTTGCTCTCTGTCAAGCAAGAGCAACAATTCAGCAAAGCATCTCTCACTCTTCTCCTGGGTTAGTGATTTCTGTGGAAGGCTTCATCAATTCTTGCTGAGTCACTTCAAGAATGACTGTTTGTCCTTCACCAGTAATTCTGCAGCTACAGTAGACCGACCTCTTATAGCTATGGTGTAACGTTTTCTGCAGCTTCGATAGCCGAATCAGATAATCAGTGATACTACTCGCAAGCAGTGAATCTTTGTTGCGTCATACACCGTTAGTTCACAGAGTGAACTTAGTGTTCTTAGTTTGGTTGCTAATTTTCCCTTGCAGCAGAGGAACTTTCTTGTTAAATTTTGTGGCCAGAGAATCCCCACACTTGTGTGCTGCTGTGGCCATTTTTTTGCTGTTACTTCACTCAGGTTTAGATCAAAAACAGAGATAAAAACAACATTGAAACTGGTGTCTAGTTTTACATCTGCTTTGTAGAAAAACTAGTTGTTTCTTTGTGGATTTTCTTGTTGAAAAGGGCCTAAAGCTCTATACTTGATTTTCTTTTCTGTTTACCAATGAACTAACTACAGCATTGTAAATCTACCAAACTAAGACAATGCAGATTTTTTTTAAAACACGTATTGCATTTATATATTTGATTTTGGAAGTTTATAAATATCTTTTCTGTTCGGCCTATACACAGCCAGTCAAGTTTTGCTCCCTTCTTTCTCAAAATCTTGTAAATTGTGAGTATTATTGAGCCAAAAACAAACAAATCTGCCCTGACTTCTAAAGATATGCATTGGTTGTTGAAAAATCCTCATCATGTGACTCTAAATATGCATTTTTAGAAGACTGTGTCTAGTTTACTTGTTCTGCAGGATTGCATATAATTGTATTTGATGTTAAGTTGTCCTTGACTGAAATGTCTTTTAGTTTAGCATCATTATCAAGCCCCTCTTTGAGTCTTTTAATGGGATGGTGTCGACGACGAGCAGAGCGGAGCTGTACCAGACCACGCTGCAGTGGCTCGATAATCATTGCTCTCTTCCTGTTCTCAGACCCAGTAAGTAAAACAGCTCTTAAAAAACACATCATGTGATTATCAGACGTGTGACCATTTGACAACCACTTTTTCTACGTGATAACATTTTTTCCACATGCTTACTTTATGTGAGCAACCTAAATAATCAACAGCTGTGAATCATTTGCAGCCATCATCTTTCCAGCTGTAGGGATATTCACTGCTGACCTTTTGAATATCTCTCTTTTTCCTGGTTGTCACTCATCTGAACAGTAACCATGACGTGACGTGGTTTTACAACACATTTGATATGAATTAAATGCTGACTGACAATCACGATGATCAGCTTTTACAAGAAGGTTTCATCCCCTTCTGACCAGTAAAAGTCATAAGAATATTTATTTTGGGGAATGGGTTTTTTCTGCTGCACAAAGGCAAGAGTTTTTCTTTGAAACCGAGGAAATCAAGTAGTGTGTCCTAATTAGCATCTGTTAAAGAAGCTGAAACATTTGGGGAAAGAACGAGTAAATAACAATTTTTTACATGTGAAAATCTAAATTTAAATGATTTTTTATTTATTGAATAATTTTTAGGTTTATCAACTAAGTAGTAGTGGATCTGCTTTGTTTTAACATTGATCATTTTTTGCTATAGTGAAATGTGGCTCACTCAGCCCAGTGGGGTTCATCTTCCACTGTTGATATTCACATATATATATATATATATTTTTGTTACCAGAGAGATTTAATGTCTTATTCAGGAGTTTTTTTTTTTTTTTTAACTTGTTTTTTGATAGAAAGGTGATTTTTCTTAACTTTTTGAATTTAAAGGTTTCTGTTAGATTAAAGCAAGCAACGTAATCCACTGAGTTTAGTTTAACATTTTAGTTTGTAAACTTTTGTGTGAGTTGTTGCAGTTTTATATGACTCTTTGAGATAATAAAATATTTGTATTTGTAAACGTTTCTTTAACTTCTGGAAGCTGACTCAACCTTTCAGACAGTGTTCTGGGATATTTGGCTTTCTGGTGCAAATAGATTACAACATTCATGGTGACTTTTATGATCCATCAATCCATTTTCTTAATCGATGAAGGGTCGTGGGGAGCTGGTGCATATCTGCACCTGGAGAAAGTTGGGGTAAACCCTGGACAGGTGCCATGTACCATGTCTCTTATCCTTCTCCACTTGTGCAGCTCCTTATAATGACACTACCTCCTCTGTGCTTTAGTGTTAGGACAGTGTTTGTACTCATCATGATGACCATGAACAGGTGCAGGCTGTAGTCTCTCTAAGCTGCCTTTTCCCTTTTGCTCTCATTTTGCTGCCCACAGAATTGCAGCCTGCTGTTTGAGTGACTGTTCTTATTAACCCTAGGTTTCCAGAAACCAAAAAATGAAAAAAGGAAAGAGAGAAATATACTGATTGAGGTGCACCAGACACCCTGCTCACATGTTTAAAAAAAGACAAATTAGTGCAAGTTAAGTCAACAAATTGTAATCATTAAGAACTTACCCATCATTTGAGGTTGTTCTTAACCGGTTGTTGTATTAAACTGCTAAACATTTCTAAAGGTCAACTGCATCTGCAAGTTTCAAAATGCCGTGTGATGGTGGGTTATTAATGTGCCTTTGACTCTTGTGCTTTTTTTTCCTCAGTGGTGCTGAGTACACTCCGTCAGCTGAGCACAACTACATCCATTCTGACCGATCCCTCCCTCCTTCCTAAAGAAGCCATCGAAGCTGTCACACACACAGATGGGTAGTCCTGCTTTCAGGAGCTGAGGTGAACATTTTTGACTCCAATCTTCAGAGAAAGTGCCTCTAGTTTTCCTGTAGGGCTTTTAGGAAGATAGTCACGTTTTCCAAAGATCCACTAATTCCCAGGGAAATAAAAACAACTAGAACTCCTATGTCGGACTGGATTGTTTCACTTTGAATGTAACATTTGTTTTGTTGCATGTTGACTGATGGGGATGATGCAGTAACTACTACTTTCACCTTCACTAGGTGACGATCTTCTAATACTTTATTCGAAGCTGGTACTTTAGGTTTAGATTTTGAACAACAAGTAGATTTAGATAGAAACATGTTTCTCATGTGAAAACTTTGTGTTAAAAAGGGAATTGCTGAGTAAATATTTAGTCAGAATATAAGATTTTTTTTTTAACAGGAGATTGTTTGATTTTGAACTTTTTTTTTTTCAGTTCAAGCTGAAGTTTTGTTTTTGGTGTTTTTAGTGAGACCCACTGTTCAGTTCAAACAGCACCATTTCACGTTACTCAGTTACTCAGGTGATGTTAGATTACCAGTTAATACTAGTGGTTATTTTATAGTTTATCTGTCCTCTCTAAACTTTTCCCTTTAGCTCTTTTTGTCTGTTTATGACCTTTTTAGGATCAAAATACAAAAGATAGTTTCCCTGTAGAAATAAAAAGGTCTTGCATGGGTTGACATAATGGAGCCAAACTATTTTCAGCCCTCATAGGGAGCAGTACTGACAGCAAATATAGTAACTATAATTACATCTAGTATTACACAGAACGAGTCTTTTTGTTCTCGGGTAGTGTGTAAGATTGTGTCTTGATTTGAACAAATCAAGTCAGAATCCATCTCAGCAGAAAGATCTGTCTAAAAAAAGTACATCGCCTTACACTTCCTGTTACACTAATTTATATCAAAATAGCTCAACAAAAGCCATACTAAAGAGGAGCTAATTTTCCATATGACAGACATTTCATGAAGTGCACTGCTCTGGTGACAGCCTGAGAAAATAAGGAGACATATCTGGCATACATGAGCCTTAAGGTCAAAGTGTCCTTACCTGGAGTCTCTGCAGGTCGATGCGTTTTTGTTGATTTGTTTTAATTTAATCACTCCTCAGGCAGATGTAGAATTTTGGGTTTTTTTCTTTTTGAAGAGCCACTGAGTTTACAGAAGCAAAAGGCTTATTTCATATTTGAAGTGCCTTTTTAGAGTGTTATTTTAATGTGGATTCTGTTGAGATGTTTGGATTTTCTATGAGGTAAATTGCATGTCAGAAAAATTAACAAAAAATACTAAAAGATGCAGCGATCAAAATGTAACACTGTGAAAGTTTAGAACTGTTTATCAAAAAGTAGTCAACTCCTCAATGGCCACTGTTTATGGCCTCATTCTGTTTATTTCTACAGAATTTTATATTAAGTAAAGTTTTAAGAAAATGAAAACTGCACGCTTAAGTTCAAATTGGTGTCATTGTTTTATGGGTTCCTGGAAATGACAACCTCTGAAAAGCATTAATAAAGATATTTTATACCCTAAAATTACCTGTATGCAATTTTTTAAAAATAAAATACACCTCTGACTGCAGCTTTTTGTTGTTATGATTCTGTTTCTCTTTGCAACCTTTAATAAATGACGCACAGATTTTCACCTGGATATTTATGTGAGAATTTAGAAACCAGTTTGGGGCAGATGTGATCTGCACGTGTTGGTTCTTCCCATATTTCTATATCGCATTTTGTTTGTTTTAAGGGAAAAAAGGACATTTTCTTTTGCTTATGTATGAGTGTTCCAAGTTTTCAGATGTCAACATGTAAAATATTTTCAAATGCCTTAAATCACTTTGAATCTCAATAAACATAAAAACATTTAAATAATGTATATTGTTTTATTTTCAGTAAATATGTCTTGAATAAATAGTGCATCAATAAGTTATTTCCAACACTAATACAGGCTCATCTGGAAAAAAAGGCTGAAAAATACAATGTGTGCTAAATAAATACCAGTAGGTAACAGCAGTGATGCAACTAGAAATATCAAAGCTTAAAACTGTGCAGCCTTTTCCATGTGATCTCTAGAAAGCACTTTGCCTCAAGATACTCTTCCAGTCTACCTTTAAAGGCAGGCAGGCTGCAGTTTTTGGAGATGATGGTGCCACTGATTTGCACCTCCACAGTCTCCATGAACTGGACAATAATCTTGAGGTGCTCTGACAGCTCAGGAATGCGATTGGAGAACTCCTCCATGTAGCAGCGGGAAGTGTTGAAGTGGTGAGCGGTCAGAGGCTGCTGGTCTGGGCCCAGCAGCTCCATCATGATGGAGGAATTGCAGTGTTTCTCAGGAAGCAGCCCCGGTCTAGTCTGCAAGAAACAACATTTTTAGGCATTGGAGCTAGTTCTGAATTATAATGAACTTTATGATGTGAAGTTGGGCCCTTTATCACATCATGTGATCATTTGATTAAATAATGCTCAAAACAACATCGTTTTGCTTTATTTCTTGTCAAGTTTCTTTACTTTTATGCTGATTATGATATCCTGATTGTTACTATTTGATTAATTATCCCCGCCAGAATGACAGCCTTAAAAGTTACTGATGCTCTCAGTGAGGGGGTTAAAAATAAACACTACAGACCAAACATTTATTTACAGTTTTTGTTTTAAAAATGATTTTGGAATTCAATAAAAATGTAATTAAAGCTAAAATTATATGAAATCAAAGTTGTAATCTAAATAAGCATCAAAATACTTACAAGGTGGTACGACACAGTCCTTATATTCTCCAGTGTCATGTTGATTGTCTTCAAGAGGGCCTCATCTGTTTTTCCATTCCCGATAGATCGACAGGATGCATGCACAAAAAGCATGCATTCCAAGATAAGGACTGCAACGGTGGCATGAAAGAGTACACGGCAGAGGAATAATTAGAATTGAACACAAATGCACACACGCAAAGCACTAATCTGCACCCAGCAGGAGAGAGTTTCAATATTTCACAACTGTTGCTCGCACGCAACTGATTATTTGATGAAGCCTTGTATGAAAAAAGAAACAGCAGCAGGGACAGTATTCTACAAGATTCTTACCAGTGTAGAAATTCATGGCAGCACGAGTCTTCAGTTAACAGCAGGCTCTATGTGGCACTTTGTCACTCATCTTTCCAAGACCCCTTTTATTAGACTTTGAGATAAAAATCTACAACCTTAATACTTTCCCTTCCTCTGTGTGTGACTGCCAGGGGGGAAAATGACTCGGTTTTACTCTTTGGAGTTTCACAAAAATTTCTTCTCCTGTAATATGACTAATTTAGATGAGCTGTATTTGTTTTAAATGTAGTGGTAATTAAAAGGTCTGATTTTATGACTAATATCAGCATCAGATGTTGCATATAAAGATTCTGAGAAGATCAATTAAATGTAGGATTTCTTCTGAAAAAAAGATTAGATTTAAAGGTGACATGACTCCTAATTTATATGAATGAATGAATGAGATCATTCAAAATTCCCTACGTTCCACCACAGACCACAAAGCAGCCTGAACATTTTAGCTGAGACCAGAAATGACAGATCCTGTTCAAGAAGACGACCTTTTTTCCTCACTATCATAAAAGCTGACTGATTTTTTTTTTCTGTTCTAGCTCAGGACTGCCTTGCTAAATGCCTGAATAAATAGGGACAATATTTGTTAAAGAATATTTATTACTGTCTTCAAGTCACAAGTTTTCATATACCGTATTTCCTCAGTACAGCATTTCCTTTAAATTGTATGATTTAGGTCAAACATTTGAGGTTTACTTTAACAAACGTCTTACAGTAGTTTGCTGGAATTTTATCCCATTCCTGCTGACAGAACTAGTTAAAATGGGTCAGGTTTGTAGGACACCAAAATGTCTAAAGAACTTATGTCTGGCCTTTGTGATTTCCACTCCAAAACTTTGACTTTGTTGCCTTTAAGACACGTTATAACTAATTTGGCTCTATGCTTATAGAATTATTGTGCACTATAGGGAGACCCATTTGCACCCAAGCTTTAATTTCTTGACTGATGTCTTGAGGTGTTGCTTCAGTATTTCCACCTAACATTCTTTCATCATCTATTTTGGGAAGTGCACCAATCCTTCCTGCAGCAAAACACTCCCACAAGATGATGAGGCCATTCCTGTATACTTCATAGTTGTGATGACATTCTCCTCTTTTTTTCCAAATATAACGATAATCATTATGGTCAGACAGTTTAATTATAGTATAATCAGACCACAGGACATGTATTCACAAATTAGGCCCCTGTGTTCATTTGCAAAATGTAAATTTGCTTTTCTTAAATATTACTTCCTCCTTACAGAGTGGCTTTTTAGCCCATGCTGGTGCTCTTTCCTGAGTCATGTTTTTGCTGGACATTCCTACGGTGTCTATACATGCCTATGATTAATTAAACAGATTAATGTGGACCCTCAGGCAACTGAAAAATGTACCCAAGGATGAACCTGAGCAGAAACTTGTGGGCGATTCTCTTCCTGGTATATGTTGTTGATGTTGTTTGATTTCCCCATGATGTCATAAAAGGAAGCAGTGTGTTTGATGTGTACATCACAAAAACGCAAATGTTGCAACCTATCAAATCTCTCTCTCTCTCTCTCCCTCTCTCTCACACACACGCACGCGCACACACACACCTGTGCCACCATGCAGCCATGCAAAACATATCAGAACTGTTTTTGTGATTTAAAATACTGATTACTACTGCAATCCGGTGAGCCAATAGGTAAAAATGATTGCTGTATTTATTTTGCTCAAGTTGAGAACATTTCTTTCCATCCATGTTTGTATATCTGTTTAAATTCAGCAAAGGTTGTTGGGTAAACAAGAGTGACTCAAAATCATCAACAAAAACACTGAAAAGTGACACTACTGTATGTTTTAGTTGTTTTTTAAACTTGTGTGAGAATTGGGGCTAAAACTAGATCCACAAGGAAACCCAGAAGGAGATTCAGCTGATGATAACTTCCAAACTAAAAATAAAAGCTGATAAGACAGAACCCATTTGATGCACTGTACATTCTCAAGTTAAAAGAAATAAGTTATTTGATGTGTCAAAGGCTGCGATTAGATCCAACAGAACCAGGACAGCAGAATTACCTGAATAACTAAACTTAAAGATATTAAAATTATTTTTTAATGTTTTAAAATCTGGAATAAACCTAGCATGCATGTTTTTGGACTATATGGAGGAAACTGAAGCACCCATAGAAATCCCAAACATGAAAACCCCACACAGAAAGGCCTGGGTGCACTTCTTACTATGAGGTGACAACGTTAACTGAAATTCCACTGTGTAAATCATTACATGGAATAAAAAGAACACTGATGGGTGAATCAGCAGTCTGATTAATGTCAAAGACCGTAAAAATAGCAGAAAGTAAATAATCTGTTCTTGAAGTCGAGCAGTGGGAAGCAAGAACAAAGAAGCTGTGTAAGGTTCTGAATGTCCAAACTGTAAATTATATTCAGGGCCACAGAGACAAAGAACACACAAAGACAACCATTCACACCTATAGACACAATTTAGAGTTGACCATTTACCTAACATGGATGGTTTTGGTTTATGGGAGGAATCTGGAGCACCCAGTGGAAAACCATACATGCACAGGAAGATCATTTTAACACAGGAAGAATGCAGCTGGGAATTGAACCTGCAGCCTTCTTGCTGCAAGGCAATAAAAGTGCTATCAACTGCACCAACATGCAGCTGAGAATTACTTGTGCTAAGAAATTCTACAGACTTTATGTCATATCCTTTTCCTTTAAATAATCCGCAGAACTTTAAATCCCAGGAAAAATGTAAGGAATGATGTGACTCACATCACTCACTAGAGTTTCTCAGGTGGCTGCAATAACCAGTAAGAAAACATCAGAAGGTTGACAAATACAATGTTACATTTATTTTGTAGAAACTGTTAAATATAAATAAACAAATAAACAAACAAATAAATAAATAAATAAACAAATAAATAAATAAATAAATAAATAAATAAATTAATTAATTCAGAAGTGCAGGTTGTTGCAGGTAATGTTCAAAAATTCTTCAGTCCATTTTCGGGAAAAGTAAACGATCTGAAGGACGAAAAATTTCTTGGCGTAATCCGTTAGATCTGAATTCTCTATGTGGTATCTTTTCACATGATCAGGTTGGTTGCTGTCCACTTTGCTTACACGATTTTTGAAATTATTTTGAAATACAGAGACATTACTGATGATATCAGAGGGATTCGGAATGAGATCCCCGACCATTTTTGTCAGGTTGAGGTAGTGGTTGATGGCACACATGGATTTCAGGATTTCAGAATCATTGTTTCCCACAGGAAAAGTTATTCCATCAAGCGGCTCCAAAGTTTTGTTTCTGTATGCTTGTGGAACTTTGACAAATAGGTGACGGACCTGTGGAGAAAAGAGGAGATAACATCAAAAAGGGGAACGCTGCAACACACAACTCTGGGGACATTATCCATCGTTTATTTATAAATCATGAATTTACCAACTTATTCCTGCAAATGTGAAGGAATAAAATAATTTAGGCACCAAATACAATCTTAAGGGATCTATAATTTTTACACATTTTTCTTCTAAGGAGCCAAACTTTCTTTCTAATCGTTTAAAGGGATCTTGATCAGTAGTTCTCCAGACTTTTTGAGGTCTTCTTTCAGAGTTTTTAGGACTTTGGCTACTTTTTCATATATTTTCCTTTCAGAACCTCACCAGTATCAGAAGAAAATAAATTGAGTCATTTACCTAAACAAGGCTGATGCCTCTCCCAGGTCCTGTCTCAGGTATCTGATTATTCCTCCCACATTATTAAAAAAAGACTTTTAAATACATCTTCTATTGTCCCCAACTTGTCTAACACTGCTTGAAACTCTGCCAATGTCCAGGACCAGGACTAGGAAAAGTAGTGAGAAAGCAGCCAAAGTCCAAAGAAGAAGAAGAAGTCTGGCGAACTAGTGATCAAAAACACTTTAAAATATTACAACAAAGTCTAAAAACATAAAACATAAGCGACACATTAAAACTGTTGCTACAGTACAGGAACATTTTACTTACACAATTATATTCCGCCATCCTTAGATTACACAGAGGAAACTCAAAGTGTTTAAAACTCTCCCGAATCGGTTTGGAGACCATAAAAGTGATGTGCATCGTAGTGATGAGGAAGAGCAGCAGCACTGCAAGCAAAAAAAAAAAGAACTTTCAATTTGCTCTTTAAAAATAAAACGTGTCATATGCATAGCAGTGAAACCTCATTGACGTCTGACAGGAATCAACGTGAAATCGAAATTCAAGATGATACTGAGAAAGAGGCAATGCTCTAGAAAGATTAAAGTAAACAAGTGGATGTATCCTTTTTAACATTTCCTTTTGTCTTACAGTTGAAACACAATCCTCATGGTTAACTATAACTTTTAAACACTTGAGTTATGATTGAGAGACTCAGCTTACCTTTGTTCAGACACATGATGTGATTTGTTTCCCGCTTGCCGAGTTCATGCTCATGAACTGACACAAACTGCTTATATAGTCCATTGCAACGTGGGATTTTTTTCTGCATGCCATCAGCTTGTTAGTGACGTCACTGTGGCATTATCATTCAAAAAATCTCTTAGTAAAATGTTTCTTTTGCAGATGAAGGACAGCTTTAACCACACTGGTTTGTTGTGTGGAGGCAGTGTAAGCTGCCACAGTGATATCAACAGCATCTCAAGCCTACTGAAACTCTCTGGTGATGGTTACATGTTTTAAACTCAGACACTTTGACAGATTGATCAGTTATTGTTGTGATGCTTAGAAAAAGTTAAAATGTCTCATATGAATGGTTGTAGTTTGCCTCTCTCGTTCTGTTTCTGAATTTAAACACCAATTTTGCCCATTTTTAGGGATTTCTATTTGCCCATGATGACATTAAAACATTTGGGGCTCTGATGCATATAAAGACACTTCCTAGAAACACAAGTCATGTCAGTTTCTGTCAACGTTTATCTTTTCTTCTTCAATACGATAACACACCACCCAATGCTTTGTATTGAGTTGTGATTTAAACCAGGGATGTGAGCGTTTGAGTTATTCATCATTAACTTGAATTTTGGTTGGAAAACCTTGAAAAAAGTCATAAAAATGAACGGTTTCACACAGAATAGATGTTACTTTTCACAGTTTTAATGTAGCATCAAAGCCCAAATCTTGAACAAAAAGAATTTTCAAATCCCTGACTCCAAAATCACTGTGATGCTCCATTAAAGCTTCAACTTGTGAAGAAATAAGTAAACAAAGCATCTGATGAAGGAAATTGTAAAGTTTCCAGTGAGTGAGAAAAGGTGTGTAAACTACACGGAAGCGTGAGAACAGACAACATTTTTGTGATTCCTGGTGATAAAAATAGATTCAAACTAAAGGCCTGGGGGCATGTAAAAGTGTTGTCCAAAACTAATGGCTCAACAGAACTATAATCAAACAGGAGTTTTAGTGGAAATCACAACCTGCATTCACAAATTTCCATTGAAAGTTCAGAATCTAGAAAAAGTGTCATCCAAGCTGAGATGGAACTACGTCAGGATGCATTCATTCTAGTGGGAAGCTTTTCTTTTCACCCTCTATCAAAGTCCCACTCATTCATGTAGAATAACATGTGTGTATTTTTTTAAACAAAAACACAAGGAAGAAAAACATCCATCCATCCATCCATCCATCCATCCATCCATCCATCCATCCATCCATCCATCCATCCATCAGTCTGAACTGCTCCATCCAGTAGAGGTTCAGGGGGCTGGTTTCTATCTCAGCAGTCACCAGGTTGGAGGAGGGAGACACCCTGGACAGGTCTCCAGTCCATCACAGGGACAGATTGAGACAAACGAGACAAAACAACCACACACTCGCTCACACCTATAAGTCACAATTAACCTAACATTTATGTTTTTTGTTCTGTGGGAGGAAGCAGGAGTATCCAGAGGAAACACACGCATGCATGGGGAGAACACGGAAACTCCACACAGAAAGGATGCAGCCGGGAATTGAACCTGCAACCTCCCTTGATGCATGTTGCTTGCTTTGTTTCAAATAACCATGATCTGATGTAAAAACAACCAACTAATCATTTTGCCCTTGAATATTTATTTAAATATTGCAAAGAACCTAATTACAAACAGTGTCTTGTTTAATAAACCGTTATTCACAACAAATATTGATTCTGTGGGCTACATATTATTATTATTTATTTATTTTGTTTTTATTTATTTTTATTTTATTTTAATATATTGTCAAATTGAGCATATACTTTAACTGTCGAGCTTTTTTACATGATCAACCTGATAGTTGCTCTAGTTTTAATCTCCATGAATTCTGTGGTATTTTAAAAAGTATTATGTAAGAAGCAGCTTTGTCGCTGATGTTTATCAGCTGTTTCACTGTCACTTTAATTTGTTTCACATTTCTTCAGCAGAGTCCTGTCTGTTGCCTAGCAACGGGTACACATTGGTTAACTATCATCCAGACAAGCTAGCTGTAGCTACCATGTCTTTTGACTTAATTCAACATAATATGACTCAACATATTTTATCAGTATAATGAGCGGTATGTCCCTCTCTGCTGTGCTTGAGGAGAACATTAAAAGCCTATGTCTGAATGATTTTCCCTGTGGGATTGGCTCTTGGGTGAGTTCTTGGATTTAAATATGGTTTATGAAGTAGATTCTTGGCTTCTTTTAAATGAAACGAACACAATAAATGCAGTGAATGTGTTTCAGAGAAAAACAGAGTCAATCGACTCCCTCCTGGACCTCCTGGCCTGTCCTCGTTCTCCATGGTGGTACGATGATGACTCCTGGAGTCCTCAAGTTAGACCGTTGAGACAGCTGGCTGTGACCCAACCAGAGCGCCTGAACAAAACATTCATTTACAGTTTTTTTACTATACTTAAAATCCTGGACAAAAAGGTGAGCATCAATTTCCTGCTCCACATCCAAAACCATATGATTCAGTCTACTCTGATATTCCCTCCTGCTGGACGGGGAATGAGGATTTGTAGAAGACGTTTTTGAGACTTGTTTTGAATCAAAACAACAAAAATAAAAACCAACAGCTGTTCATGTTAACTGAAGCTAAGTAACAAGACAAGAGCAACAATAGTTTAGGTCAAGAATTGTGTTTATATAGCAGCAAAAATCATCAAGCACACCAAAAAAGCACATGTTATTTTGAAAGTTTTGAATTCTAAAATAGCGTTGCTCAAGGTGGCAGCTTTGTTATTATTATAAGTAATTTGTATTTTGGGAATTTTGAATCATTTCTTAGATAGAAGTCATAGAATTTTGAGTGATTTTGTAGAAATCTTCCTACAACTCTTCTACTCCTTGGTCACTTGTTATGGAGCATAACCATAGCAACAAGAGACGTGTTTACAAGACGGAGAAGCTAATTGATATCGCAAAAGCTCAATGACAGCAGTTCTCATTCAGTTTTTTAGACAATGCAGTGAGGTGAAGGTGGGACTACATCAAGGATCAGCTCAGAGCCTCTTCTTATTCGCCATGGTGATGGACAGGCTGACAGATGAAGGAATCTCCATGGACTATGATGTTCACTGATGACACAGTGTTCTGTAGTGAGAGTAGGGAGCAGGTGGAGGGAAATCTGGAGGGATGAAGGTCTGACCTGAAAGAAGAGGAATGATAGAGTGAATGAGAGGGAGCCAAGTTGAACAGTAAGGTTACAGGGGTCAGAGGTAAAGATGGTGGAGGATTTTAGGTACTTAGGTTCAAGAGTTCAGAGTAATGAAGACTGTAAAAAAAAGAGGTGAAGAAACATGTTCAAGCAAGTTGGAATGGATGGAGAAAACTATCAGGGGTGATGTGTGATAGAAGAGTTCCCACAAGAATGAAAGGAAAGGTAGAAGACAGTGGTGAGACCAGCGATGCTGTAGGTCTAGAGACTGTGGCACTGAGGAGACAGGAGGCAAAACTGGAGGTAGCAGAGATGAAAATGCTGAGATTCTCTTTAGAAGTGACAAAGATGGATAGGATCTGGAATGAGTCCGTCAGAGGGACAGCACATGTTAGATGTTTTGGATAAAAGATCAGAGGCCAGGTTGAGATGGTTTGGACATGTAGAGAGGAGGGATAGTGAATATATTGGTAGAAGGATGGTCAGGTGGGAACTGCCAGGCAGGAGACCTAGAGGAAGAGGAGATTGATGGACATGAAGCTAATTGGTGGGAGAGTAGAGGATGTCTACATTCCTAACCCTAATTGGATTAGATGAAGCCAGATAATTGACTGCTGTGACCCCTGAAGGGAAATGCAAATAGGAAAAGAAGAAGAAGAAGACCTCAGTAAAAGAATGTCCATTTTGTTATTTTTACAGTCACAAAGAACACGTTTTATTTTGCTATGACACACCCTAAATCTCAAGCTGGAAACTGTAAAATAAACATATCACCTCAAACATGTAATGAATCTCAAGTTTAGTTTTGCCTTGAATTGTTTATGGCTTTTTAAAACAACAAATACTAATGTGAAGATCGTGATTTTGTTATGCCTGTGCTGCTTTCAGGTATTGGTCATTGATGGAGGCCTGTTGAAGTTCAGGAAACTGGAGCAACTTGTTCTGAGCTCTAATGAAATCTCAGAAATTCCTGCAGAAAACCTTCCCAGCACCTTAAAGGTGAGTTATCAAACTGCTTCTGAATTATGCAACAGCTTTCAGAGGGTTGTCAGATCAGGAAAAAGTTTTGACTGTCTGATTCACAGCTAATTATGAATGGCAGGAAATGATCAACTTTCTTCTATTGAAACCAGATGAAAGGTGAAACACCCGATGGGCATGGTGTTGCATAACTTGTGCAACACAGTCTGACACGTTTGCTACCTATGAAAGTAACCTGATGTTGCAATATAATTACCTGGTAATAAATGTGTCTCTTTTAAAGCTTTTGGAGTTACGTGCAAACCGGCTGTCTTCTTTAAGCAGTCTCACAAAAGGCCCGCCTCTTCAGCTGCAGTACCTCGGCCTCTGCTCAAACACTCTGGGTTCCCATCAAGACATCGCTCATCTTACAGGAAGACACTGGTTAATACAACACACACACACAGGAAGCTGTTGGGTTTTTTAAAGAGGTAACCCAAAACCAGGTCAAATGTAAGCTCGGTGACAACTGTGGGCTTTGTAGTTGGTTGTAAGGTCACACGGTGACACCCCATCATGCCATATGCTTTTCTCTGGAGGTTTTTCTGATCTGACAGCACTTTTCTGTGGTGACACCCACTGACACACAAAATGCACCGTTAGTAATGACAGCAGAAGATGTTACCAGGTAGAAAGCTTTTGATCCCACAAACCCACTACACAAACATGCACACACATTTGTGTAGTTTTTAAACCATTAAAATCTTTGTGCTTTTTCTAAATCACAGCTTGTTGCCTGCACTCGAACAGCGTGGGCTTGTTCTAAAGGTGGATGATATTTATGCTCATAATGCCCATATTGTTTATTTATTAACAATCTGTCAGTCAGCAGTTCCACATGTATAAATTTGTGTATTTTTTTGACCAATTTGGATTTTATAACCCTTTTGCATCTATTACACAAAAAGATTTTTTAAATATATGCAGGGGCAGAGCACACAGTGTTTCTGAAGCTTTTTTAAGCTTGTAGATGTTATTTGATTCACAATCTTGACTGTATTGTAATTTTCCCCCCATTTAAAAAAAAAACTGAGCTATTTATTGGATAAAGTTACTATAACAACTATAAAATAATGTTTTACTCTTTTAAAGTAATTATATGACATTATAGCAGTAATATAGAACTAAAATTGTTGCTTTCCACCTGACTTGTATAGGTCAGAGAGCAGTAAAGGACTGGACATGGCAGGTTTTTGATGAAAGTATTTATACTAATACTCCATCTGGTTGCTTTAGGAAAAAAGTGGTTTGATACCATTTTATGACATCTACAAGGGACTATACATATTTACTTCAGCGTTGTAATTAACCAAACAAAACACAATCAAATAAAATGTCCACCATGATGTTATCTTGTCATGTTGCAGATGATTTTTCAGCTGTTGTGTAAAAGCTTTGACCCTTTGTGCCTTCAGGCCAGAGCTGATGACCCTGGACCTCAGTGACTGTGAGTTTGAGGACCAGCGCGCCCTGCTGAATGCTCTCCTCACTCTCCCATCCCTTAAGCGGCTGATGCTTAAAGGAAACCCGTTCACCCTATCACCATCGTATCCGGGCTTTGCTGTGGACAGTCTCCCAGAGCTTGCCTGCCTGGACACCTTGTGGCTCCTTCCTGATAAAAGGAGTGAATACAGAGGATTGGCCACAATGAGAGGTAAGTGTCCAGCAAAATATCTTCATTATAAAAGTTAAACTTTCTATTATATCCTGATTGTTTTGTTTGTGCAGATGTGATTGTAGACCAGGCTTCAGTCACAGTGACTCTAGGCAGGTTGAGAGGAATCCCAAATGTTCTGATGAGCAAGGGTACAAAGACTCTTCGCTCTCCACGCGTCTTCATCACATATCAGTTCCTCAGTTCTCCTCCTGATGAGGTAGTGATGATCTTCTGACACGTTTCAATATTATATCATTTTTAACTTCAACAGAACTTTATTTAATCAATTAGAACAATTATGCATTTCTTGCTCTTATATATTTGTTTTTAATTTTAAAAACCTAAAGTAATTTTTTGTTGTCATGTTATCGCTGCTTTTAAAAGAAAAAGGTTAATAATCATGTTCACAAAAAGCATTACTTTGAGGTGATGTCACATTCTTCTCTTCTGTTCTCTCAGCTCAACTTTAAAACTCATTTGTTCACAAACTGGGAGTTTTGTTGTCTTCAATTCCTTCTGTAACTTCTGAAAATAAAAAAATTATTAGCTGAAATTAAAACAAATTATTGATAAACAATTACATATATATTAGCGCAACCCTCTGTGTCAAGCACAAATGCTAGATTTGTATATTTTAGCAAAAATATAAAAATCAACAGATGTTGGGTTTTAAACAACAGCTGACTGGAAATCCAAAACCAGACAAGCACACAGCATTTTGTTACATATTTTTATGTTAAACAATACACTGGTTTGATTTTTAGCGTCATAATATTAGTTCTCAAATACCCTTTGCAAAAATTTCTCAACAAAAAAGGAAAATATTTGAAGTTTTTGTGTGAAATGCAAATAAAATGACTCCACAGATGACTGAAATGCACTAAATATTTGTAATTTTTGTGTGATTTCACTCACAGAAACTCAACAGTGAGTCTCAAGCTGACACAGAGACCACAGCTCATGTGAGAGAGGATGGCTCAGATGATACTGAACAACAAGCAAACAAGAACTGTGAAGGAAAGACGTCCAGAGAATTCAAGCTTCATTATAAAACCTACGCTGGATTACACTGTAAGGATACTACTTTAAGTTTTAGAAAGCAGATGAGATATTACACAATAAGTGACAAAGTTGTTAGAAAAACAGATGACACCTGCAGACAGTTTTGAGGAGGAGTGAGTATGGAAATATGATGTAAAATAGGGCAGCTTAGTAATAAATCTCTCACAACTGGGATGGACTTTTTCTTATCTGCATCAAATCAGAAAGTTACTTCATAGAAACAGTCAGAACAGCTGGGTGGGGGGTCTTTTATGACGACGTCAGTCTTTTATCAAAATGTATCAGGGTCAAAAACCTTCCATACTTGCAATTGTCAGATTTTCTTTTATTTTCCTCTTTCCTGCAGTATCACGACACAGCACATCAAAGCTGAAGTGGTCTGAGGTAATGGACTTCAGTGACGCACAAACCTACACCGTCAGTGCTCTGGGAGACTTGAAGAAATTTCTCAATCAAGGACTTTATCTCAAGCTCGAAGAGGAAAAGGTTCATAACCCTGCTACCACTCTGCTTCACTGCTGAGCCCCTTGTTGTAGAAAGATTAAAAATATACAGACTCATTCTGCATCAAAAGAGCTGATAAACAGACAACAAATAAGAAGTTGTCTTCTCTGTTAAAAAGTTTTAATGACGTCAAACAGTGGCTCAGTGACAACTATTTGCAGTTGAACTCTGATAAGACTCAATCACAAATTTTTGCTCCAAAGAACCAAATGAGTGACATTAAGCAGCACCTTGGTTTTTTGGCTGCTTCTGTTAAACCAAACGTCAGAAACCTTGGTATCATTCTAGATTCTGCCATGTCATTAGAGGGACATTCGCAAACATTAATCCGTAACTGCTTTTTTCAATTGAGAAATATCTCTAAGATCAGAACTCTAGTGTCAAAAGCAGAACTAGAGATGATTATTCATGCTTTTATTTCATCTCGTCTGGATTACGGTAACAGCCTTTTTACATGTTTGAATAAGAAATATCTGTCTCGCCTCCAGTCAGTTCAGAATGCTGCTGCAAGGCTTTTAACCAAAACACGAAAGAGTCAGCATATTACTCCAGTTTTAAGATCCCTGCACTGGTTACCAGTGCATTTTAGAATTCATTTTAAACTTTTAGTTTTTACTTTTAAAGCCATGCGTGGTCAGGTCCCTGTTTATATCTCAGACCTTTTAAATCCCTACAGTCCTCCTCGTAGTCTGAGGTCTGCTAGTCAGAGGCTGTTGGAGGTTCCTAGATCACATTTTAAGTCCAGGGGAGATAAATCTTTTAAAGTAGTGGCTCCAAGATTATGGAACGCTTTACCTCCTCCTCTGCGTAGCCTGGATTCTGTTGACTCTTTTAGGAAACAGTTGAAAACTCATTTATTCAGGCTCGCTTTTAACTGATTTTAGGTTGCATGATGTTTTTGTTTTATCATGTTTTTATTTTGTGTTTTATCATGTTCTTATCAAGTTTTTATTTTGTGTTTTATTATGTTCTTATCAAGTTTTTATTTTGTGTTTTATTATGTTCTTATCAAGTTTTTATTTTTGTGTTTTATCATGTTCTTATCAAGTTTTATCCTTTGTGTTTTTATAATTGTTTTTATTGTAAAGCACTTTGTGGCCATTGGCCTGAGAAAGGTGCTATATAAATAAAGTTATTATTATTATTATTATTATTATTATTATTATTATTATTATTAAATACAAATTCAACTTGAACGAGATCCAGAAACAGTCTAATATTGAGTCAATTTAGGATAAAAAATACTGATATTTGTCTTGGAAATGATGGATTCTGTCCTCTAAGCTATAGAGAACAAAGACCATGTAGCTTCATTTACATAACATCCTCGCCTCGCTTTCCTCTGTTCATCCAGTCCAGGTCATGGGGACAGCATCCCAAGTAGGGAATCCCAGACTGTCCTCTCCCTGGCCACCTCCGCCAGCCCCCCAGGTGTTCCCAGGCCAGCCTGGGGATCTACTTCCTCCAGCTTTTCCTGGGTTTACCTTGGGCTGGCGGGACATGCCCGAACCACCTCCCAGGGAAGCGTCCTGGCAGCATCCTGACAAGATGCCAGAACCACTTTATTTCACAAAACATCATTTAATATAACCCATGTTTTTTCAGATTCCAGCTAAATCAACAGCAGAAGTGGTCCAAAACAGGCCCAACACAGTAATCATGGGCACTGCACATGTCCCCCTGCAAAGCTTGGTCCAGGGGGGTCAGGAGGTCAATGTTCAATGTAACTTTGATCTCTTTCAAAAGGCAAGTTGACCATGCAGATGTTGCTGGTTTTTAACTGTACTAAAACAGAAACAGTGCAGGTTCATATTGGAACCTGGATAATAAATGGTCAAAAAGACAAAAAAAAAAAGGAAAAAAAGTTAACATTTAGTCTGTCTGTTACACGTCTTCAGGGTCTTGAAAAGGAAACCACAGAGAAAAAGAAGGAAGCAGGATGCAGCGGTGCAGAGAACATGGCACCTTCAAAAGGTTAAACTACTACAAGTTCTGCAGAAAAAATAAAGACTACTTAATGACAGACTGTATGTTCAATGCCTGATTTGTATTTATGCCATAAAAAACACAAACAAGAGTGAAAATGACTAATTATAGATTAGTCGGGTTCTCATGATTCTGGTTTTATGTTGTTCACAGCAGAAGACAGAGAAAATGAAATCCATGATGTGGAAGTCCAGTCAGACCAGTCTGCATCCATCCAACTGGAACCAGTAACTGTAGAGTTGTGTGTGAAGCTGAAGAGATGGCAGTCAGCATCCGAAGCTCATCCTCCTCCATCCACCACGCAAAAAATATAAAAAATAAACAGGTCCCCCCCCCCACTTATATCATATATTAAAAACTTGCTGGTTATACTTACTCATGTCAACAGAAAAACACATCAGCTTAGTACCATAGTATATAGTTTTAATTTGCTGCAGTTTACCATAAACATTCTGGAAATTATTTTCAGCATGTAGGTTTACTGATTTTACTAATGTTACTGTATTTTTTTGTTTTCCGAAACCTAAATAAATATTTAAATCTAGATTAAATAAAATATTTGCATTAATTTTATGTGTATATAAAAATCTAAAGACGGTTAGAATAAATAAGTTTTCACCATTAGAGGCTTTTAAATGACATTAAAAGGTTACAACTGTCCGAACTGCTATGCAGACGTCTAATGAATGTTAGGAATAAATTTGATCAAGAACACACATTTCTTCATTGCAGTGGATAAATCATAATCTAAATGACTAACATGCATCAACCTGTGCATCTAAAGGTAGATCTAGTAGGTGGCACTGGTTTTCATGACTCCTTCACCAAAAGATATTTTGATATTCTCTTCTTTCCAGATAACACACCAAACCCTGTTGTCCAGATTTTAAAGCTGTAAATTCCTCACCAATTTAAAGATTTTAGCATTAACTTGGCACAAAATACTAATATATAAACTCTGCAATAACTTTAATAAACATTTACAATAACTACCAGTATAAAATGTTTAAAAAAGACCACAAACAGAGAAATCATTTGTAATTCATTCATAAACTTTATTTTTATACAGATTTTTAAAACACGTTGAAAGAGATGCCAAAAGTATTTCAATGATGCAAACAATTTTTTTAATCAATAATAAACTCTCTGAAAAGGTCATGTTAGCCAAAACTGAGGTCTTACAGCAAGTTTTTTACTGATCACCATCAGAACTCCATAAAAAAGTTCCCATTAAAGCCAAAGAGCATCAGAATTCACTGCTCTGCTCCAGATCATCCATCACAAAATTACTTATAGCATTTTTAGGCATAGAAAAATAAACTATAGCTCATCAATTTTCTTTGTTTTTGCGCAAACTTACATTTGTTCTTCAATCAAATATTTTACAGTTTCAAATAAACACCTTTTATGATACTTTATTAATCTTGTAGCCCACCAATATTCTGTGCAAATGTTAGGATATTGATAAATTAACTGGTCTGAGGAAGACCAGGAGGATACATCCACATACAGTACTCTCCCACTCACACAAACCCAGGATAAACAGTTACCCTCCACAATCATTTACAGTTAAAAACAAAAACTGGTATCTTCTGTGTGTTCCACGTTTCCAGATGTCTCCGTTTTAGGTGAGATTCTGAAGACCACTTTCCTACAGGAGCGCTTAAAGGCTGACGTGGACAACAATGATGCTTGGCAAAAACAAGCACACAGAGTACAGAAACATAGGAGCCAAAAAGCACAGCGTAACCAATGTGATGTGCAAATATACCGATTGTGCGAACGAGGGTTTAAAAAGGCTTTTAAAAGGTCTGGTCATCATTACAGAAGTCGGTCCAGTGGCCAAAGACCTCGCAGGTGTCGCAGTATGGACGTTCTTCACCCTTACTGCCGTGGTAGGTGGTGTGTGGAGGCGAGTCTGGCATCTGCATCTGTGTGGGACAGTCCTCCGTGTCATGGAGATCGAAGCAGTCACAGATGTCACAGAACAGTCTCGGGGGAAGCTTCTTCTTGACTGGTTGAGTGTCGTAGCTGCAGAGAAATAAAGCAGCTGTGTGAACATCAGTCCAGTGAGATGAGAGAAACATTTGCTGTGAATGGAACTTACCCATCACTATTATCTAGTTCGCTTGGATTATTCCCATTGAGAGCAGCAGCTGCCATTTTCTCCAAATTGTCTTTGAGTTCCTCGTTTTTCCTCTGAAGATCAACGATAACTGAATTCAGGAACTCAACCTGTGAAGAAAATAGAAAACTGTCATAAAATCTGGACCTAGCAAACGCTGATCTGTAAAAAAACTGTTTTATTTTAACTTGATATGATGTCTCATTTTTTAAGTGCCAAAGTTTTGCCTCATGACAAAAATCATTAACAGTAATGTGTTGTTGTACCCCCTCAAAGATGAACTCGGTTCTGATAACGATGGTGAATAAATATCACTTAAGTGACAAAGGCTGGAATGACTCAGTGGGAGAACCAGAAAAATACCCAAATAAAATACCCTTACTCAGAACATTTAAGATCTACTCGTCTCGTCTCGTCTTCTTCCGCTTATCCGGGTCCGGGTCGCGGGGGCAGCATCCCAATTAGGGAGTTCCAGACAGTCTTCTCCCCAGCCACTTCTACCAGCTCCTCCGGCAGGATCCCAAGGCGCTCCAGGGCCAAACCAGAGATATATTTTCTCCAGCGTGTCCTGGGTTGACCCGGGGGCCTCCTGCCGGCAGGACATGCCTGAAACACCTCCCTGGGGAGGCGTCCAGGGGGCATCCTAACAAGATGCCCGAACCATCTCAACTGGCTCCTTTCGACATGGAGGAGCAGCGGTTCTACTCCGAGTCTCTCCCGAATGTCCGAGCTCCTCACCCTATCCCTAAGGCTGAGCCCGGCCACCCTGCGGAGAAAACTCATTTCGGCCGCTTGTATCCGCGATCTCGTTCTTTCGGTCATTACCCAGAGCTCATGACCATAGGTGAGGATTGGGAGGTAGACCGACCGGTAAATCGAGAGCCTTGCTTTCCGGCTCAGCTCCTTCTTCACCACAACAGACCGGTTCAGCGTCCGCATCACTGCAGACGCTGCCCCAATCCGCCTGTCGATCTCCCGCTCCCTCCTTCCCTCACTCGTGAACAAGACCCCGAGATACTTGAACTCCTCCACTTGAGGCAGGACCTCTCTCCCGACCCGGAGTTGGCAAGCCACCCTTTTCCGACTGAGAACCATGGCCTCAGACTTGGAGGTGCTGATCCTCATCCCAGCCGCTTCACACTCGGCTGCGAACCTCCCCAGCAAGAACTGTAGGTCAGAGCCTGATGAAGCTAGGAGGACCACATCATCCGCAAAAAGCAGAGACGAGATTCTCCTGTCACCAAACTCAACACCCTCCACACCACGGCTGCACCTAGAAATCCTGTCCATAAAGGTTATGAACAGGACCGGTGACAAAGGGCAGCCCTGGCGGAGTCCAACCCTCACTGGGAACCAGTATGACTTACTGCCGGCTATGCGGACCAGACTCTCACTCCTCTGGTACAGGGACTGAATGGCCCTTAACAAAAGACCATCCACCCCATACTCCTGGAGCGCCCCCCACAGGGTGTCCCTGGGGACATGGTCATAAGCCTTCTCCAAATCCACAAAACACATGTGGATTGGTTGGGCAAACTCCCATGACCCCTCCATCACCCTAGTGAGGGTAAAGAGCTGGTCCACAGTTCCACGACCAGGACGAAAACCACATTTTTTTTTTTTTTTAAGAAGATCTACTCTGTCTATGATAAGACTTTTTAAACAGAATTTCATTGAAAAGCTACATAAATGCTTAAGTGTTTAATAAAACAATCTTGATTCATCTTTGTGAGGGTTTCCACATTTCCCACCAAAAATGTGATTGGACAGGATGAGACACAAGAGCCACAGAAAAAAATAAAAGCATGCACAAATGAAGCTGATGGAAAAACATTAACAAACCACTGCCTGATGGTGGTGTAGTATTGTCAGCATCAGAAACAGGGAAGAAGAGAAGAGTTGAGTTTATTATGACAAGAAAAAGAAGAAGAATAGAAACTTTGATTAGGACCCCTTTAGGGCTGGGTATCGTTAAATATTTTTCGATACTACTATTTTAACGATACCTGGTTTTCAATACCGGTACCTTAACGATACTTTTTTCGATACCTATATGTATAATTCTTAGAGAAAATAACAAGTACTTAAAGTTTTTTTTTTAATTAAACAAACAACAACAAAAAAAACAACAGTTTTATGGCATATTTATGCATTTATTATTATTATTTATTTATTTATCTCTTCCCTCTGGAACTAATTAAGGCTGTCATACAATCCATGAACTCTTTTGTTGTTTTATTTCAGAAAGGAAAACTGAATATCCAGATTTAAGAGTTATTTGGTTTTTGTTATGGAAAAACAATCGGAAATGCAGGAAAACAGATCCGTTTTCATTATTTCATTATTCCCTTTTTGCTAATAAAGAGTACACGGATTCAGGTCGACCAGAAGTGTTACTCTGGGTGCCAGGATGGGGGCACAGGAAAAACTGAATGAGGAAAACCCTCCACACATCGTTGCTAATAACAGAACCTCTGGTCTCTAATAAAAAGTAAATGCTCCTAAATAAAACAAGTACGTCTCATGGCCTCGCAGATTTTTTAAATGCAATTAAAAAAACTGCGCATGTGCTCTGCTTCCTCCTGAGGAGGTTGCAGCTCCGATGCCTCAGCAGGTGAAAACGGAGCTGCGGCTTACTCTGAACAAACATGGTGTTCAGGTCTGATCTTTTTAATCTGCCGTTCTGACGGTCCGGTCGGTACCAACGAGAGTGTTTAAACAAGAGAGGAAGGTCTCGCTTCGTCTCCCTCCGCTTGTCCAGACCCAGGTTGCGGCTCGCGGACTCGGGTCTGCCTTTTTTTTTGCCGTTAACTGTTGAGAGGAGAGGGAGGGGCTGTGTCACTCTGCCTGTGTGTACGCCGATCAGAGCGGGGCTGGAGCAGCGCATTTAAAGGGACATTTTATTGTAAAAGTACTGAAACTTAGTATCGAAAAAAAATTTTATTTTCGGTACTAGTACCTACCGAAGGTTTTCAGTCGGTACCACAGTAGTACCGTGTTACGGTACCCAGCCCTAGACCCCTTTATGGCCAGACAACACACTCATGTCATTACAAAAATAGACTCAAATGTTTTTAAATGATCAGGAAACAGAGGTGAAAGTAGACATTCTGATGACACTTTAGGATTCTATGAATGTGGCTGAAATGTCTCTCAGAAGTGAGAGGATACAGATTAATAGTTAAAATCAATCTCTATAAGAGGTGAGCATCACGTTAAACACAGCTTCAAAGCCAGTTAGGCCCATTTTCACCTCTGTAAAAAAATTATAGTGCAACATGAGTCACACTGGAGTCAATCCAAAGCCTACGGATTTAGTTGAGGAGACAATGACTGAGTAGTTGGTACAAAATAACTCACATTTTACACTGACAACATTAAGACAATTTCCATACAGCTGCCCCAAAACCAAATTTAATGCAATATTGTCACAGAATTTAATGGGCAGGGTAGGAAAGCATCAACAGAGAAAGCAAAAACAACATTACAGAACATACAGACCTATAATTTGTACCATTCAGGACAAGTGCAACAATACAAACCTGACTCTCTGCAGTCTCTTTATCTTCTTTCATTTGGTCCAAAAGCGCATCACCTGTAAAATAAAAGCAGATTGTTTTTCAGCCCATAAAAAGGATTCCTTCAGTAATGGTAACTGTGGTCCTTAGTTACTTTCAGTGTTACCTAGGGACTTGTTGATATTGTCGGGTCCAGCTGCAAGGTCTCTGTCCAGTCTCCGAACACGCTCCTGTAGATTAGCTTTGTCCTGCTCCAATGTCTGAATTGTTCTCTGCAGAGTCTTAATGGAGGCACTTTCTTCATGTGCTGCAGCCAGCTAATAGAAAAATTATAAACCACTGTAATAAATACTGACCAACATACTTTTTGTTTTCGCTTCTTTTTAACAAAACAATAGAGACAAAATGGGGAAATTACCAACAAAATGGAATAATTTGATAAATCTAATTCAGTGTTTAGAGGATGTATTCTGGTTCTGCTGAGAAAAACATGTCAGTTTACACCAGAAACAAACATTTCCAGCTAACAAAGATTAACTTTGACACAAAAATGAAAGCAGGTCATTTCTTGACTGAGAAGTGAAATCTCGTCTGAAAATGTCTTTGAGATCTGTTAGCATGTCCCTTTAAATGTTGTAAAGATCTTTTTGTATTTTAGTGCTACTAGGGTTTATGTCTACTCAGGAAAGCAAACAGCTTCTTATTTGAGAGTTCATAAAATTAGAGGGCAACATTTCCACTCTTAAATTTTTATGCAGCTAATTTACACTTACCAGCTCTGTCATTACAGATACCTAATCACTATGATTAGTTTCTTACCTCACTCTTCAAGTTTTCCACCTGCTGGTCCTTTTCTGACATTAAGGCACTGTTTTTATGGACAGACTGTTGGAAGGCAGCCTGCTCCTTATTCAGCTGCTCCTTCAAAGTGCTTTCACTGTTCAACACAATGTCAGTCAAAGGTCAGAGGTGCAATATGATAAAAGAAAAAAAATGTTTAACCAAATGATTTCATGCAACTCTTCTAGTTTTTGGGAGCAAAATATTTACCAGGACATTTAGGCTACAGCAGATTTTAGAGAACATTTAGCAAATTAGAAAAAAATCTTTTTTTGGTTTATTATTATTACGATGATGACAATGATGTTAATTGTTAAAATGTAATGGATTTAAATGGAATACATAAAAGTGAGGAACAGATGCCATGTTTGTCAAGCAAGTGACTTGAAATGTGTTACCAGCTACGTGGATGTGGTCAAAACTTTTTTAAAATGCTCAAAAATCTGTCTCATGAAATGATTAGGACAACACACAATATCAAAAGGCACAAAGTACCTGAAGGCATTTTTTGGCAGGCTTTATAAAATAAAACAATAATAAAAAGCACTGCATATTAGCAAGTATCAAGCAGACAAAACATGCATGATTTAAAAGCAGTTTGCAAAAAGATTATTATGCATTTCCTGACAAAATACCTGAACAACAAACAAATATTTTGTTACCTTTGTCTCAACTCTCCCAGCTCTTTTCTGAGTTTTAAATGTTCATCCTGTAGCTTTGAAGAAACAGTTCAAATTCAAAGTCAAATTAATGCAAATAAACTATAAAATATAAATACGATTAGTAAGAAAAACATTAGTAATAAGGACAATGTCTCACCTTAATAAGATCACTTTGGTCTTTGTGATTGTTGTCAAGCTGCTGACACAACTTCTTGTTCTCATCTTGCAGCATCTGCAGGGACTGCGACTTCACAGAAATCACTTCCTTAAGCTCAGCACTGAATAAATATAAACATTACAAGTTATTTAAAATGACAATAGTCATAAATGGTTCGGTTATCTGTTGATTATCTACAACCTGCTGTTTTTTCAGTTGAAGATATTAAAATGTACTTACATTTCCTGGCATAAACTCTTTGTCTTCTGTGTTTCTGTGCAAAGCTGCTCTTTGGACATGTTCAGGTCTTCTTGATGCTTGGAATCCTCTTTCTTCAGTGTTTCCAGCTAAACAACATTGATAAATTGTTTATAACAACAGGAAATGCATATCAAGTTGATCTGCCATTTTTCTTTTAATATTGCTCAAAGGCAAAATAACATTACCTCTTGAAATCTTATCATTTCCTCTGCTAAGACTCGTCTCTCACCTGTGTCTGCATTTCCTCCTTTGAGCTCTGGAGTGTCTCCAGCAAAGACTGAGCTTCGTTCTTCTCCTTCAACAAAACTGCTTTTTCTTTTGTCAGCTGGTCGAGAGCTTCAGAAGTCTTGCCAGCAGCCTCTGTAGCCTAAACAGTGCATGAATAGAACATTTCCTTAGATCAACAATTTCAAATCAAAAACAGAACGTGGGTATAAACACCTTATTTACCTCAATCTGGAAAAATGAATTATTTGAAAGATTTCCAGGCATTTGAATGCATAATTGAATGCGTAATTTGCATCACCCAATGATCTAGTTTGAATTTAATTAGAAAAATGATCTACATGCTTTGCTTTAAAAAAAATTACCAATTAGGAAACTACTAAATTTGCCACATATTGGTGAATTGTCATTATGAGCACACTTGTTTGCAAATAACATAAATGTTGCAATTTGAAGAAAACTGCTAAAATACTGTTTCTAAAACCTGTGGTCTCAGAACGGAGACAAAACAATTTATTAAATTTGTACAAAAGTCCACATAGATTGAAATCCGTTAACTGTTGAATTTGTGGAATCATTTCTATAAAAAAAATGTAATGATCATTAGCAGAATCATGTAACCAAGATGAATTTGGCTCATGTGATTATTAGCTCGCGTTATAAGCCCACAGGAAAAAGCTGGGAGCTAAGTATAACAGCAGTTAGCAGAGGAAAGATGAAAGTTAGACATCAAAAGGAAAGAGAGACAAACCAGCTGACATGCAGTGAGAAGGTGGCATAGCCCCAGCAACACTAAGGTGTGAGAGTCAGTGATTAGTACTGGAGGAGAAATACCTCAAGCTGCTTAGAAAGGGCAATTTTTAGTTGAGTCTCGAGCTCCCTGACTTGCTGGGTGGCTTCATCCCTCTCCACCTGCATGGCATTCTTCTGAGCTGTGAGACCGGAGATGCTGGAGGAAATTTCTTCTTGCACAACAGCAGAAACAGACACCTCTGCAAGAGCATTCTTGTACTGTTCCTCCAGTTTTTCTTTCACAGTCTGTTGGGACTGGACTTCAGCCTCTAGCTGTTTCTTGTTAGCCTGCAAACACTCCACCTCTTCAAGAAGCGTTGAGCGTTCAGTGAGCCAATTCTCCTTGTTTGTGCAAAGAGAAACAATTTCTTCCTCCAACTTAGATTGCCTGGCTAACAGCTCTTCTTTCTCTGTGGTCATCAAAGTTATCCGTTTGTCCAGTTCTTCAAGCTTAGACGACAGCTGTTCCTTATGTTCTAACAGTTTGTGATTTTCTTGCTCTTGCTCATATAATTGTGTTTTCATAGCCTCCATATCCACCATAAAAGACTGATTTTGTTCGTCAGCATTCTTGAGGCTGGATGAAATATCTTTATTTTCTTGTGTAACTGTAGACAAAGTTTTCTCAAGTTCCTCGAGCTGCTTGGATATATCATCTTTGTCGGACGTGGCTTTACTTCGTTCACTATATTCAGATTGTAACTTGGTCTCAAGAAGGTTCCTGGCCTCTGACAAGGATTCAATCTGACTTTTTAATTCCTGGATCTGTTGAAGTAAAACCTGGTTTTCTTTCTGTAAAGACTGCACCGTGTTTTCAGCCTCAACCTGTAAAGACTGAATCTGATGAGAATCTTTTTGAAGATTACCCACCTGTTGCACAAGCTCTAAATTAGATTTCTCAAACTCAGCTTTTGTTTTATTTAGCTCCTCAACAAGCTCAGCTTTGTCCTTTTCGAGAACTTCAGTATTAGAGTGAAGTTTCTGCAGTTCATCTTTTATGTCAGCCTTTTCTCGTTTCAAGGTGGTCAGTTCAGCTTCCAGCTCACTTTTCTGCTGTTTGCTATCATCAAGCATTGCTGTTAAATGCTTCTTATCTTGAAGAAGATCAACATTAGTTCTGGTGTAGCTATCTAACTGATCCTTAGTTGTTTGGACATCAATGGTCAGTTTATCTTGTTCAAGAGAAAGAGCTTCTTTCTCAGATATGGACTTTGTGTATTTCTCTTCTAACTCTCCCTTCTCCACAGCTAAGCGCTCATATTCCATTTTCTGCTGCTCTAGAGTTGAATCCAGACTCAGTTTTTCTTTTCGCAAATCATGTAGAGTCATCTCAGTTTCAGATTTTTGAAGGCACAGAGTTTGTTTCTCTTTTTCAAAAGAAGATGATGCTTCTTTAAGTTTCTCATTACTATGGGACAACTTTTCTGCTGAGACCAGAAGTTTCTCCTTCACCTCTTGCAGCTCCCTCAGCAGCTCTTCCTTATCATTAGAGATTTTTCGTTGGTTTGCGAGCAGGTCCTCTCTCTCCTGCAGAAGGTCAAGTCTTTCAGAGTCAGTAACTTCACTGCTCATTTTGAACTCGTCCAGCATCTGAGCCAGGCTCATTTTAGAGGCTTTAAGTTCTTCACATTCACGAACATAGCTCTCCAGGTCTTTCTTGGTTAGACTGAGTTTACTTTGAAGTTCCTCTTTCTCTGTCTCCAAGTTAGTTTTGCCCAATGTAGCAGCACTGATTTCAGAGGACATTTCTACTTTCTCTTTTGTTAGTGTTTCTACCAGGACCTGGAGCTGTGTAGTCTTCATTGTAAGATCCTCTTTTTCTAAATTCAGTGACTTGAGTTTTTCCTGCAACTCTGCATTCTTAGCATCAACAGAGTTTCTGGCATTTTTAGCTGCATCTCGCTCCGATATGTAGTTCTCCCTCTCATAAGTGAATTTTGACTTGGTTTCACTCAGGTCCTCTTCAAGTCGGTTTCTGTCTTTGCAGACGTTTTCATAATCCTCAAGAACTTGCTTCTTTTCAGACTCAATTTGCTGGATGTCTCTCTGATGCTTTAAGACACAAACATCCTTCTCTGAATTTTGTATTTGAAGCTCCTCGATTTGAGCCAAATGTTCACCTTTACAGTGTTGCAGGTCTTTGGTTTCATTCTGTGCTTCTTGAAGGAGGTGTTTGAGAGTCTCTAGTTCCTTATTCAATGAAATCCTCTCTTCATCTGAATGTTTGTTTGTTGCAAGTAGCTCTTCTTGATGTTTTGAGAGTTTATCTTTAGCTGTTAGTAGCTCTTCATTCTGCACCAATAGCTGCTTGTAACTAATCTCAAGGGCAGAAAGCTTATTTTCTATTTCTGAAAGCTGCTGCTCCAATTTGTCTCTCTGAGCTTTAATATTCTCACTTTCCTTACGCATCGTTTCCAGATCTAGATTCTCCTTTTCCAGTTTTTTTGATAAATGATCGACATCATTTTTGTAGGTGTCAAGCTCAGCAGAAAGGCGCTAGAAAAATAAAGGTGAAAGAAAAAAAAAGAGGGGAATATATGTATACAAATATACACACATACACACAGGGTAATGTATAAATAAATACAAAATAAACCAACCAGAACATAAGTGATATGCAAATGGAAAGGTTAGGCCTCAGAAGCATAAAAATATGGCAAAAGATCACACCTGAGCTTGTAGCTCAAATAAAATATAAAAAATGTAAAACTTGAACATTTTCACCTCAGCCCAACTTTAAATAAATAACTATTATCAATAAGAGCACCTAAATTTAATATCAACAAAAAATGACTGCAGTCAGACTGTAAAGCCACCACCTGCATGGCAGCATCATGTGAATGACTTCTGTAAAGAAATCATACTGGAATTACTTTGACATTCTTGCTGAACACAAATAAGATTTTCTTTTAAATTTTATAACAACGAACATAAATTGTGAAAACTAAAAGCGAGCACTAAGTGAATGTCAGAAAAAGGCAAAAAATGAAAACTTGGGTAGAAGTGAAAATTTTCTTGTTGAAAGTGAATACACACAAACCCCAGAAAAACTGTTACGAGAGTTATCAAATAAATGGCTGAACACAGTTCAGTGGATTTAGAACAGACACAAACCAACCAATCCCCACTGCCACACCTTTCTGCACTCAGTAAATTACACTGATGAGATCAGCCACCTGCTTGTTTATGACTGATCGAATGGCCGAAAAAAAGATAAACAGTACTTTTTACACAACATACCTGTTGTACAAAAATGTCTTCTTTTTTTTATTTTGGCCTTATTTGTCTGTGTTCTAATATATTTTTATTTTTATGTAACTTTCAGCATTTTCATTTTCTTTCTAGGAAATACCTTAGCCATAAACAGTATTTAAACACAATAAATACATTTTTATTAAGCTTACCTCCTTTTACCTCTATGAAAACATTCAACACATATCTTTAATTATTAATTTATATGTGAGAGGGAGGGACTACAAAAACTTTGCAAATAGGATTCAGTTTTCTTGTAGTATTCCATAAAGTTTTGTAAAATAATCTGATGATATTCTTGACAGCAAAAGAAAGTTTAAGTACCTTTGTGGCTGAGCTTACCTGAACCTGTTCTTTGTACGGCTGCAGCTCAGACACAGCCTTCTCCAACTCTTGAATTTGATCCTTAGAGGAGGAGAGCTCAGACTTTAACTTGTCAACTTGTATCTGTAGCACCTCCAGCTCCTTCACATGGAGCTCTGAGGCCTGAGACAGGGAATTCTCTTTTGATGCCTTCAGATCCTCAATAAGGATCTCTCTCTGTTTAAGAGTGGTCTCCTAATAAACAAAAAACAAAGCAAACAGGCAACCACATCACAGCATGCACCAACTTTTTTTGCCAGCCATTTAAGCTGTTTTTCCTGAAATGTTCAGAGGGTCATTTTGGGAGAATGGCAACAAAACAATAAATAAATGTCTGCAGAATTAATTCAAGACTCAATATGATGTCCCATCCAGAGTGAGACCATGTGTTAATGTGGGAGTTAACCTTCCAGAACATTTACAGTAACTGCAGTTGCTTTTTGGTGCTCTTTTCTACAGAGATTTTTTAGCCTCTCCGTTCACTTGTTGATATTTTCAAATATCAAGCATCATCTACCATTCTGGACATGCTGTATACTGAAATACAATTTTCTCCACCTGTACTATGTATGTGAACAACATTTGTGAAATGGTGATTAAAATCTCTGGTGTTCATGCAGGAAAACTACATAAAATAATAAAACTGAACACAGATTTTCAGACGCTTTTTGGTGAGAATTCAAACATACTAACCAAGTTAGTAATCTTCTCCTGGAGGCTACTTATTTGATTCTGATTTGAATCTTTAGTCTCTTTCAGCTCTTGCTCCTTGTTCGCTTGCTCTTGCTGGAGCTGTTCACTTAAGTGTGCCACCTTCTCTTTCTCCCCTGCTAGCTGATTCTGTAACTCCTCCAGTCTCCTGTATAATGACAACAACAAAAAGAATAAATAGTTAAAGGTTACAAAACTGAAAAGGTGGTCTACTTTAGTGTGGAAGTAAACAAAAACAATTATGCAAATTGTTTGCTTGATATTTTATTAAATTATAAATTCACTCATTATACTAATTGAACTGATCATTAATATGCATGAGGTAAAACATACGTTTATTACCTTTCTTTCTGTAAGAGGTCATCATTCATTTTTGTCAGTTGTACTGAACTATCACCTGTTGCCTTCATCATGTCTGACATATCCATTTCTAGCTTGCTTTTGTCTTTTGAAAACTGCTGAAGCTTTTCATCTGAGGCCTTCAGTTTTCTTTCTATTCCTGAATAAAAACAGTTCAATTGATTATAGGTCTAAATTTTTAAAATGTGAAAAGAAAAATTACAATAAAATGCAATAAAGTAAAAGCGAGAACATTTAGCATCAAACAATGCTGTTCTAACAAAGCTTACCAGCAAGCTGACTTCTTAGAGACTCAGATTCTGTAGTTAAGGATGAACACTGCTCGTCTTTCTTACTAAGCTTCTCAAGTGTTTCTGAGGAGGAATAAAAAAATCATAATCCAATATTATTTTTAAAAAGCACTTTGCTTGTGGTAAAAGAGAAAACGTTGCAGTAAAATATTTGACAAAGTGATTACATCTTGTACCTTGCATAGTTTGGGCTGATTTAGTCAGCTCCTCTGTGCTTTTTTCCAACTCAATTTTCTGCAAGGAAAAACAGCATATTTGTTTTATGATTGAAGGATATAAGATTAAAATCAGATAGAAAAAGTTACATAAAAAAAAAAAACAATATTGGCTTAACACCCTTACTTAAATGTTTACATACAGACATCAGACCATCAACCTCACCATGTTTTCAAGCTCTTGTACCAGAGTGTCTTTCTGCTGTTTTACATTAGTCAGATTCTGCTGTAAAGAGACAACTTCCTTCTCTTTAATCTCCAACTGGGTGCTCAGTTCACCAACCTTTAATACAACAATTAAACAGCCAAATATTATTTTTTCATACTGACAATACAATACTAGCTTGTTGGGAAAACTAGAGACACTAAGCTAAAATATGACATACTGTAACTGTAATTAAATAAAACAAGTCTTGAAATGGTTTAAGAACCCACCTTTGCACCATGGCTGTTTCCCTGGCTTTGTACGTCCTCTAACTGACTCTTTAGGGCCACAGACTCCTGGTTACTTTGTGCCAATTGGCTGTGAAGAGCCACCATTTCTGCCTTCTGATCTTTGGTTTCTTTGTCTTTGTCTTGAACCTGTTGTGCTATTGTTACTTCCTTCTCCTCAAGCTCCTTTACCCTAATTTCTGAAGCATGAAGCTTTCCAAGAACATCCTCCATCTCCACAAGGTGTTGATCTTCTGCTTTTTCAACGCTAGACCGTAGTGACTCCTCCAGTCGCTCCTTGTCCTCAGTCAAAGACAGCAACTGTGCCTTCAGTGCCTGCATCTCCTGAGTCCAAGTGGAAACACCAGCTTTGTGTTTGGCTGCAGCCTCGTCTAAAGCTAACTTGTTTTCCAACCTGAGCTTTTCTAGAGCACTTTTGGCTTCTATAAGCTCCTCTGCTTGGACATCTGCACCTTTGTTGAAGGAAGCTTTCAGCTCCTCTATGGCTTGTTGGTGAGAGGCAACGGTGGACTCCAACTTGGAACACCATAGTTCTACAGCATCAGCATTCTCCTTCTCAGCTTGGCTTAATTGCACCTGTAACTGCTCCTTTTCACTAGACAGCTTTACAGATGTAGCCTGAATCTGGGCAATGGCTTCACTCTGGCCTTTTTCTTGAGCTTCTAGCTTCTCTTTGTATTGCCTCAACTCTTCTTGCCATTTAGCTTTTTGAGATGCCAACTGGTCCCTTAGAGTGTTTATCTCTTCCAGGAGGGGGGGAGGAGTAGAGTTTGGTTTATCGGAGCTCTGCTGGATCCCAACACTCAGCTGCAGGTCTGTTACCTCTCTTGATTTCAGCAAAAGGTCTCTCTCAAGTTCCATAATACGCGACCTTTCTGATACAGTAGCAACCTTTAAAAGTAAAAACATAGTCTTTAAAAATATGTTCCAGTTAGCATAATTAAGCTCTGTGCATAAGAAAATAACCATTAATAAAACCCAAACATAAGTGTTCAAAAAAACTCTCCAATAAAAGAAAATCCAAATGGTTGCCTAATCAGGAACATTAAAATGCCATTATACTGACCTCTTGTGGTTATAAAGGGCATGGTTAACTGATACATGTGAAGCAATTTATGAAGCCAACAACCAACTTCAATCATTTAACTAACATTTTACTTACTGAATTAATGTTATAACTTATAATGTTGTATGAACATGAACAAAAACCTGTTATAATTAAGGTGCACTCATATTTACATACATTTCTAATACAATAAATCTATTGTAGATTCTAAATTCCTAAAGCAAACAGCCATTTTATTACACTATTTCACAGCTTAATAGTGATGTAAATAATTTCATCAAGACAATTTTTGTTTTTGAAAGAAAAAAAAAAAGCCTTATTTTGAAATTACATAAACCGAACAATATTTTTTACTAAATCTTATATGGCTGATACTATGGAAAAACATCAGGATGCATAGTCTGGGAAGTGGAGCGGGTTTTAGACTAGCAAAATGCAGGGACACCAAAAAAAGCAGGACAAATGGATGCCAGGAAGGACCGAGGAAGAAGAACATAGGACATCTAGGAAAATGATTTGTTGGGGAGAAGGGACAAGATTGTCTGTCTGGTTAAGCAGCATTGCCAGTAAAACAAGTTTGTTCAGTTGGGCAACTTGTTAGGGAAAAATGATGTCACTAAGCTGTTGTTTTGATGGGTAAAAAAAATTTAAATTTAAATTGAAAAAGTGACAATAATGGAGAAACTACCATTTATAATGAATGAATTTCCCATTTGACTTCATGCAGAATACTCCACACATTAGAGCTAACAAGATTATTAATCGATTTATGTTATTTTGTATAAAAGGAGTCTTAATTTCAGTGTGAAACTGGAAAAACACAATTTAAAAAAAGATACAGTCACCACAAACCCATAATAAGCACAATTTCAAACACTGATAGGCACCTCTCTGTGAAACATAGGAAGTTATTCCCCCCTATACCTGACTCAGACCCTCTTTCCCAATGCAGCACACCCCAGAGCAGAATTCATTACCCTAGTGTCTTCTAACTCTCTTTGGAGTTTCTCAGCTTTGGTCTTTTCAAAGAGCAGGCTCTGTTCAAGCTCCTTAATGTGGGCATGCTCCAGTCTGGTCTGCGTCTGTTAGTAAACAAGGAGGAGAGGAAGAGAACACACCAGTGCCACCATCACATGCCAGCCCAACGCAGACAGAGAGGAAAGGAGACTGCAAAGATAGAGAGTGTGTCTGTGTGTAGTTCTGAAAGGTTGGGGAAAGGGTACTGGGTGGGTGTCATGATGGGTGGAAATGAGTAAACAACTCCCATGCAGAAATCTCATGCTGCTTTAGCTCCAAACAGGGATTTTTGTAAATGAGTGGTGGGAAATACAAGACAAGCAGATAAAGAGAGGGACGTGTATTATGGGTGTGCAGGATGAGTATGTTCATGGGAACAGTTTAGCAGCAAACATGCAAAACTGACAACTTGTAAACAATGCAAACATGTCTGATATTATGCATAAAAATTGTTTAATGTGTATTAAACTATTGCATACAAGTTTAATGGTTTCACCACAGCATGAAGAGAAAGCAGTGATGGATTTCCTCCCGAACCACAATACTTTATCACAACAGGCTACCATGTATTAGTGGTTACATGCTAGTTTACCACAGTCATACCTCACAACTGTTGCATTTGGTTTTATTCTAACAAACCTCAGCATATTCAATATCTACACTGCTTTCTCTCTTAGCTAAAGTAATTGTTTTTTGTTTCTTAAAAGAAATGCAGATAAATCAGACCACTATGTGATTAATTTAATAGAACTCAAACTTTTGGGGCTCAAGAAACAAATGATCCAAATTGAAATTTTGGTACGGTGCAAAGTGAACAATCATTTAAAAGATTTTCCAGGAAAATGTTACTTATGTGTTCACTTAAAGTTTAATTTAAAAAAAAAAATGAGACTATGATTCATGTTTTTATGGACACATTCTGACAAGATCAACTGTCGAGTATTACTGATTAACTAATATAACACGTAATCAAAAGTAAGAAAGCAGAATGAGGCGATTATCAATTATTATTACTTTGTACAAATTTTAATTTAATCTTGTATCGTTAATATATTACCTTTATTTAACAACTTAGTGGGGCAATTAACCTGTAAATAAATCTTCCATTTACATTTGTAAGATAAGTTGGTCCCCTTTGGTAGCAGAAGCTAAAAGGGAGTCAGGTCTGTGACAGGGAAATGGAATGACAAGGGAGCATCCAATGGTTTCATGCTGAGCAAGTGGATCAACATGAAAGACAAGAACGAGGGGGAAGAACAAGTAATAAGATCACATCACTGGACAGGGAGGCACTGAGAGTTACAGCTCAACATTAGAACAACTTTCAACAGTTTGCAATTAAAGCTTTTTAGTTCACTTTGTTTTTAGTTGATGTATTTCAAGCTGCATGCATTTGTTCACAGCTGTGAAAATGTAATAAACTTGTTAGTTTATAGGTTATAATAGAAAATAAAAGGGGTTTTCCAACCCTGTTGCTCTTATTCTCAACATCTATTTCAAGCTTGGATGTCTTCAGGGTTACTAAGGAGATTCTCCTGTGCAGCACTGTGGAACAAATACATTATTTGATCATATATGAAGAGACACCTCTAAACTCCTTAATTCTGTCATAACTTTGGATGTAAACATGACGTAACTGTAAGAGTCTTATTTCTCACAACAAAGCAAGATTAATAGAAAATTATTTTACAGATCTAAAGAAAATGTGTCTGGTGAAAATCAACTTATTTATATAATTTACAAAAACTGGCCGACTTTTAAGATCACAGTTGAGAAATGCTTTGAGGCTTTGTAGGAAATCGTGTGGTCAGGTTTTTTTCCCCCCCTTTGGGCATAGCATTGTCATTTAGGTCAGAGTATTTTGTTGTTTTTTATCCACTGGGTACATTTGACAGCACTTCACCTAATTCAAACTAAAGCCAGCATCAAACTGTTCATGCAAACTCAGCTGTGGTGAGTGCAGAGTTTTATAGAGTTGACTGATAATGACAGGTAATTCAAGTGACCTGAATCAACCTGACTGTAGATTGTAGCTTTGTAACCAGGGATGCCAGCTGATTATGTGCAAATGTAACTTGCAGTGGACATTAAAAACAAATGGTTTATTTTAAACCTGTGAAACAAGTAAAATGAAAACATGTACTCCAGCCATGTTTTTATTTTATGAAAACAGGAAAGTTGTACATATAGTTGTAGAAGTATGGCTAAGTGCGGCTCATTTACCTCCAGGTCTCCTTTGGTAATGCACGCTTCCTCAACACGAAACTGAAGATCCTCCACTTTCCTAATTAACATAATAAAATATTTATTTTATTAATAATGACAAAAATATAGCAGGAGAACTAAAGAGCTGTTACAGAACAAGAGTTGAGTCACATTTGGTAAGCCTCATTACTTCAAAGTACTATGAAAGTACAACAGCACAATTAACCTGAGCTGTCATTTTCTCTTTGAACAACCTGACCCTTAATATGACAGTCAATATTATAAATTTAAATACTGTTCTGAATGAATGTGGTTCTTTGACATTTCTTGGGAACTTTTACCTGCGCTCCTCCTCCAGCTGATTCAGCAGCTCCACTTTCTCTTTGTCTGCAGCTTCCACTAAGGCACGCAGCTGATCCATTTTTGTCTCCATCTTCAAAGTCAAACAGACAATTAACACAAGACAATGTAATTTGAGAAAACTTTTGTTCTCACTGTATTTTTGTATCAGAGTGAGCTGACCTGCTCCTGGTCATCCCTGAGCAGGGTAATTGCTTGTTCCATCTCTCCAGCATGGCTGGTGGCCTTAGCAACCTCAGCTCGTTCCATATCTCTCTCTGCCATTAGCTGCTCAATATGCTGTTGCTTCTCCTTCAGTGCCTCCTGCAGGGCTGTGGTACCTGAAATCTTTCGATTATACCTTGATGAGGTTTCTGTAAGCTGTATACAAAGGGAAAAAAAAGGTAGCATGATCATACAGCTAATAGCAGAATAAAATAAATATTTACTTGCTTGTAACAATGTTATTGTTACTGGGTGTGTTGTTGTCTCACCAGGCCTGTTCGGCTCGGTTTCGTGCTAACAGAAGAGGTCACCGAGCTCATAGTACTGATAGATGAGGCACTGGGACTTCTCTTCATCCCGGATGGTGTGGCCACCACTTTTCGAGCTGTTGTTTTTGCTTTGGCTGGTGTTGTAGAAGGAAAGCCAATACGTGTGACTTTGTGAACGGGAGCAAATAAGCCATACTTGGGTTGGCACTGAAAATATCTGCAGAAAGATGAACAAATTACAATATTGTACTATAATGTACAAAATGGAAAGATAAAGAGTTGACAGACAAATTTTCTGTAAGTCATTGACCGTTCATGAGGCTTTTCTACCTGGTACCAGCCACTGCTCCATCGTTCTTTCCAAGAGGTTCATCCAGCTCCACACCGCACCACTCTCCTTTGGCAAAATCAGTTTCCCCAAGGAAACGTACTACTCCTGCCTTAGTGCCACCAACCTAAGTAGAAAACACCAAACATTAGGCAAATATTCAATCCTCTCAACAGAGAAGAGAAGCCTAAAAAGTAATCAGCTTTGCCTGCTATAAAACCCTGAGTGAGATCATTCCATAAAAGTGACTGAAACAAATATAAATCAAACTTTGAAAAGGACACAACACCAAATGGGTTTTGCTTCCACTTACTTAAACATACTAAATTTAATAATGAGCACATTTCCTCTACAGTCCCACTGGCATGAGCAATACTTCCTCATAACATAATGTGCTACACAGCCTTTAGGCTCAGAAAAGGTCAGAAATAAGGAATCTGTGCAGAGGAAGGAAGGTTCTCAGTGTGTAAGTAGGCCTACGGGGCTGTAAAGAGGTGGTTAGTTTAGGACTGTCATTTCAGACAAGGAGTTTGGAGGGAAGAGGGAATTGAACAAAGAACATATTGTATCTGTCAATTTTTCTGAAACTTCAGAAGCAGTTACTTCAGATACTTATTTGAAGCTTACTGTTCATGCCAACATTGATGGTAAAGCAAAACTAGTACTTCAAAGTTTTGTCACTTTGCTGAAATACTCAGAGAAGAGTGCAAGTTCTTATTTAATGTTACTGAAACGAACATTACCAACACACGGTCACCAATCTTTAGTTCCCTTTCCCCTTTCTTGACAGAGCCAGTGTCCGAGAGGTTGGAGACGGATTCACTGTTGGTGCGTGTAAGGTTTGAAGTTGTAGCTGTTGTAGTGGAAGGGGCCTTCTTGGTTGCTGCAGTATTTGTGGGCAATGCTGATTTTGTGGAAGGTGTATGTGAAGCAACACTTCCAACTGAAGGGGTGGGTGATGCAGCACGAGAGGGTGGTGCAGTCTCAGTTCCATTAGCCTCCCCTTCAGTGCGAGACAGCTTCGAAGGGCGGGTAAATATCCCTCGAAGGGCTTCACACTGGAAATAGCGCACGCCTGCCACTGAGCCATCGTTCTTTCCAATTGGCTCATCCAGTACGATTCCCGCCCACTGCCCTGGAGCAAACTGTGTCTCTCCCAAAAACTGTATGTAGCCAGGTTTGTTTCCGTTCACCCACACTCGTTCCCCAATCTGGAAGTTTTCCTCAGCATTCTTGTCATCTCCTTCACTGGCACTCGCAGCTGATTTGTTGGTCCCAGCAACTTTTGCTGTTTATAAAGAAGCGTTTTTTCATTAGGTAAATGACTTTATCAAAAAGAAACATTTTAAGTTTGAAAATAAGAAAACAGATCAGCTCAGACCTCACTTATTTTAATATCTTTTGCGTCATAAAAATGCACAAGCCAAATAAAAAGGAGAATTTAATCTACAACCATTGAAATGTAGAGCATCTGAGTTTTGTCAACACAAAGTGCTCACAAACTGAATAACCAAACCAAACAGAGAAACATTTGTTTTACTCTCTATGCATAATGTCAAATTTGCAAGACTTTTAGAAACAACTTGAGGAATAAAATCAACTTGATTCTAGCAACACATTGACTCAATCTTACAAATCCATGGGTTTTTCATATTTAAACAAATAAGACAAAGACAGGATGAACATGCAGATTCATACCTGTGACTGGATTCGTCTTGGGAGCTCCGGGTCCAGGTGGTTTAGATATCTTACTAGGGACTTTGATCCCACTTGGCTTGGCTGTGCTCATATTTCCAGCAGTGATATGACCCACAAAAACTTGTGTCCGTCAGTAGGGACAAACTGACTCCAAACCATCAAAGTAACTGGCTCCAACGCTCTGATGGCAAAGCTGTTCTCTCCACACAAAATTAAAAAAAGAAAGGAAAAGGAAAAAGGGAGAAAAAGTGCCACTTATAAATGGAACCCTGTTGGAAAAGAGAAACAGCAGACACACACACACACACACACAAAATAATGTTATTCAAAATGTTCAAAATGTGAAGTATTATTAGTAGATAGACAGGTATAATATACTTTAAATAAACCAATATTGTAAATCAGTATATCGTTTAGACAGTCATTTATTTGGCTTATAGTACTCTCTTAACAGAGGGGTTTTGTTTCTATTATGACAACAAGCTTCTCGGCATACACACCATCACAGATCTAAAAATAACCTAAAAAGGGACAGCCAACATGAGGTCTACGGTACAGCAATCATAGGCTTCTGAAAACCTCAACAAGTGACCTTGATCACAAGGCACACAGTATTATAAAAAAAAATTTCACTCAATCCTTTAGCCATAGAAAATCATTTAAGGCTCACTGGCAGCTTTTCTAAAACAGGATTACTGTAGAAACACAACCAGTAACAGCAAGGAGATTATCCTGTTTGTCAGATTACCTTAGGCACCACTGACTAGTTCTGTTACAACTAAAGCTCCTACTAGTTGTTTACAACTCTGCGTGCATCTATGAGAGTTTAGTGCCTGCATTATTGTCACTAAATCAAACAAAAAGAAAGCCCACAGATAAACTCTGGGCTTTAGGATAATCCACTGACAGATCTGCAGCTTTCACGCTTATTTCAGTAAAGAGCTGGTTCAAACCAGCACAAACCTTGCAAAACAGGTGTAGCAAAAGAGGAACATTAAATATGACATTACTGATGCAGCCACCAGCAGTCAAGGTTAAATGCACGCAGACAACCTGAAGCAGGGGAAGTTGACTAAATAAATATTTCATAGTGTATGGCATCAAATATCCAGTTAATATGACACCGTAGAAAAAGCATTAACTGGTCTTTCACCTTCTGTGTAAAAACAGGAGCTTCTATTATAAATCACAGTAAGTGAGAGACAATAAAACAGTTCTGGTTAAAGTTTTAAAGAGTAAATGGCTTTGATTATCTACAGAAAATATTTAAATCATGAGCACAATCAATGATAAATGTAACACTGAGAAAACAGTCAAAAATTTGTTTTTGAAGAAGGCTCTGGTTGAAAGTTCAGGTATTATGTCATGTTTTACAACTTCTTCGTTGTATAATAAATTATGAAGACAAGCTGTTCTAAATAAGTCGGAGATGCTTGACTTAACACCACAGAAATGTAATAGCAAACTTGTTTAGGAAGGTTATAAAAATAAACATTTGATTTCTGAAAAGGCCTAAGAGCTAAAGTATGTTCATGTAAAAAATACAGAACACAGATAATGGCACTGAGAGAAGGCCTTGGGGAAGACCTGTACTTTGCAAAAAAAAAAAAAAAGATTAGACCTCAAAGCTGGACGAGGACATCTCAGCATGCCTGCTCAAATAAGAGATGGCTGGGGAGTGGGAGATTTGGTGCATCTCTGCTCATACTGCAGCCCTGTAACCCAGATCCTTGATAAGCAACTGAAAATAGATGGATGGGAGGATGGAAGAAAGGAAGAGAAACTCTCACACTTCTTCACAACTTCTCAGTATGAAGGGTGACCATCAGCAAGCATGACTTAGTTTGAACAGAGTGTTCCAGTTTTTTTTCCCTTGATGAGTCATGAATGATCCTCATCAGTGCCTTCAAATCAAAAGAAGGCAGAAAGAAATAAAGTGGTTTAAAATATTATGGCAAAAATCTAAATGACAAAATGTTACACTCATGTGTTGAACATGTCATTATTTTTGTCTTTTTAATGTTTATTTTTAAAAAAATGAAATCTTTGCATCCAATCTGCCAAGCTCTATTTAACAGCAAGCTTTACAGCTCTGTAAGCACTAACAGATGATGTCTTAGCTCTGATTGGTAAGCTGATGCAGGCAACTAGACATGATCTACTTAGACAAATATTTTTCCTGTGATGTTAATCTTTTACTTCTGACTCTACATCTATTAAGCCAGATCATACAAAGCCAAATACCAATGCATTGCAAATTTTTAAAGGGTTTTAAACAGAAGGCTAAAAATTTTAACAACTTAAAAGACATTCTATGCAGTTTGCATTCACTTTTTATGATGATCAAAAACAAAAATAGTGGAGGGCTACTTTAAAAACAGAACTGAATTTTGTTAAATGGCATCATTAGCATAATCAACTTTTGTTTTTATGGTGGAAAAAAAGCTAAACCCAGAGTCCTTTCAAATCAGAAATATGGGGAGTATAAGACAAAACATACATATTTTCAATTTACTTCTCAATATTATTCCAAAGTTTACCAGCTTTGTGATTGGAGACTGGAAATTGTTACACAAACCAGAGCACTTTCATTCCACAATATCTTTCAGTGGGTTAATATTAGCCTGTGACTTAACAAATATGGAGTCTGACTGACCCACCTCTACATTTCTGAATGTTGAGGTGTCCCTCTGCACTTTTAACTCACACAATGACAATCCTTCTCTGAAGACTTCCAGAAAAAAACCAAGCACATTTACATCTTCAGAAGTGGGCATTAACTGATTTAACTCACACACTCTTATGGTTTTGTCATCACAAGAACAATCAAAGCTGTTTTTTTACTCAATGAGGAAACATCTGTTGGAATGATTACATAGGCCTCTTTTGACTCTGATGAAGAAGGCTGGAAAAGCATACCACTAAAAACAGCATCAATTTTGAGGTTAACAACCATTATTGTCCTTGCACATGCATAAAAAATAAATTTGCAGCCCCAAAATAATCTTGCAACATTAGGCTGTGCCCTGCACAAATTGTAGTCACAGAAAAGATAAATAATTGGAAAGGCATGGATGAAAAGTGATGTTTTTGTGGCAGTTTATAGAATTCTCTCCCTTTCCATTTTAGCACTTCAATGTGACCTATCATATACCTTGTCACCAAGCAATCGTGTGCGACGCTGTCCAACAAATTGAAACTATAAATATTAAAGCTGATTATCGGAACAGAACTCATGAAATTCGTTTTGCAAGAACACTGAGGCTTTTGGCAACCAGTTCAAATAAGCTACGCTGATTTTCAAAAGCCTAAGTCACTGCAACACTGTCAAATCCAGAGTCGACTGTAGCATAGCTGCTTCAGTATACACTGCGTGTCTGTGAAATAAAACCAGATGTTTGGTCAAGAAAGTGGCCTGTTAACGTATATTGTCTGATCGCCTCTGTGGCTCATAGGATTCAAGATCTGTCGATGAAGTGGCACGTCTGATGATAGCTGACGTAATAGATTGCCATGTCAGCTAACTTAAGTCTTGCTTAAGCTGGAGTTATTCGAGACAACAAGACATACGAAAACCAAAACCTGCTGCATGCTAACAGTCTGAAACAAATTCCACAAGTCTAATAACTCTGCACTGTCACTGAGGCTCAACGAATATTGCCGCTGCCACAAGTAGAGAGCAGTACAAAATTGGCTAAATCACTTTATATTCCCGTACAGGGAGATAAAGTATGCTACCTGCCACCTCATCAGCTGTGCGAATCCCATTTTATATGAGGGTAAAAACAGATGTGATTAGTTGCTAAATAACGTTAGCAGGGAGGCCTGAGCAATACAGCAAACCGGGGTGGTCAAAAGAGCTGCTACGTAGCTTAACTAACACCTCAAGTAAAGTCTACACTACCTGAACAACTTTCCCTCCGAGTTCACCCTATTAATCAGCCGCATATGAAAATATAAGTCAATAAAAACACACAATCAGGATGAGAGCAGCTACTCACCTGGTATATTTCCGAATAGGCTCCGTCTTCTGAGGAAAGAAAAAAAATCAAGCTAACGAGCTAAGTACAAAACCACTACTGCTCGAATCACGCACGAGCGCGAGCTGTCTCTTCAGCGGACGACAGGAACGTCAGGGTGTTGATCAAAGATATTATGTTCGAGCAAGATGAACCACTCCATCTCATGGAGAGTCAGCGCTAGCATTTATTCGGAAACTTGAAATGTAAACGTAAAGTTTTAAATCTACAGTGGCGTAACTTATTAGGATACTGAAACATTTGGAGTGTCATCTTAGTCCAAAAATATCTGGCTTTTAATATGACTTTTAAACTGTTTAAGAGGGGGGAAATGCGTGTTGTACTCGCTTTTCAGTATGAAAAAAAGTACAATCAGAATTAGAGCTTAGTCAATTTAATTTTTAACAGCTCAAGTTGAAAAACACAAGCATGGTTTTGATTAATCTAGATAATACCAATGCATTATTAATTGTATTTGTGCACATATATTGTTTATACCGTCGTCTATTTTGTACCGATGTTTATACCGTCTGATCGGACTTTACCTGTTGTACAACACTTTGTGACATATTCTGACACCATATCTTACTTGATACTTCAAATGTTTTAACATGAAACTTTATGCATGTAGCAAAGCTAAAATTATTTCAATAGTGTACATTAAACAATTGCTTTTTTTCCCTATAAATTTACTAGAACAAGTATTTTCGTTTTACAAAGCTATAATTTTAGGAGTCTGTATCCTTTATAAAAAATACTTGGCAAACGTCTTGATTTAGCCCCATTTTTAATATCCAAAAGAGTCTGACAAAATTAAGCAATGAAAAAAATATAGACATGTTTATTATATGCTTTTCAAACATTTCCAGTGACAAAACAGCCACAGAAACGCCACCATATAAAATTACCACTATACAAGTTTTACAATAAAATAAACACCATATAGCATTTCTGCTACAAATAAGAAACAGTGAAAATAATGATGCAACTAGGTTTTCCTTTTGTGTTCTTACAGATTGAATTTCTAGAAATAAAATTTTGCTAGATTAAAATACACCTGAAAATGTTGTATTTCAAAAATATTCACATATTGTGTTCTGAATCAAGATGATGGATTCTTTACTTTTTCTTTGCCAAACTTCGAGGAGAACATTTAAGCAAGTCTCTGATCTTCAAGTATGTTCCTGTGGCTTCAGCTACTTCTGTGAATTCAGGTGTATCTTCAAATGGAACAATGCCAGCTGCAAACTTGCTACGATGAGGAACAGATGCAACCTTCTCCGCTTGCATAGGAGAAGCACAACATCCAGTCCCCAAATTGGAAATCTCTGGATCAGGGCTCTGAGGGTCATCCTCCTGGGACCTGACAGGCTCAGGGCTTTGAGGGATTTCCTCCTCAACTTTAACTGGTCCAGGCCTTGGAGTGCAAACCTCTGGCACTCCTGGTTCCTGCTTATTCTCATTGCTGTGACAAGGTTCAGTGGGTCTTGCGGTGTCGACTGACTTTTCAACCTCTTCCATTTCTGTATCTGTGTGTGCTGACATGGAAACACTTGGTGAACTGGGTGCAGGTGTTCCAAAAACAGGAGTTTCACTGTCACTATTAGTGGTTGTGTCTGCATTCTCCAGAGCTGCCCAGATCAGCCTCTGCTGCTCCTCCAGTTCCTCCAGACTAAGTTCATCTTCTGCTTCCTCCACAGTCTCATCAACTACTGTCCAGTTACACCCTGGTAGAGCTGGAGAGCTGTTGGATGGCGTGGATGGAGGTGTACCTTTTGGAAGAGGTGGTGGAGTGGGAGTGGACGGGGGAGTGCCCTGTGGTAAAGGAGGTGGTGAACTGAAACAAGGAGAGCCAGAGCCAGAGCCAGAGCCAGAACCAGAGCCAGGAGGCAGGGGAGGCTGGAACTTGAAGTCATCAGGGCCATGACCATAAGGCATTCCTGGATCTGTGAAAAGTAATAATAGTTAAAAACACAAAAGGTTGCAAATAATACTTGGATCAAACAAAACAACAGCTAATTTGGTTGTTATTCTATAATATATTCACTTATAATTATATAAAAAGTATATAAAATATAAGTTTAAACAAGTCATCACTGCATTTAGAGGTTAACAAATTAACTATAACTTCGTCAGAATGAGGATTCTGAAGAATTTGATTAAGATAACCAGTTACCCGATTCAATGTCCATATCTGAGCTTCTGTCCGAGTTCCGATCAGGACTTAATTTATTCTTCTTCCTCAGCTGCGGAGATGAGTCAAATTCTTGTTGTCTTTTGTTGCTGTTGGCACCAGGCTGTTAATGAGGACAATTGATAGTTTCAGGGCTTTAACACTTTTTTAAAACATTTTTGTCAACATAGGATATTAGAAATTGTGCCAAAGCTATTAAATACTTGTTACAGCATCAAGGGTTCTACCTTACATGTTTACATTTGAAACCCAGACACTTATACATTTCAGAAAATATACCAGAGGAAAGTTGTTAGACAGGTATGCTGCATAGTTGTGCTTCATGTGGCTGCTCTGCATTGGAATCGACCCATAATGCATGAACTCCTAGAGGTTAGAAAAAAATATTTGCCCAGATGTAGACAGAACAAAACAACAACAAATAACCAAACTAAACAAAAAAACTGATCTGAGTAAATGCATAATACAGTACATAAACATTATAAAATAAAAAAAACAAAAACAGAGATAATAACGCGATATATTTAGGCTAAACATTTGGTAAGATGGAGTTATGAACTTACATCTTTCATTTTGTAAGGTGCAGGAACATTGAAGCCTGGGAAATCCACCAGTTTGGAAACATCATAAGAGATGTTTTGTGAAGTGCTGCCATGTCTTTCACTGTCACCATTTGATTCTGTGAAAGAGAGACAAAAATCTTACAAAGTCTAAATTTTGTGTATGTAAAAACACAGTGTACTACCCATCATTAACTGAAAATTGGTAAGGACGACGTATATTAAACTTCACCAAAAAGAAAAAAAAATTACAAAGCATACCTTTTCCATCATACAGTGTTAAGCCAGAGTTTTCCATCTCTGCTTCTTTGAGCCAACCTGGTGGGTAACCCAGCTGCCTCATCTGATAAATCAGAGGGGGGAGGGTGTTACCATCAACTCCCAAGGCTGTCAACAGCTCATCACTGTTCAAAAACACAATAGAATAAATACTCATCATCAATACTGGCTTATTATGATTTTCTGATTTAATTCTGCATTGCACAAATCAATAACCTGACCTCATGACTCCAGGCTTGTATTTTGCAAACCGCTCCTCCACTTCATCAGCATGGTATCGCTGGTTACTCTGCATGGCCTGGGCATTGTTCTGATTAAACTCCTTTCTTCTTTCGTTAATGACAGCCATGTCTTTAGGCTATAGATGTAATAGTGTATAAATGCAGCATATCAAGTTTTGACTCTCCTTGTGTGATTCTTTGAGATTCATGCCATATAAACACAAAAATGGTACCTTGGGACAGTCTCTGAGCTGATGACTGCTCAAGCCACAGTTGAAACACATAGACTTGGGTCTGTTATGGAGAAATCAGTGAAAGTTAATGCAGCAAACAAACAACGCAAGTTAGCAAACAGAAAATGATAATTATAATAATTAACAAACCTTTTATCTTTCATTTCTATTTCTTGTCCATCAGCTCCAATTACTTGGTTGAAAACCTGGAGGTAACTGTGTAAATATTCAGGAAGTCATTTGGCATTTGTTGCATTAAATATGCCGACTCAAAGTAGATTTAGAAAGTTGCCTATCTGAGCTATTGCATCATGTTATGGGGCGACCGTGGCGCAGTGGCAAGAGAGATTGCCTCCCATGCCAGAGAGCGTGGGTTCAAACCCCGGCCATGTGTCGAAGTATCCTTGGGCAAGATACTGAACCCCCCAACAACTGCCTCCTGGGCGCCATTCTGAGTTGGCAGCCCACTGCTCCTCACACAATGAGGATGGGTCAAATGCAGAGATAAATTTCCCCAAGGGGATCTATAAAGGATACATTATTCTTATTATTATGTCTACACTATTGTTCATAAGTACCTAATTTTGAAACTGAATTTGTATTTGGTATCTTGCAAAAAGATTGATGTATTTGATCAGTTATAAAGATACGTTGGAACATCCCATCCATCTGTCAGCTGGGGGTTTTCATTCACCAGAGGCTGTCCAAGTTTGTCAACACTAAAGGTAGTAAAATATGACACACTTCCAACCACCTAAATGAGAAATACAGTAAGAAAATACCACATATTATTATCATATGGCAACACATTTTCTAATCCTAAGAGGGAAAAAAAGCAGATACTCACTTTAAAGGCTTCTGCTGTTGTTCTCACACTACTGGTGGACAGTTTCTGTGGGTCTTCATCCAAAGTAAAAGCTGAATTCTTTAGAAATAGAGAATTTTTGTAAACAGCAAAGTTGTAACAGTTTATACATTAAACAAAATATGTTTTGTGGAATACATTTTCTTAAAAAATAGTACCTGTGGCTTAATGTGAAACAAAGTTTTCTTTTTTTCACTGTTTGGTTTCTGGTGTTTCAAGATCACACTGCAGATGTTGTCTTCTATTTCTTGACGACATTGCCTTGGATGAAAACAAGGTTTAGTGCATTTCTTATGGACTCATTATTATGTCAGATGCACACAAATCTAAGTCATATGGACGTTAATCCAATAAGCCATGCATGTGAAAACAAACAGTTACTATGACACTGTGTTTAATTTTTATGTTGACAGATGTTCAAATTAATAATCATGCATCTTAACATCAAAGTACCGGTAACCATTGTAATGATATGAAATTAAACTTACTTCGATATCATGTTATTTGTATAAAGTATTTGGAGTAGGGGTCCATCCATGCTTACATCTTCAATCGTGACGCCACTGTAAATTCAAGGACAAATTAATGCTGGATAACGCAAGATATGGTTTCGGTTCATCTGAAACTTGCGTCAAAGGGAGATTTACCTTGGGCGTGTCAAAATGTTCAGTTTCCGTTTCAAAATGTTATGTAGATTAAAAGTTAAGGAAATAGATAGGCAGGGAATTTTACTTCAATAATATATTTAAAGGTTTTATACTTTCTGTTCTGATTATAAACAGGAGGCTCGCGCTGTGCTAACAAACATGCTAACAAACACTGAGCGCAACTGATCTGACAAGGATATTCTCCTCGGAGAGTTTCTGCATGTTGGCTTCACACTCCTCAAGCTTAATCCGAAGTTGGCTCGACTCCTCCTGGTCTTCATCGTCGTTTGTAAAGCGAATATGCTTCGGAACAAAGGGAACAGACTCCTCAAGCTGCTGAAAGAGTTCACTATCCCCAAAATCAACCTCGGCCATTTTTACCCAGCAATGGACAGAAGAACTGCTCCTTGAATTCATTGGTCCATCTCGAGTCACGTGTTACTGAAGTACTTCTGATGTGGTATTCGCCCACAATAATGTCTTACAGGCTAAACCAAACAAAGAGACAAACTCGTATTTCTATCAGACTTGTCAAGTAAAACAAAACAATCAACCAGAAATAACACAGTTCAATCGTAGAGATTAATAAAACGTGTACTACATAAGCACGAAGTATATGTGTTCTGCAAAACATAACTGTGGGTTTACTTTACTGTGTTTAAATCGTTTCCGTGTGCATGAAACGTATTTCCGGTGTATTCAATTTGCTCTGTTTTATCAGTTGTTTGACTTCTTTACGAACTTTACAGCGTCTTGTTTATTAAAACAGTAATTATTTCTAAACGGTCAAACACAGTTCTATCTACGTGATAATCTCAGTTTGCTTCCAGCAATGGCAAGCAGCTCCACAGTCCACTTAGCCTTACCGCAGTGGGACGGGGGCCCTCGGAAAATTCGTTGCATTTACTTAGTGAACTTAACATCGTTCAAATTGACACATCTTCCCAACCAGGTGAGTTGTGGCTTCTGATAATGAGATTGGAATACATTTTGATGGTAGATTTGTTTTTTTAATACGTCACCCATAAGTGTTGACGTTTTTGATAACATGCCCAAAATAATACTTCTAATGTAAATATTTGTAAATACTGGCTTCAAATCCTTTTACTTTTCTGTTTAATAATTTATTGTTATGAATAAGTGTGCATGCATGAGCATATTGTAGTTAAGTACAAGAGCAAAAGTTAGAAATGGAGTCAAATTCTTTGTGTGTGCAACATCCTTGGTCAAATAAATATTCTGATGCATTCAGATCCTAAAATATGCAACAAAAAAGTAGTTACAAAAAAATATTAAGTCTAACAATTTTCACTTGTTTTCAAGATGGTAGCACTATCATTTGGTGTAGAATTTGCATGATTGCCATTTTCACAGACATTTTAAAATAAACACCAGCCTACATACTTTAAATCTATATATTTAAACAAAATAAATTATTTTTGTCATCTTTGTATCAGGGCCCAGTGATTCCACTCTTTTTGGGAGCTGATCTCCTCTCTAACACGGATATCCGAATAGAAAACCATCCCAGATATCATGCCAAGTTTGCCAGAAAAGGACTTGCCACAAAATTACATTTCTCCTCAGGTAATAAATAAAAGAAATACAAGATGTTACAGGACTATGATTTTGACTTGGTTTTTTTGTTTGTTTGTTTGTTTCGTTTCAGCGTTCAGGCTCCAAGGTTTAAAGGTGCCAGCTGCAAATAACAGCTTGTGGTTTTACAGTGTTCAAGGACTTTTTCGAGTTGCCTTTGAAATGTACAGTAAGCAAGATCAGCTTGCAGTGCTGGAGAACTTCCAGGTACACTCACATTATATATGCATCCTCATGATATGGCTGCTTTCTGTGTATAATCTGTACTGATACTGTATTTCGTTTATAGGATGTTTGGAAATCACAGATGAATGCTAGCCCTCTGAAAATGAATTACAGCCTCAGTGTGCAGCTTGACTGTTCAACACCTACTGACATGTCTGAAATAAAGTCAGATAGTAAAGAGCAGTATTATAACCAGGCTGACAGAGACATGATTCATGTGTGCGACACAGCAGATACATCAGCAGACCATGATTATTGCTCTTTTTCAACACACAGTTTGCAAACTGAGCAAAGCCAACCAGTTATAGTTGCACTCAGAGAAAAGTTGCATAGTTTAGATGACCAGCTCTCCACTCATCCTCAAAGCTGCACAAAACTGGAAACTATCCTGCTGCTCTTGACTTTTATTGATCAATACGTGAATGGTAATCTAAAAGAAGAAGATGCAACTGAAACAGTTTTAGCCCTGCTAAAGGCTGAAGACTGGGTCAAAAACTCTGTGTATTCAAGTTCCCTGCTTACCTGTTTAGGACGTTGGCTTGGCCAGCAGTTTCATGCAGCCAACAGCAGCATCAGCCAGAGAGTGGAGGGCTTCAAAGTTCAACACATTGAGCGAATAAGCGACTTGCCGCCTGCAGAAGAACTGACCACACAACTGTTTCCCGAAGCCATGCAGACACTGCTGCTTCACTGGATGGGCTTATGTGAAGAGTCAACATTAGAAAAGAGACGTAGCGAATATCCAATCCTGCTCCTTATTCTTGAGTTTGCAAACCATAACCTCATTACTGGTGTAGCTCATGTGCTTTACTCAAGTCTCATATGCAAGTGAACATTTATGTACAGCTTCTAACAGAGAAGCTGCAATGTATGCAAAAATGTAAATATTTTTTTATGTTATGGATAAATACTGTTGCAGTCAGGTTTGTCAATATTATTAACTTCCAGGATGAACATTTGTTCCATAAATTCTGGTTACCTGTTTTCCAGTGGTTTTGTCCGTTTATTAAACTATTAGAAAACTGGCACATTCTAAAAGACTTGTTGCTACTTTGACATTTTCTTTATTAAAAATGTTATCGTACTGTGCATTGCAAGCCTCAAGCTACATCTGTTTTTATATTCTAAGAAGCGGCTAAATATGTGCAGTGACAATGAAATATGCACAAAATAATTAGAAACAGTATATAATGCAAAAAATGTTGCAATAGGAACACATTTGAATGTCAGTATTTAACTTTTTCTTTATAGCAGCTTCCTCACTAGTACTTTATTTTTCATATATAATCTGACAGGCATAGTTCTCAAAGGACATTTTTAAATATATTTTTATAATGGCTATTTTTTTACCCTTTGTCAAAATGATCTTATACAATAATGCTTATCATGTTACAGTGATTTATTATCTCAGTAAGCTTTGATTGCATTGCAGATCAAAATCTGATGAGCCTGTGTTCACATCAATTTTAGCAAGAATGTAAGCACTACTGGTTAAAATGCACCACCACTGTGAGGCAAGACTATAGCAAGAGGCATAAAATAATATCAAATTTAGCCTTTTATGTTTGTATTGTTTTAGATTTACCAGGGTGTTAAGTAAAAAATAGTTTCTGCATGTATATTCAAGAACATGAAGCATCTGATTGAATCTTCCATCTGACTTTAATCCATAGAAATCCAGAAGACAATATTTATAACTAATGTTTGCTTTTGCCAATTGAAAACTGTTCGAATAATGCTACAATGGACTTTGGATGCCATTTGCTAAATGGATGTAAACAGCTTTCACTTAAACCACATCATATTCAGATTATGCTCAGTTACATATCTATAATCATTTTTTAAAAAAAGCTACCACTGTATTGAAAAACAAAAACCCAAAACTACTTCACCTAACATCAAACAGTCAATATGACGCTTTTGTTTACAAAGATGTACAGATTAATAAACACTGAGACAAACTCAGAATCCTATTTACAATTTTAACAATATGTGAGACCTTTGTCTATAAATAAATTACAGATCCAGAGCAAAATCCATGCAAGCTTAAAGGCTAGCGATGAACTGGTGGTTTTAAACAATGAGAAGAAAATACTGCCAGGGTTGGGTGCTAAACAGAATCCATTCCACGTGAAAATGAGTTGGAAAAGCCGAGACCCATTCCTCTCTGGGTGTGTGTCTGAGACCGAGCCATCTCGTACTGTACATCAAGGTTCCTAAACATTTCTTCTTGCTTCTGAAGAGTCTTTATGCCTTCATCATTTAGTGGTTTGGAAGCTTCTTTTTCATCTTCGTCTCCCTGCAAGGCAGAAGAAAAGGAGGGAAAAAAGCATTTAGGTGACAAGTAAAAGTTCAAAAAGAAGTTGAAAAATTGACAAGTAAAACAACAGGCTTACCTTAATACCCATGAGTTTTCGAAATTTTACATTTTGGTCCTTGTTTCCAAAATTTAGCTTCTCCCACAACTCTGCTGTTTGGGACTTTTCCTTAGAAATGAAAAACAGAAAGCTTAAGTATCATTTAAAATATAATAAACTTAAAAACACCTTATAAAAATCACTTACCCCGTCCTTCTTGCCCTGCCATAGCTTTTTCCTTTTTTTCTCCTGCTCTGCAAACTTCATGGGATTTACAGCAGATGGGTTGTAGAAGCTGGGCACTGCGATACCCGTCTCTGCCAGGGTTTTGGCTTGAAGGGCTGCCATCTGTGCAGCCATAGCAATCTGAGGTGTGACTTGGGTTCCAGAGGCAAGGAGGGCTGCCACGTTGAGGGCAGGGTTTGAGGCCGCCGCTGCTGCAGCAGCTGCTGCTGCTATAGGAGCAGCAACAGCTAAAAATTTACAGACCAGCATAAACGACACAATCTGAACTGAATCATCAATATTTCACATGTACACAACAACTAGTTCTCACCTGCAACTATTTCTTGCTGTTGCTGCTGCTGTTTTTCAAACATTTCTTTTTCTTTCTGCTCCTGTAGTTTCTTGGCTCGCTCTAGCCTGGGTAATAAGAGTCAGTTTAAAAGTTTCAAATCACAAATCCGGTTAAACGTCATAAAATAGGCAGGTAGCTGCAGCTGCTGTACCTTCTGGCTAAAGCCTCTTGTGCATCCATAGCTGTGTTTCTTCCACGAAAAATCAGTGGACTAACAGATCTACTTCGACTCTTTCTGTGCACCTTCTCGATCCTCTTCTTTCGCTCCCTGGAGCAACAATCAAAGCAAATCAACAAATATATTATGAATGGCAAAGAAAATTATTTAAAAAGTTTTAAAAGAGGTACAACAAATACCCTTATTTCAATTTTACCCACCTGCTCTTGCTACGACTTCTGCTACGATGACGCTGTTTGGTCCTTGAACCTGAGCCTGAACGAGACCTAGCCTTCTTCTTCCGGTCCCTGCTGCGTGATTGTGACCTCCGTTGTTCCCTACTTCTGCTGTGGTGCCTTCTGTAATTGCAATTTAAAACAAATTTTAAAAAAATTTATAGATGCAATGCTGTATATTTTCCTCCTTGTAAAAAACATAGAAAATAAAAAGCTTTCAAATGCACTAACTTGAACTCACTTTATTAGGCAGACTAACCTCTCTCTCGAGTGTGACCTGGACAAGCTTCGGCCCCTAGAAGTCTTCCTTTCCTTGCGTCTGGATCGCTCGTCTCCGTTCTCTGCTGAATGTCTCTCCTGCTCTAGCAGATCATCTGTTTTTCTGTGAGATTTTGATGGCTTCTCTGAGTCCCTCTTTCGTGCCTGTTTTAAGAAGAAGTTGTCTCTTTCAGGAAAATAGTGCAACAAAAAGAGTTAGTACCATGGCTTACAGCAGAAAGTATGTAATAAATTTGACAAGATGAAAAAAGTCTTGTCATTTCGAACCCATCCTAACAAAAATAGAACATCTTTCTCAGAGCATGATTACAAATATGAACATTTATGTGTATGCACAATTTTGACTGCAGACATGAGGATAGGAAGGAATGGTAATAGTAATTAATAAATACGGCAGTTTGAAGTGTCTCACTAAATTTAACAGTGTGCATGCAAATGTTAAGCTCTGATTCATAGGTTTATAGATGTAGTGACAGCAATTTTGGTGCAACCTTAAACACTTTGAATTTGCAACCACAGAAAAGATTATAATAGGGATGGGCATCCAACTTGTCATTGTTTTTAAGGTTTAAAGTAACTCTAGATTAATTGAATGCCCATCCCTTGCTGCATGAAAGAAAAGTGTTAATACCACTTTTTCTACTAATAATGTGAGACAAATAGGAATTTGAGTGGCAGATAGTTACCTGTCCCAGCGGTAGGCATATTATTTTGCTATGTCAGCAGGGTCCTCTGTTCAGTCTCTTCGTGCAATAGCACGCTGAGTATAATTTATTGTAGAAATGTTATCATGTGATCTACACACAATATTTAACAAAAAAAGAAAGGAAAATCTACTCTTCACCATTTCATATGGTTACAATATTGACAGATATCCAAGGACACAAGTTTCCTTTGAGACATGTGAATATAAAAAGGGTAAAAAAAAAAAGTACCCTTTCACATGAGTCAATCACCCCTTTTTTGTTCTGAACTCTGGCTATTATAAATATTTACCTAAAAACATATACTCACCTCAATCTAAAGCTAGCAACTACTATCTTCACAATCACTAACTGTGTTTCTAATTATAGATATCAATGCATCAATTACCTCTTTGCTCCTGCTGCGACTTCGTCTGTATTTTCTGTCACCTGGAAAAAAGCAACAAAAAAGCTAAACAAAAAACAAATAACTGACAAATACCATACACACTCTAAAGTTCGTCTTTTCAACTTGCTCAAAAGAAAACATGGACAAACACATGGCCGAAACGCAGAACAAAAACTCTAAAGGAGAAAATTTCTTGTTCAAAACACATTTTAAACATGTAATTCTTTTAAAAGTAAAAATCTGTTATTATGCTTCATATGTCAAAGTGATTATGTTAGATAAACAACCTTAGACATTTCACAAATACTAAAAATACACTCAGCGCAACCCTGTCTTTCCAACGCATTCAACTGATAATACACAAACACTGATGGTAAATTTCATACTAAGGTCAAATGTGGCTGACATCTTCACAATAACCTCAGTAATGTTAATGAAAAACTTACGTTTTCGGTCCCTGGAACGTGATCTTGACCGTGAATGGTGATGTTTGGACATTCTAGGAGATCTAGATGATTCCCCACTGTGTTTTTTTCTGTGATGAACTGGAGAGCCTGATCTGGGCAAGTCAGAGTCCTCGTCACTGGCCTGAAACAAAATGTAGTGCAATGTGTTCAAATAATGACCTGCAAATTATATTTTACAGGAGGCATAGTTTGTCCTTTAGATAAGAGTACAAACCACAATCACAAAAAAATTTTGATTAGCTGTGTGTTTAATAGCCATCCCGAGAGACTATTAAAAAATGTATTTTGTGTCAGACTCTAATGATGATATTCAATATTTGTTGGGCTTGACGTGTTGACTTTCCTTCCAAGTCTCGCCAGGAAAATGACTACGAAATAACGATAAAGCAATGTATGGATTAATTGTTATGAATCATCATTATTATTATTCACGTCTAAGTAAGATTGGTCAAAATTAGGGTTAGTTTAGGCCAGTATATTAGAGAACAATACAATGTAAAAACGCGTCAAGCACAATAAATAACTGCTCTGTCACAGTTTTTTTAAAACTCGTCGACATCATGTAGGGCATTTTGAATGAATAGATCCCGTGTTAAATGTACCACAGCTTACATATTACTATACCAATACAAACATATTTGATTAAGCAATATTTTGTACGATAATTATAATCATTTTGGGACCATTCTTGTTAGCTCTGTCGCTAAGCTCTCAAACACTGTCCGCCATTTTTAAGAAAATATATGTTACACCACAGTGTAAAATTCATACATATTTTAAGCGGAGGTTGCTTTTCGTTGTACATGTATCAATAGTTTTTATTTAATCATACTTACTGACATAATCCCGAAGTATTAAATATCTATGTAACACGTTGATTGTAGTCGCTGCAAATAAAACCAGAGGTTCCTGACTACCACCACCAGGCCGATGTCTTCCTCAACTATCTGATCTGGGTTGCCAGGTTGGACCTTTAAAATCTTATCTCAGTGAAATGGACGGGCACATGGGTGGTGCACAAATAAAAAAAAAGTACTGGCAGGTAATGAATTGATTTAGTTGTATTATAAGTACTATATAATAACAAAATAATGAAAAAAAATGGCATTACTTGTAAAACTCAATTTTAAAACTTAATAAGACAATTAATCACTGTGGTGATACTAGTTTACACTCGTGAGAGATTAATTTAATATATTTTAGCAGGACATTAAACATACACTATCAGTATACTTAGTTATTTGTAAAATTAGTAAAAAAAAAAAAATGCTAAAAAATTTGATGAAATGAACGTATAAGTAGTTGTGGATCAGATCTGGCAACGCATATTGGTAGTATTAGTTTTATGCCCTGGATTTGGGTTGTCAGGCAGGAGTTATTTTCAGATCACATACATTCCAAATAAATCCACTATATTTTCTGATCATATTTAGATCAGAAACATATTATATGTAAATAGTTGCTGTTATATGAGTTCTAGCTTTCAATCTTTACAAAGGACCTAATGTTTATTCTTAATCCAAGAAAAAGCTCCTCCTGAAAGACCAAATATAGGACATTAAAGCTCAAAACATCCCAATTAAACCCGCCAAATTCTAAAGCTAACGTTTTAGAGCTATGCGGATACTCTGTTTTGTTCCTTTCTGGGGTGAATTGTTTTGTCTGAGTTAGAGAACTATTGTTACCAGCTAATGTTTATGTATCACATTGAATGAGACAGCGTCGGTTTTACATGAACAGGTAGGTTTTGTTAGTTTGGTTATCTGTAGCTTAACCTAGCTAACGTCAACATCCAGTATTAGTAGACTGTAGGTTTTAGCTTTGTCGAAAGCAGCTCGAGATATGTCATACTTTTTGTTCTTGTGCGATTTAGCTTTACAAAATGGCAATGTGGAGCGACGTTGAACTCCTGACCAATGAGGATACAAACACTGTCCGTTTGGATGGTGTGTCAAAGGAGGAAAATGGTAGTGGCTTGTACCAGGTGGACACGCTGGTTAAAATCTCCTCTGCCAGTCAGGTAATTCTCCAGTATTCACATTACATGACATGTTTTTTTGTTTATGTATTTAGCAGACGCTTACTCGACTTACAAATTATATTGTAACCAAGAAGTTACCGATATGCTACATTGAATCCCTGTTATACTTATTTCATGAATAATTCAGCAGAGATCTTTAAAACCCTTTAAGAAACACTGCAAGGTCTTTAAATTACTACTAAAAGCACTGACAAATGTTAATTGTTTGCTTTTAGCAGGTGCAGTCAGATCCCCATCTTTCATCTTTTGGTGGTTCAAACTGGAGTGTTGTTCTTATTGACAAGACAGTGATCCTGTTTGATCAGAGCTATCAGACCATTCTGCTGCTCCTTCATTTTGGTGAAACATCACATTTGAATTTTCATGTCTGATGTCATCTTAGGTTTGGTTCTTTATTGTTTATTTTTTTCCACAACATTTATTTTTCAGAATCCAATGTGGACGCTATTGATGTTTGCCCGGAAGGACAATTTTTGGTGGTCTGTGAAAGAAATGGAAACCTGAATTTGATTTATGTTCCACACAAGAGAATCCTCTTCACCAGGGTATGGAAATATTTATTTAAACAATATTATGATTAGTAGTAGAGCTGCTTTATGTTTTTCTGTTGTGAGTTTATGCTGAAGTTACCATGCTGTGTTGTTTTCTGAATTTGTAGGCTTTGGTTGGTAAACCATCCAATGAAAACAAGAAAACCTATTGCAATGTGGACATAAAGGAGGACAAATCATCCTCAGGTGAAATTTTTATACCTAAAAGAATCTGCAATGTCTAAAAGTTGTGTTTTGTAAACAAGACGTCATCATTTTAATGTCTAAAAAGCTATTGTGTCTGATTGAATTTTTTCTGAACCTAAAGCCTATGTGATAATATTTTTATGTTAGGGATGTTTCACGTGTTCCTTCTTATAAAAGATGGAGTTTTCCACATTTCAAACCTTGCTTTGGCAAAGATTGAGAAAGGTATTTCAGTTTTATTTGCAAAATCTTCAAAGTTGATTTGGAGCCATTTTTAAAACCAAGTAATACATTTATTTTCCCCTTCACCTCTGCAGCGATTGAAAAGATGGATGTAGGAACTTTGAAAGAGGTGAGTTAAGTAAAAGTTTTTCCCATTCATTGATAATTGTTTTATCAATAAGAAATACTATATATATATATATATATATATATATATATATATATATATATATATATATATATATATATATATATATATATATAATTTTTTTTTTTAGCTTCAAAGTCTCATCAAGATAGAATTTTGCTCCATGGAGGACTACCACGGAGATGGTTGCAGTACAGCAGTGATGTTCAATCTTGGCCATGAAATCCACTTAATGACTGGGGTTAGTATCCTTAAGAGAGATCCTTTTTTATTAGTTTACACCAGAAACTGTACACAAAAGCAAAGCTGAATATTGAAATGCTATAACATCAAATTCAAAATGGTTCTACTGGCTGTGTTTATTTCTTGTCACAACTTCATAATTTGGCAGGGGGATAAAGAAAATGTTTTGACTCACTGGAAGATGGATTCACTTCAGACAAAGATGTCCTTTGCTCAGTCCATCAGCAGCAGCCTAATTCCTGGTAAACCTTCTTTTCTTTTTGAGAATTACAAGATGTTACGTGTTTTGATTTGGGGCATAGTGACTTAAAGTAAACATGTAACAGACAGAACAGAAGTAAAATGTTCATGAGCATTTTGTGTTTTCTTTGCAGGTGTGAAGAAGATGGTGGTGGTGGAAAATTTCTTGTATATTCTGGACTCTGAAGTAAGTTTAGTGACGTTATGAGAATATTTAATATATCACTGCAGGCAGTATTCAGTCTTTTAAAGAGATGCTATGCAGTTTTGCTTGTATTAGCTCCCCCTGGTGTCCATTTTAAATCACTGCTTTAAAAAGGTTGGCACCATTGTTTCTGCTCAGAAACACCTACAATCTAACTGTTGAAATGTCTCCTCAGCCTTCATTGCTTTCTACATGAGTGGTTATTTACTCCTTCAAAGAAATCAGCTGTGTTCAAGCAGGGAGAGATTAAAAAAAAAAAGCAGGAATCATGTGCTAAAAACACTATAGCATAACAGCTAGCCACTTTGGGTTAGCATAACCCTCGAGAGATACGTGGCTTTGTGAGAATTCCGGAGCACCGGACCGGCAACTGAGATCTTGCAATCGTGGTATTCCGGATCTAAGCACCAGATGGGGCTAAGTGACTTTTCATTAACCCTGCAAAGGGTCATATTATGTTTATGTATTTAGCAGACGCTTTTATCCAAAGCGACTTACAAATGCTCCATGTAGAGAGGAGCCAGCTGAGGTGGTTTGGGCATCTTGTTAGGATGCCCCCTGGACGCCTCCCCGGGGAGGTGTTTCAGGCATGTCCTGCCGGCAGGAGGCCCCCGGGTCGACCCAGGACACGCTGGAGAAAATATATCTCTGGTTTGGTCCTGGAATGCCTTGGGATCCTGCCGGAGGAGCTGGTAGAAGTGGCTGGGGAGAGGACCGTCTGGGACTCCTTAATTGGGATGCTGCCCCCACGACCCGGACGAGACGAGACTTACAAATGATATTGTACCCAATAATTGACTTTGAAGCTAACAAACAACTAACCCTGACATTAACCTAAACAAACTACTTAGATGGTCAAACACTAGTCTCTTAAGGTGACCGTGAGGGAAAAAAGAACACAGGATAGAGTGAAGTGCATGAAGAGATTACAGAGGAGTAGGGGAAGGTAGGTGCTAGTCTAGAAGATGTTCTCTGAAGAGCTGGGTCTTCAGGAGTTTCTTGAAGATGGAGCAGAGCTACCTCTGCTCTGGTAGCTTGGTAGGTCATTCCACCATCGTGGAACAACACATGAAAGGAGTCTGGACTGTCCCGAGCGTGGTTTAGGCACTGCTAGCCGACAGTCCTTTGATGACCGGAATGACCGAGCCATGATGTAAACCTTAGCAAGAGGATTCAAGTGGATGGGAGCCGTTCCTTTCAGGACCCTGTATGCTAGTGTTAGCGACTTGAATTTGATGCGGGCACGGGCAGCCAAAGGTAGCCAGTGGAGCTCAATGAACAGAGAGGTGACGGGTGCTCTTTTAGGCTGATTGAAGACCGGACTTTCATCAATCTCGATATTTTAAAGAGACAGTCCGAGATTCGCACTGAGACTGTGTGGTCATCAGGTGCGAATGACAGGTAGAGCTGGGTGTCGTCAGCATAGCAGTGGTGGGAGAAGCCATGTGATCGGATAATCTGACCCAGTGAGGTGGTGTAAATTGCAAAGAGAAGAGGTCCCAGTACGGAGCCTTGGGGAACCCCTGTGGCAAGGTGGTGCACGGCAGAGGAGTGACTGAGCCAGGATACATTGAACGACCGACCCGTGAGGTAGGATTAAAACCAGGAGTGTGCTCTCCCTGAAATGCCCAGGCTAGATAGTATGGACAAAAGGATGCCATGGTTGTGTCAAATGCAGCCAATAAGTCAGGCAGGATAAGTACTGAAGACTTGGCAGTCGCTCTGGCTTCTGTCACTGCTAACAGAGCTGTTTCAGTGGAGTGAACCCAGATTGGTATGGGTCAAGGAGATTGTTTTGTGAGAGATATTCTGTGAACTGCTTGAAGGCTGCCCTTTCAATGATTTTAGACAGAAAAGGGAGGAGAGAGACAGGTCGGTAATTCTCCACCTGATTTGGAGGAAGGGATGGTTTTTTGAGCAGAGGTGTTAGCAGGTTAGCACATACTGGCTCAAAGAAAAGATTTAAAAATATAAAAATGTTGCAGAGTATGCCTTTAAACATTAAGAACTTTGTTTCAACTCATTCTTTCTGTATCAGGACACTCTGAGCCTTTGGGACCTGCACTTCCTTGTCATGATTCACTGTTGGCCAGATCTTCCCATTCATGACTTTGAACTTACCACAGAGTGCGACTCTGCCTCCATGATGACGTAAATATCAGTTTGTCATGAAGTGGTGTAGCAGTAACTAAACATGTAAGTGAAAATATTAAAATGTTCAATTTTCCTTACAGCCAAGACAAGGAAAGCATGAAAATTATCACACTGACAAAACAAGAAAGCAGTCAGGTAATGACACAAATAATAATTATTATTTTTCAACTCGGGGATGATTATTAAAAAAAAATTATTGTTTTTATATTTCAGATCAGCTCACTTCAGATAAGATGTCTTCCCTCCATGAGTGTTTGCTACTCTCTGGATGTCTCCTCGGTCTCCTGTCTTGTCCAGTTGAAAACAAACATGGTAAACATTAAAATGTATTAAAGCATCACATGGGTTTTGCTTGTGCTATTTCTAGACATCAATATTTCTTTTTACCTGGTTCTGTCATTATTTCAGGATACAGTGTATTTGGTTGAGGGGACATGTGAGAACCCAGAGAGGTGAGATGAGTTTTGTTTGATTATGTAGACAGTTTTTCATCCAGTGCTTGAATGTTTGGCTATTATGTTTTGTTGTCTTCAACTGTTTTCTGAAGTAGTCGAGGGGAGCCTGTATCTTCTGTTCTCGTGAGATGTTTCACAGAGGCTTTGCCTGAGAACAGGTATCACGTTTTCTTTTGTTTTATTTTACAAGTTGCCGTTTGTGCCCTGTAGTCACCGTTTGTTTTTGGCTTCTGTTTCTAGACTTAGCAGACTTCTTCACAGACACATGTTTGAAGAGGCAGAAAAGTTTGCCATCACATTTGAGCTTGATTTAGAGGTAAACCTGTCTGTTTTTGTAATAAAATGCAGAGTAAAATGTTTGATACTTTGTTCATTTTATGTGAGTGATTTGTTCTGGGTAGAGTGCTGGAAGGCATCAAATTAAAAAAAAAAAAAAAAAAGAGCTAAATTTATATTAAATTGTTTTAATATTTTAAGCTTTAGATTAGTAGTACTATTTTAGATGCTCTTCTCTTATTAATTTTATGTATATCTAATGGTTTGGTGTTTCAGCTCGTCTACAAAGTGAAGCTTGACTTTGTGTTGGAGCAGCTGGCCTCTGCATCAGTGGGTGGATATGGACAGGAAGTGTGGTCTGAACTAGTAGATGACGCCAAAACCAATCTGATGAAAATAACAGTGGGTGTAACAATGCTGCTTTGGTCTGACCTGATATTACCGTTTCATAAAATTAATTAATATTTCAGTAACAGAAAATATGCATTTCATAGGACGAGCACTATGTGGTGGAATATTGCCTCAAGGCTCCGTGGCCAACCTTTGAGACTGCAGAGAAGATGCTGAACCATGCTGCCATGCGATACTCCTCCTTACAGATACAAGAAGCCTTAGCTAGACTGGCAACTTTCTCCAGCCTCCATGGCTTTGAAAATTTCAAGTAAATCCAATGAATATCCTTTTGGCCAGTATTGTTTTTTTTCCAGCAGCACATTCTCCATATGGTTGTTTTGTACATAAATCAGTAATTTTTAGTTTGTCACTCTTAGTGGAATTACCTGGATCGAGTTTCTGAACAGCACTGACAATCTAGCAGATGTTTTGACTCATCTAAGGGATGGAGACATGAAAGGTGCACAGCTCCTTTGGCTCAGATACGAGGTAGCAGATCATTTAGTTTAGTTTTTATGTTCCTTGTGATAAAATGGACTTTTACTACAAGGTTTGATTCTGTTTTCTGGTGTTTTACTTTGGACAGGGACAGATTGCTGAAGAGTTTGATGAGAAAAGTCTGGAAGCAATCCTCATTGCCCTTCCAGGGGACATTCCTTCTAAAGACCTCTGTCCCTGGTTCAGAACAGTATTTGTGCCTTTTGTTAGGAGAATCTTCCCAAATGGACAGGTAGGATATTAATTAGTACATAAAAATCTCTGTACTTCAACGTTAGGTAGAGGTAAACTTGGTGTATTTAATAATGTCTTTGTGTGCTCACAGAGAGTCCTGGCTAAGTGGCTTGAGCAGAAGGCAAGGGATCTGGAATTAACTGAAAAGGTAAAAAAAAAAAAATCATCCTTTGTATATAATTTATGACAGAATCAGGTCAAACTGGGCTTTTGTTTTTAAAATTATTATAAAGTTACATACATATACACCTATACACATTATAGTTGTAAATAATAATAATTTGATCTTTTTAAATATGATATTTCTATAAAATAAACCATCATTTAGTTCAATCAGTCATTGTGTTTTATTATTTTTCCCAGGGTTCTTGGCCTCAGAACGGACTGGACTTGGCAGTGCTTGGACTTCCATCTTTATGGTCCTGGATGAAATCTGTAGTAAGATAAATTATTTTTGTCTTCATAGTAATGAGCAGTTTGAAGAAATAAACAGTATTTAAGACTAGTTCTCCTCAATATTTTATAAAGGATGATAATGATGGTGCAGAGGAGCTGGAGAACCTGAAATCCCTCGTGTCCAACCTCAAACAGCTTCTGGACCTCCACCAGAAATACAACTGCAGACTTTCACTTTCAGTATTTGAAAAGGTACATTAATTTTAAAATAACATCACGTTTTGTCCATGTTATGCCTGTGAGTGATGCTTGTCAGCGTTATGCTGCAAGTTCCTGTGTTGATTTTTGTTTTTGTCCATTTAACAGAGAAGTTTATGGAGTGTGGCGTTCTTCATGTTGGACAAAGTTGCAGCTCCAGAGCTGATCTCCGCTGCAGTGGAAAACAGCATTCTGCCATACGCTGAAGAGCACAAGATTTCTTTCAACGAGTTACTGCTGCAGTACATCAAGGTAAAACTGAACGCCATTTTAATCAATATTAAATGCTGGATGGATTAAATGCTTATAATGTAGAGATGACATAAATCCTGAAAGGTAAATGAATATAAGTGAAATGATACAGTAAAAATTGGGTCAATTCAAAGTGTTAATTGCTATCTTATTTACTTTGAGTCTCTTTTTTTCAAGTTTTACTTCTTTTTAAATGAGTGGATGTGTTTTTACCATTTGAGTCAGACAAAGTAGCGTCATCATTCAGAGGTGTCTATTTTCAGACATTTCTTTCCATTTTCAAATGTCAAACATTATTCTGATTTGGTTTTGTTTATATAAACCACATCTCACAGATTTATTGCTTAAAAAGGTCTCATTTAAATGTTTTTTATTTTAAGATATCAAAACAAGTCTGAAATTGTGACTGACAAATACTGTATATCACTGGGTTTCTTGTGCCTTGCTGCTTTGCTTTGATAAAATCTTACTTTTATGAGCAAAAAAAAAAACAATAAAAACAACAACTAAAACCTCAGAGTTAAAGTTAAAAGCAACAGATTGTCCATCTGGATATTTTTTTGTCTCACATAGATCATAGTCTCATATCACACCAACAGGACAACATTGTTTGGGTTTATTCAGTTCACATGAGCTGTAGCTGCTTTTGTCTGTTGCCAACTGAGTCAATGAGAGAAGAGTGAGACGTTCCTACAGCAACAAAGAGACCTCACTCTCAAAGATGTTCATGATACATTCCTCTATTTTTTTTCATTGTCTTTTTTGGGGAAAGAATAGTCAGTGTGTGATTTGATATGTTGCAAGTTTTCAATTAATTTTATTTATGAAGTGCCAGTTCACTAGCCTGGCAAGCCAGACTATATATGTGGATATAAAGTCTGCAGAGCAGATCTGACGGTCTTGTTCACTACCACCAGTTCACAACATAAGTCATCTCAAAGTTCTTTACAAAGCAACAAATCCAAATAATTTCAGGTCCAGGTTTTAGCAGCAGATCAGTCCTGATGTGTCACAATGAGTCTGTTTCTTTAGTAGGACGGGTTCACTGGTCCATGTTGTTGTTTTTTCACTCCATTCTACTTTTGGAGGATGTAATCATGTTAAACACATATATTAAATATAATATTTGAAATTGGAACTGTAAGAATTTGAAATAAAGAGATAAAGAAAGAAATATCTGATAATTTTGTGTTCTTAAAAATGTTTTTTTTTTAAATAAAGTCAATCCATATGAAGGAGACAAAGTGACTACTGATAATAAAAAACAAGTCTAAAATCAGTATGGATTATTGGAGACGCGTCACTGATTAAAACCAACTCAGCCGGCCAGCGGCTTTACTAGTGGATCGAAGTCTCTACACACCATATATTATTCATTATTTTCAAGCGTTAATTTATAAGCTTGTCATTTATTCATTCATTCAATGAAATTAAATCCAATGCTCAGATTTTTAAATTATGTAACAATGTGTGTTCTTTGCTTTTTTGCTCTGGTATTGACCAGGACCTCCTGGAGCGCTGCAGTTCTCAGACAGCAACACTTTTTACAGAGTGGGAAGCCAAAGCGGTGGCCGTGCTCGGCTGCATGACTAACACTGATGTAAGTTTGTTCAAAACACTTTTAAAATCTACAAGATGCAAACGTTTTATGAGTGTGAATATTTAAATAACTAGATCGGACTTTGCAGCAGCAGAAAAGCAGGACAATTAATGAAATAAGTTTGTGCTGGAAAAGTATCATGATTGTGTTTCCTGCCAGTTGATGGTGGATGCTGTGCTGGAGATCATGCAGAAAGCAGTGGTACCCTGGAGCAATGTGGTGGAAACACTTGTACAGCAGTACCTAGAGATGGATGGACCGAAGTATGAATATATGGTTCTCTTCTCCCCTGTAAATAGTTAGCATTAAGCTGAAACCAGAAATATGACTTTCTTCTGTTTTTATCAGACAAGAGCTTTTGAAGGAGAGCTACCGTCTGATGGAGATTAGGAAACTTCTCAGAGGTTACGGCATTCGCAATTTCAACCTGTCCAACAGCACTCAAGTCATGGTGATCTTGACTTTATTAATCATAAGACATATGATTTGTGCTGCCAACCCACTAACATCCCTTTACTTTTATGGTTAACAGACACTGATCCGATACATCCTGAAACAAGGCCTACCTACGTCTTTAGAGGACGCCCTGATGCTTGCAGAGGCGAACAAACTACCAACGTCTCATATAAATTATCTATATCTCATCCATCTGACAGGCCAAAACAAGGTAAGTTAAATCACTCACGATGGTTTGACCACATTCTTTTTGTGTGTATTTTTCTGGGATGTTCAGAGGAAGTTTGTCATTGCTGCTTTCAGACTGAAGAGGTCTTGACTGTCCTAAAGAAGTTGTCATCAGCTGAGGCAGAGTGCGTGATTGAGCGTCTTACATCATGGGCTCGGTTGCAGCTGGAGGACAAACACTACATATCTGAGGAGGTGAGAAGAGGAAAGGTCTGAATAAATGTTTGCGTTTGTAATCATATCAACCTTCATTAAAAGCTTTTCCTGGTTACCTTAACTGTTTATACAAATGATACATAAACAAATGTAAATGCACTCAGTGGTGGACTATAAACTGGTCATGTGTGTTATATATTTACTAACGTAAGTCCTGAACAAAAAAATGTACAGAAAGTCTTGTGTAGCATGCATATAATGTTTAAATTATTTTGTTTACGGTAACTTTTCCTTGTTTGTCTTTATTAGCATAAGAAGCAGCAGATGGTTGTAGCTCAGGTGATGGTGGAGGCTCTGAAATACCTGCATATAGTCCAGAAAAGTAAGTGTTGATAAAGTAGTTTACAGTGTGTTTGATAGTCACATTTTGTAATTTTTTTCTACAGTTGGTAGGAAAACCAGTGTCGGGTTTAGAGTTCCTGAAAACATGTAGAGCTATCAGAGTAAATAGATTAGCTTTTGGTTTACCTTTACTTAGTACTGACTTAGTTGTCGTTTTTGTATCATGTTTTCACAAAAAGCAACCTTGCAGTGCCTTTCTTTGCTTTGTTGCTGTGAATCAAGTTGCTGATCGTTGTGACTGAGAATTCAGTGATTTAATAAGCTTGTGCTAATTGAAGCTAAGAAACATGTCCATAACTTGAAAACTGTTATCAACATTCTGAATCCTAGCAATGAAATGTTTTTAATGTGCACCTGACAGTTTTTAGAGAGTGGTACCACATGTTTTTTTCTTTTCAGATGATGCTCTTAAAAGCATGTGCTGTGAGAACAATCTCGTCATGTTCCAGGCAATCGCCCACCTGCAGGTGAGATGTATTAACAGGATGTTTTAAAATACTAATCAGTCTGTGGTTTGATTTAGTTTTTAACCTGCAGCCTTCATAACTCCTCCATTAGGAAGATTTTGATGTTTTCTTCACCCCCTCCAACTATGAAGATTCAAGTATCCGAAAACAAATCCAGGAGCGTCATATCACAGCTTATGAAAATACTCGAGCCAGACATTCTTCTAAGAAAAAAGCTTCGTCAACTCCAGTTGTGGCTAATGACCCTGATGGCAAAACCAAGGCGGTCTCTACAGAAGCTGGTCTACGTCGCCTGGGACGGCAACTGCAGCGCACCGAACAGGAACTCTGGTCTGATCTGGGCCTCCGAGCTCTGAGAGTGGGGAAAGTGGACAAAGCCCTGAAGATCTTCAGGTTTGGATGTGTGGAGGCTGTGCTGTGTGTGAATGCAGATGAACGGAGAAAGCTCCTATATTTACTGTTAACAATTAAGAGGGTTATTTATAGAATTCGGGCAGCATCGTGGCTCAGTTGTTAGCACTGTTGCCTCACAGCAAGAAGGTTGCACGTTTGAATCCTGGCAGCAGCCTTTCTGCTTGGAGTTAGCATGTTTTCCTCATGCATGCGTGGGTTTCCTCTGGGTACTCCGGTTTCCCCCACAGATCACACCATGCCCTATAGGTGATAATCCAGGACTCCCTTGAAAAAGAGTTTCTGAAACTCAATTGGACATTTCCTGGTAAAATAAAGGTTAATAAATTAAAGTTTGTTTTTATGTTTTTTGTTTGTTCTCCTACAGTGAGCTTTATGAGCACCATTATAACAGCAGCACAGGGAAGATTTTGTTCACCGCTGCCAAGACTTTATGCCAGATGTTGGAGGCAGATGTTCCCATGGTGCTCCCTGAGGACATGGACTTACCAGCAGTCATCCATGGTCTGGCCTGTCAGGCTATCACTTTGTGTCATTCAGGTAGAAAAAAACTCACTCTATGTTTAGCAGGTTGTCGTCTTAGAGAAATGTTCAAAGTTACATAAAGATTTACAGGTCAGTTTCTATATAAAATATACAAAATCTTTATTAGTTTGCTGTAATTTTTCTCCAAAATGTTTTGTAAACTACTACTATGTGTTTTTCTTATACAACTCTTCATTAAAGCAGTTTGTAAACAAAAATCTTTTTTTTTTTTTTACACTTTCTCTTTATTGATTTTCTTCTTATTTGACATATAGAACTAAAGAACTAAAGAGGGCAAGGAAAACTAACATATATTTACATCTGTTCCCATATTTCAGGTTACACATCATCTCGTTTCTTACACATAGTACATATTACGTAGGTGCATCAGCAATCCAAATAAAAACGACTATTCTTCTGCATCCCATAGGTATCAGTTTCTAGTCTTTTAAGGTATACCGCTCCCATCTTTCCCAAAGTCTCTCTCAACAAAAATCTTTTGAAAAAGTTTCTGGTTTTGTCAATGATGCAGAATTTCAGCGTTATTAAATGATTCAAACGATCACTACAATTTTGCTATTTTTTGCTGCCTTTAACAATGTGTAAGTAGAAAAATCCTCACAAATAATTATAATTGTTACAGATTTGCTGCTGGACTGTTTGGAGCTTTGCAAATGCACACGAATAGCAATGGATGTGTATCATCAGTGTCAGTTATCAGATGACTATGGGTTCATATCTAAGGTCGGTAACATATCTTTTCTGTAGCACTATGGTTATTTTCAAAAATATTTGTCTGAGTTTATGCTTGATTTGTTAAATTAGTTACCGGTAATATATTTCAAAAATCAACTATTGATTACAAGAAGTGCAATTTATTATTTCATAAGATACTTTTCTAGGTTGTATTTATAGTAAAGAAAACATAATTAAAACTTAAATGTATATTTTATTATTATGTAGATGTAGATGATTAAAAAATAATAACATTTCCGATTGTATAATATTACAGGATTTGAGTTTGGAGTCTGAGAAAGATCCCTGTTCCCAGTGGAGCTTTCAGGATGTTTTTAACGAGGATTGCATTGTTCTGGATCCTGTGTCTGTGCTCCCTGTGCAGTATGAAATCACTAACTGCCTGCTGCCAATTTCTCAGGGTAAGAAAATATTCTATATAACCTCATACAAAACATTTATGTAGGAGCCTTCAGCTATGAATACACATTGTGCTTTTCACAGATTCTAAACTGTTTCCAATGGACTGCTCCTGCCTGTCAAACTGTTCATTTGAAGATGGTAAGTGTTATAAGCAGATTTATTTTTTGCCTGAAAGACAAAAGTTAATTTTGCATCTCGCCTGATCTACATGCAGGTTCAAACTACCTGCAGCCCCTTCTCAGTCCCCTGACCAACATGTTGCAGATGCTACAGGAGTGCAGTCAGCTGGAGTTGGCTCTCAGGGTTCTGGTCAACTCATACAGCAGCTGTCTGCAGCACGTCACCTCAAATGTGATGGACGTAAAGCTCAGCATGCAGGTACAACTGACCTCTACAGCATAGCTTCTTGTCCCATTATTGGCTGTGATAATTGTGTAAATGTAATGTGATGTTTCTTTAATAAATTAAATTGTACTCCCTATCAGCTTTATGGTGCACAAAATCTTAAGAACTACAACGTGTGCCTGAATGAGTTCCGAAAAACAACATTGTCCTCTCTGAATTCTGTAACCGTGGGCCTGTTGAACAAGGTGAGTCTAGTTTTGTTAAAAGGAACCTGAGACGTCCAACATTCAGCGTGTTTCTAATCAACACTCGTTTTTTTTTTTTTTCCCTCTCTGGTCTTTAGGTGTTTAACTGGAGGGTGGTGGATTGTGATTTGTCTATTGGTCTTTGTACACTCCTCTCCAAAACAGAAGTCTTCAAAATACTCTGGAAAGTTATCGACAACACTTGGCAAAACTACAACAAAATCTTGGTAGGTAGTATATTATTTTTTCTTTATTTTATTGTTTTTGTTTAAACAAAAAAATTAAAAGGGTAGCTTAAAGCGAAAATACTGTGAATGAAAGATGTTTTATGTTAGGTTTTTTGTGCTGTACAGCCCATTCTTGTTTAATGATCTTTTTTTTTTTTGTCTTTTAATCATGTTTTAATTAATTTTGATGTTTTGTGAAGCACTTTGTAATTTTTTCTGTAAAAGGTGATATCTAAATTAACTTTACTTACTTACAATTAAAATGGCACATAACTGAGGTTGGTGTAATGTTTATCACCAGTTCACAATCATATTTACATTAAGCTCCAGTAAATATTAATCAGTTTGCAGGAAGAATATCAAGTAGTTAATCTATCATAATCTGATTATGATATCTTTAAGGAACCAGTGACTGTTGATTATAATTTTAGGCTGTGGCGAGAATTGGGGCCAATCTCTGCTGCTTGTACAACGAACCAGAGGAACAAAAGAAGTTTCTGTCTGTCGTCACTGATGCAGAGTGGGGAGTCAAGCTCAGCAAGTTGGAGGTAAAAAGCTTTCAAATCCACATTGCCACTTACATCTGAATAAATGTTTGTTTTTATACCCTAATTTGTGTGCCTGTGTCTCAGATATCGATCCAGCCGGTGTTCCGTCAGTGTTCTGAGATGAAGAGCAGTCTGATCCCTGAAATGGTCAAAAACAGAAAGATTACACCGGATATTATCCTTCAGTATTGCAGGTCAGATGCATAAGTCCTACTCTCACATTTTACCAAATGTTAAAAAAAGACAAGTTGTACACACATGAGTGTAGAGTGCACTGAAAGCTCCTCTTGTCCATGTTGTACAGTACTTTTGGTTTAGATCGTGATCGTGTGATCAACCAGTACATAACCACCTCACTGCTGCTCCAAGAGGATGAAGACAGCCAAGCTCTCCTGAGTTCAGGCCAGGAAGAGGCACAGCCTCTGTGTAATGCTGACACTCTGGAACGAGTCCTGCAGATCATCCCGATGTTACACAGCACCAGTGAGCTCACAGACAATCTGTGTGCTGCCATATTCAAGGTATGAGTAAAAAAGTTCTGCCATATTATCTTAGTCATCTAATAATTAAAATATCCATGCATTAAAGTTGTGATATTTACCAAACTTTCCTACCGAGTAGAAGCTCAAATGTTGCTTTATCACCTGTCACTTTGGATAAATCTACGTGCTACATTATTAACCATAGTGCTGCTGTTGCAGCAAAGAAGACCTGAATTTCCTCCCTAATTTTGAACATTCCTCTCACATGCAGCTCAGTCCTTACAACTACGAGAGAATCGAAGTGGTGCTGAAGATCATACAGACTGCAGATGAGAATGTGACTGCCTTCTCTGTTTCTCAGGTAGAAAATAAATTCACACTTGTGCATTTTAAATAAAAGTTGATTTCATATGAATTAATTGTTCTATGTGTTAGAGATTTTACTCTTAGAAACCCCGAGATCTAAAGAACAGAATCAGACCAGACAGTTAGTTTAAGTTTTTTGAGCATTGTGGATGAGAGACCACCCGTCTGCTGGTTAGGCATCGGAGTGGAACTCTGAGGGATCTTTTCTCAGCTCAGTATTTATTAGAACACAGGTTGCACAACATCACATGATTGCATTCATGACAAAAAGATAAGAATCTGCTGCTGTTGGTTTATTACTGTTCACAGGTAGCTAACTAATAACTTTTTCCGTTGATGTTGCTGATTCAAAACAAAGTTCTGCTGATTCCTCACAAGAATGGAATGTCTTTTGATTGTTCAAAACCTTTGGTCCGTGCATCGAAAGCTGATGCTGAAAATTAAAAGGTTACAAGCAGGATACATTTGTAAGCAGACATGAATCATAATAATTAAAAACTCCTTCACTATGAACACTGTATTCCTCAGGCGATGGGCCTTCTTCAGCACCTGAAGTCCTATCAGCGGGTTTCTCCTCCCTTAGACGTGGAGAACACGTATTTTTTGGAAAATGGGCTGCTGCCAGACTCCCTGTCTAACAGCAGACTCCCCTTCCACCTGCTCATGCAGACCAAAAATTACTGGAGAATTATCTGTGAGTCCATTTCTGTAATAATGTTTTAAAAAATCAATTAGGTTTTACAATTCAACAGTTCAGTGCTCTCTTTCGCTTTAACCTCAAAAGAAATGTTAACTTTTAGCACAAGCTCCCTGTATTTTATGTTTTTTCTAAATAAATACAAGTCCACTGTTGAATTAGTGGTTAACCTTAATGTATTTGTAATCTGTTGTTTGTTTTTGATCAACAATAACTCATCTTTGTTTTGTTCAACAATTTATTTTTCTGTTTCAGCTCCTGAGCTGAGTGATGAGACATTCCCAACACTGCTTCTTATCAGCAAACTTATGAAGGTGCAGCACCCTAATCCAAAATGTAATCTCACTCTGTGGAATCAGATTTTTATCTTTAGTCAAACTCTCCTGACCTTTTTTCCAGGTGAGCCTTGATAAGCTGTACATGTCAGCAGCAAACCACGTGTTTGAGAAGAAAATGAAGCCTCTGATTTTGGAGCAACAAAAAAAGGGCCAAGGTCATGGCTACAACACGGACACCTTTAAGATGGCTAAGACTATGATGAAATACATTCAGTGCATCCAGAGCCCAGAGTGGGCTGCTGCTACGGCCCATAAGATAACTCAGCAGCTTCCAGCAGGTTCGAGCTGCACGTTAGGAACTACACCTCGCTGCATGTGTTTATTTATGCACCTAAATGATCTCTGTTCTCTGAAGGCTACGAGAAGACAAAGGCACTGGAGTTCTGTTTGGCTCTTGGGGATGCATGGCTTAAAGATCCAACCCTTGAGGTGTGTGTTTGTTTGTTTTTACCTATTATCAAAAAAATTCTCATGCGTTGATTGGTTTTATCTCCACTCACTGCTGCTCTTAAGCAGGAGGCTGCACGGGCCCGAGTGGAGACCTTTCTGTCCAAACTGAAGCTGCAGTTTCAGCGTTCTGCCACAGAAAATATGCTGATCAAAAGTCAGCTGGGCAGCTCAGAGCATATGAAACTGACTGGGCAGCCAGCCAGGCTCATCATGACCCTGTATGAGCACAGCAGTGTGGAGAAGCGCTACAGAGAGACTGGAGGTCAAACCTATCCTGGTGAGCTTGTTTTAATGCAGCTCTGAAGTAAATTAACTATAAGGTCACATTTGTTTTTATAGGTCAGAGTTAAGTGACTTAATATGGCAAATAATGCATTCATTTAAAGAAATGTTTCAGTACTGAAAATGAGTCCAAAGTAAAACTTAAAAGACCTTCAAGAGCCTGAAGAGATGTAGCTCAAAATTACTTTAAATTATTAAATTAGCTCATGGAAACTAAAGTATAAAGAAACGAAGGATAAATCTAAACTTACTCTACATCTTACATCTGAACATAGTATATACAAAGTTTTTTTCTAGCCAGTTTTGTTTGCAAATTTTATGATGCAATATAAGATGACGTGTGATAGACTAAAACTATCACTGTGTGTTTTCTTTCTTCTTTTTTTTAATTTAATTTTACTAAGTTGTTTCTCCTTTTTAAATGTGTCTTAGACATACATGCTGCGGTGAAGGAAATAGCCGCAATCAATAATGTGGATCTTGTGAAAAACCGCAACACCCTATTAGAAAAGTGGATCTGCAAAACGGGTTCAGCTGTTTCCAAGGTTAGTAACTTTAAAAACATTAAGTCTTATTCTTTTTATTCATTTTTCACTACCTCACAACAAGAAGGTTTCAGGTTTGATTCCTGTGGCTTCTCTGCGTGGAGTTTGTATGTTCTCCGCATGCATGTGTGGTTACTCTGGGTTTTCTGGTTTCCCACAAACATGTCTATTCCGTGTTGCACAAGATATTTTATCTGGGTTTTTTTCTTTAATTAAGGAAAATGGAAATCAAGACTCTGTCCCTGACATAGAGGAAGATCCTGATTTAATGAGGTATTTTATTTAAGTCACTTCTAGCTAGCACTTCCAGTTTCTTATAGGCAAAAATGTATTGTTGTAGAGCAAAAACTATGAGAATATTTTTCTATTATAAATAAACGTTTCTTGCTTTAGATGCAAATTTTTAAATTGTTTGACCTCTGTAATAATTAATGCAGAACATTCTGTGTACGTTTATTCCTGTAGGGTGGTCTACATGCTGCAGTCCTGCCCTGTGGAGGACACTGTTCGTCTTCTGAAACCTATTCTAACTGCTGAAGTCTGGGTATGTTTCAAAAGCTATATACATCAGTACAGAGTGAATATTCTGCAGACGTTCTCCAGATCTGATGTTGTTTTCTGGATTTCCATTTGTAGCCACTCAGCACATGTGGACCTCGCTTGACTTTCTGCCATCGAACTCGAGCGTTGCTTTGTCTTGTCCGCCTCGTCGATGCAGCAACGCTGGAGGCCCTGTTACAGATCCCCAGAACCAAATTTAAGTAAGAGGCAATAAGTTTTATCTAGAATTTAATTAATGACAGAGGGTGTTATTTTAAATGTTGTTTTATGTTCACTTGCAGATATTATCTGAAGTGCTACATCTTTGTGTCTCAGCTGGAGGCACTGAGCATCCCTTACACGGTGCAGTCTTTCCTCAACAGTCCAAAAGAAGGTTTGATTAAAGGGTTGTGGAAGAACCACAGTCATGAGCCACAGGTATATGTGGATGGGAAGCAATAAAACTAATCTACCAATCTTAAGTAAATTTGAAATATTTGAAATATATGCCTAAAAATGAATAATCTATGTAATCTCAGGCTGTGCGTCTGGTGGCTGACTTGTGTTTGGAGTACCAGGTCTACGATCCTCAGCTATGGAACAGTTTGCTCCAAAAGCTACTGGGATTCAACTTGGTTAGGACTTTATTCACCAAAATCCCTTTTATTAACATGCATTTTTAGAATTTTAGGAATGTTTTTTCTCATAAGATTGCTCATAAAATGAACTTGACATTCTCAGCTTTTGATCTGAAATAAAACTCGTGTCTCTGTGCTTTCATCTCTGCAGATCAGCTACCTCCAGAAGGTGCTGGAAGCAATAGTTGCTGTACCAGCTTTGTGGGAGGTAATGCTAACAGTTCACTTATTAAAAAAAGCTAAAAAATGAATGTCATTTATAAAAAGTTTTATATATATATATATATATATATATATATATAAATAAAATATGTCCTGCTGATGCTGAGACAAAAATAACGACATCTCTGAGCATTACCATGTCAACAAGATAAGCAACTTCACACACAAAAAAATGTATTTAAAGCTCTTTCCTCTTTTGAACATCTCATTTTCAGATTTCAACTTTCTCCAGGGCTTGGAGGAGTATGATACTGGCACCTTTTGTCTCAGGTACAAGATATAGAACAGCAAAATTCACAGAAGTGTATAATCCAATGACCTGGAAATTTCCCTTATTCAGAATTACCAGTTTATACACTGTGATCTGCTTTCTATTCGTACTAAAACTTGCTCATGATGACATTTTTGCTCATATCCTCCTAATCTTGTCCTATAAATACATTTCCACATTAAGCGGTTTCTTTTTGTTAAATGTGTTGGGTGTTTATCTGTGTATTTAAAAAGGAAAACATTTTTTTCCTCTTGAATTTGCATGTCAGCAATAATGTTTCTCTTGGGCTGATGTGAAAAGATGCTACCTATTGGCAGATATGTTGAAACCCTGCAAAAAAGTAGACATGCTTCACTTCAGAAAGAGTTGCTCAATTGTGAACTTCTATATTACTACCATCTATAAAACCCCTCCTAACTCTGACAATAGGCTTCCACTGGTCTATATTTGTCTTGAACACACCTTTTTCATGTTTTTTGTTTTTCTTGATGACAGCTTCAGTTCCTCTGAGTCCAGATCAACAAGCAACTTTCTACAGAACCTTTGTTCTCCTGCTCAAGTATGTTTTTACTGATGTAGACTTTTACTACTGCAGATGGGAGGATCTCAGCATACACCTGTAGATCCAGATGTACAAACAAAACATAAACCAGTATTAAAAGACTTGGACAATCCACACAAGACATTTGATAAATATTTTTTTAAACTGTTCTATCACTGTTAAGTTTAGAAGATGAGTGGTTCACCACACATTGGAAACCATTTATGTTGGATTAAATGATGTTTAAAAACATCTTAATGAGTCAGATCAGTTCAGGAATTATGGTTTTGGTCAAATGAAACAAATGTTTTCAGATTCAAACTTCTGTTATAGATGAATGTTTATCTTCTAAGTGACCAAGTACACAACTAATAATGCATTAAGAGAATGGCAGGTCAACTATTGGTTAGGTAATCTTGTAATCAGAAAATTGTTTTTGTCTGTTTTATGGACCCAAGTTAGATTTACTAAAAGTCATAAAACCCAGAATAAATGCATCAAATTCTTCTCTTTTTATTTCAATTATTCATATATTTAACTCTTTCCCCTCCAAGGTGCCCCTTCCTGCTCAGTCTGGACTTGATCGGAATAGCAAACCGCTTCGCTCAGTTTAATCTTCCTGCCTTCGCCTTGGGAACGCTACTTCTCATCCCATGTTCCAGTAAAAAGGAGCAGCAGGTCCAGGTGAGTGACTCTGTCTGTGCCACATGTGATGAGTAATTTTTAGGATTTAATAACTAGACACTTTGCCTCTGCTGTTCCAGGGCTTCCTGTCCATCAGTAACTCGGTCACAGTCCTCGAGCAGGTGGATGAACTTATGAACACTGGAGAACTGGCTGGAATCCCTTCACGGGTCAGACATCATTTTCAACTTCATTTGACATTTCTCTACTTAATATTACTTATTTAATGATATTATATGATGATTTAAGTACTCCCTTTCAATTATTGACTTTAATTAGTTATTTAAAATATTTTAAAATAAAATATAAAATCACATTGCTAAAATAACAAATACCATTTAAATAAAAATGTTATTTATCAATTCTGCAAAACTTGTTTTTGTTCTTTTTACCATTCTGTGAATCTGTATGCGTTGACTTGCCTGTCACTTTGTTGGTGTTGCACCTGAATGTCCCCACTGAGGGACAATAAGGTTATTTGTATTTTATTCTAACACATTTTTACTACCAATCCAGGCTCGATTGTTCATGAACAGAAAGTTGTGTGTACTTGCACAAAAGCTGATTAAATTCACATTATTATTGTATTTTTGTCTTTAAACTGCAGTTTTCCTACATTAATGTGTCAAATCTCTCACCAGAATTAGTGTTTTTATTACAAAAACACCCAACTTTACAATGAGTTCTATTGTATATTCATATTCTCCATTGTCTTTGTTTAATCATTTGTGCATTGAGGTCATCAGATTCTCAGCTCAGTGTGAGCATAACTGTTAAACAGGAAGTGATATCAGATGGGTTTGATGGTGTGAATGCAGCTATTGACTAGTTGTTACCATGGCTTTTAAAAAAACTGCTTTTTCACTAAATATTTAAATACACTCCGATAACGTGAGCAGATTTCTTATTCTGCCCGTAAATATAAATGGATATTTGAAGTTTGTCCTAATGTTATTTGTGTTTTTTGGTCATATGACTTTTTATATTATCACTTTTATGATCCAACAGGTCAGAGAAACTGTGTTAAAGTTCATCAGCCAAAATGGACAGCACCAGAAACTGATCAAAACAAAACACTTCAACCACCTGAAGCAGCTCATTGTGTCGAGTGGACAACCTAACCAGGTGAGGGACTTGGTGGACTGCCTGATCAGCCAGAACTGGTAAGAATTTTATTATATTTTTTTATGCATAGTTTTTGTAGGCTTTATTTATTTTTCTGATTTTTCAGGTGTTTCTTTGCAAACTTGTGATCTTTATATAAAAAAAGGGTAGCAGTATTAACAGTATTTGATAATTACAGCAATTCTGCAATAATAAAACGACTAGATAATCTTAAAATTGTACACTAAATATCTAACTGAACACAAATGGCAGTGATAAGGCTATTGCATTTTAAAAATCTTTCAGTTAGTTTCTACTCTGCAGCTGGTTCACTTCCTGTCAGCATCGCGTTTAAGGTTTCGTGTGAATTATTGTGTTCAACTAAACAGGGAAGTTTATTGAACTATACATTTGTTCAAACACAATATTATTAAAGCAGTAACATCGTTGATGTTGTTTGCTTAGGCTGCCATACAAGGTTTAAAAAGTGTGTTTTTAATTTCCATATGTCATTTTAAAATTTGATCCTGCTTTTCAGTCAGGAGGATGCTGATTCTCTCACCTGTGAGTACTTGAAGCACAGAGAACATCAGCGAGGGAAAACGCTGACAAATGGCTCCGCTTCACACGGCTGCCTGAAGGTACATTCACATCCAGCTTCGTGTGAAATGTTAAATGTTATTTTCTTACATTTTTAGGTTTGATCTTTTCTGATTTTTGTTACTGGTGTTCTGTGAACAAACTTAGAACTAACCCTTTATTTTGTTTTGTTTCAGGAGTTTAACATGGAAAATGGAATATCAGGATAAGATGGATATATTCTTCCTGTCATATTTAAAGATTCTGTTTCTCTTTGCCTTAAGCTGAGATGCTATATTTGCACCTAACATTAATCTTTTAACTGTTTGTAATATTTGATTTCTCTTTCCACAATAAAATTTTTTGAAGAATTTTCTGCTGTTTTCATTATAATATTATGGTAAATATGAAGGCATCAACCAGTGACTGTAGATATTTTATCTGATTTGTCTTTGTTAATAAACTAACTAAATATATTTACATTTTAAAGCTAAAAACTAACATCAGTTGGGCTTCATACGAGTCAATAGGCTCCCAAGTCTGATGGTTTAACAGCTGTCCAACATCTGTAAACTGAATAATTACATTTTTTAATAACCTTTTAAAAATGATTTTAGAAATCACGATAACTGTCAGTGAGATTAGTTACATTTAAAATGAGAAGACGAGTTGTATTTTTGGTAAAATAAATACTTGCATGTAATCACATGCATGTACTGACCTTTAAAGTGAAAACAAAACTTCGACTTTTATGTTCCTCCCAGTATTTATTTTACTGTCAGAAAGAACCATTTTCTTCTTGAAAACAGTTGTAGGGGTCAGCCTACAGTCTTAACGTTACTAGATTAGTTCCTTTTATTCAGTCATTACATTCAGTACATCAGTACATGTATGGTAGTTTTTAAAAAGCAGACCTGAAATTAGCAGATTTTGACCTTTTGAATGGTTTCACTTACAGTAGTGAAAATAAGTGTTTGATACACTGCTGATTCTTCAGGTTTTCCTTCTTACAAAAAATGGAGAGGTCTGTAATTTTCATTATAGGTACACCTAAACTTTGAGGGACAGAATCTAAATGAATCCAGAAAATCTCATTGTATGATTTTTAAATAATTAGCATTTTACTGCATGAACTAAATATTTGCTACAATAGAAAATAGAACTTAATATTTGGTACAGAAACCTTTGTTCACAATTCCAGAGGTCAGACATTTCCTGTAGTTTTTGACCAGGTTACCATCACTGCAGCAGGGATTTTGACCCACTCCTCCATACAGATTTTCTCCAGTTCTTTCATGTTTTGGGGCTGTTGCTGGGCAACATAGTTTCAGCTCCTCCAAGGATTTCTATTGGGTTCAGGACTGGAAACTGGTCACTTGAATTGCTTTCTTATGGAGACACTTCTTAGTTTCCCTGGCTGTGTTTTGGATCATTGATCCTTCTGGAACAGACTAGACCGGACTCTATTTAATAATAATAAAGACTCTTGGTGTCTCTTCCTAAAATGACACTTTAATCGGTTACAGAAATGTCTTAAATGATTAATGCATTTTCTTCCAGCATTAATGAATGTTGATCTGCTTCAGTATTATTTCACACATATACTGATAAAGGTTCTGACAACCACGTCACTCATTACTACAACCAATAAGAGTTAGCGGTCTGAGTCCCGTGACATTAATAACTCCTCATTGGCCCACGTCCCTTAAGGCTCCTTTAACTTCCGACCCCAAAGACATTTCTGTAACAGATTAAAGTGTCATTTTAGGAAGAGACACCAAGAGTCTTTATTATTATTATTATTATTATTATTATTATTATTATTATTAAATAGAGTCCGGTGGATTCTTCCGATACGACCGTGACCTTGGAGGAATGTTGATTCAGGTTAAAACATAATAACAGAGTCATTTTATTCCAAGTTATTGGGAAAAAAGATGGTTATTATTTGTGATGATCTAGAGGTCAGAAATCAGAGGTAGTAACGCATTTGGGTTCGTTACATAACCCCCCTTAATTTTAAGGACAATGACTCCTAGCAGAAGGTCGTTGCCTTGAAATTCCAAACCGATGACGGAGGACATCATTGATCATCATGAACCAAAAGGGAAGAAAGGTTTGTGGTACCTTTCCACGGATAGAGTCAATCAAAAATGAATCAGAGCTTGAGTTTAGAGATTACCAGACAGTAGAAACGTACAAAACGATACAATACTCAACAAGGCCAGATCTTGCATGGAGACCCAGTCTGAGGGAAATTGACAGTAGATTTGAGTTTCTTCCATTTTTGAAAAATTTGTCCCAATAGTTGTTTCCATCTCACTAAGCTGTTAGCCTATTGTCCTGTAGTCCATCCCAGCAATGAGCAGGTCTACAATTGAATCCCTGGTGTCCTTAGACGGCTCCTTAGTCTTACCCATGGTGGAGAGCGTGGAGTCCGAGTGTGTGGACAGGTGTCTTTAATACGAGTAACAAGTTCAAACAGGTGCAATTAATACAGGTGATGAGTGGAGGATAGGAGGGCTTCTTACAGACCAACCAACAGGTCTGGGAGAGCCAGGTTTATTGCTGGTTGTTAGGGGATCAAATATTTATTTCATGCAATTAAATGCAAATTGATTATTTAAAAATCATACATTGTGATTTTCTGGATTTTAAAGCTACCTTAAACTTTGTGCTCTTCAAGCATCAATCATTTCAGCATACTTTAACCTTGAAACCTTATTTGAATTTTAAACAAGTGTCAAGACATTGAGATAATATGATGAAGCACATTTTGATGTACTTTTACTGTTTTTGTAAAATCAGTTTAAGAAAAATCCAACTTCCCCCCACTGTGATTATGTCATCACTCATGCCTCTTATTTAAGCCAGTCACTTTAGTATAAGCTTTTTTTCTGTTTAAACTTGAACTCTTCAAAAGATTTCTTTCCGATAATACTGACAGTTCTGATCAGATTCAGGTTTAGTTCATGTCTTCAGTTTAAAGCAGTTTCAGCATTCAAACAGCATTTTGACAAGAATTGAAACTTTAGTTTAGTTCTAAAGTGAGGTTTGAATGAGGAACTAAGGTGACAAGTATAGATGTTGAGAATTTAGATATGTAAAATAATCTGACAAGTTTGCTTCTTTGGGATTTTTGCAAAATCCCTTTTGCGTCGTACTGGATTGTGTCATATTACACTTTCTAAATTCATTCTTTGAAGGAAACCATCTGACAACCAAAATAGATATCAGTGGTTTTAGGTGTGAGGTGGATAAACTGATGAAACATCCTCAAGAGGAAAAAACACTATCATCTGTAACACACTGAGCATTTTAAAAAAGAAATACCGGTAAGTCTTATAAATTACTGGAAAAGGGATAAAATCCTGAATAATTACTTTGATTGTGTAATTATCCAGGATTAAATTTATATAAAAAATAAAGAAAGTTGGTCTATAAAATCATTAAAACACTTTGATTAACTTTTTAAAATTGTCTGTAATGCTTCATTCTTGTGAGAAGAACTTTCATTTGAATGAAAAAGGTGATCCAGAAAAAAAAAAAAACATCTCGGTGGTGAAAAGCAAAATTATTTATTGTTATAAAGAGTGAGCATAAAGAAAATTTAAAATATATTTTAAAGTCAGAACAAGAAGACATTTTGTCATAGTTAGATTTTTTTTTTTTCTACTTAACAAATTTCAGTTACAGGTCATGATAATAATGAAGTTTTAAAAAGGTTAAAATGCATAATTTAGGCAAAGTACTTGACTTCACAACAGCAAATCTACAAAATGGTGCATAAATTGCAAAGAAAACATTGAAAAGTGCATTAATTTAATATGTGACATATAAAAACAATCATTTATCCACGCCTGCACTGCAAGCAGAGTTTGGACTAAAAGTGGCTTCATGCAAGGCTCCTTTAGCCAGGTTTCTATAGGAAACTGATACGCATGCCGGATTGCTGTACAAGATGATAAATGTATCTTTGTTGCACATACACAACACCTAATGAGTAAACTCAGCTGAAACATCCTGTTTCCTTGCGATTACAACTGGCTGATCGACTGGGAGGCCGTTTCTCGTGTTTTCCTCTCCCTGCTCTCACCAGTCTCAGCTTGAGGCAGATGCAGAGCTTTCCTGCAGATGTTCTTAATGGCTGGGCTGGAAAAGTAGTAAACCACAGGATCCAGCACGCTGTTGAGATAAGTCAGACTAATGGTGATGTAGAAGATCATTGTCAGGTGCTCCACATCAGTGCAGTCCTGGAATCCCCAGAGCGTCTTGATCCAGATCAGCAGCAGTGTGATGTTACTTGGTAAAAAGCAGATGATAAACAGCACCACCACCACTATGATGAAGTACAGAGCCTTTCTGAACTTCACCTGCTGGGACAGCTGTCTCCTCCTGAGGTGGCTGGTGATGTGGAAGGTGCAGTAAAGAATCACAAGCAGAGGCGCATAAAAGGCAAAGAGGAATGTGAACTTGTGCCAGGACAGATTACCTCTGGACTCTGTATTGACTGTGAAGCTCTCGCAGTAGGTCGTGTTGATGTGCTGCAGAGTGAAGACATGAACGTTCAGCAAAATGGTCACCATCCAGAGTCCGAGCACTCCCAGCATGGCTTTACCCACACTCAGAGAGTTGATAGGATGATGGGGATGCACCACACGCATGTACCTGTCTACAGCGATGGCCATCAAGAAGAAGGTGCCCCCACTGCGGTTCAAGGCCAGCATGAAGAGGCAGATGTTGCAGAGGCTGCTCCCAAACATCCACTTGATCTCAGAGAAGTAGTAGCTGGCACGGAGAGGCAGAGCCAGGATGAGCATGAAATCAGTGACTGCCAGGTTGAAGAGGAGCACCGTGCTGCTCTTCCACGGCCTCAGGTGGAAGCAGAAGATGAAAAGAGCCAAACCATTTCCAGTGAGGCCCAAAATAAACTCTGTTACCAGCAGAGGAGGGAGCATCTGGATCAGCACAGGTCCACTGAAGTTGCACAGCATGTTGAGTTTGTGGGCTGCTTCTTTGAATGCAGATCAAACAAATGGCCCCTGAGGGCTGTCTGCTCTCTTTAAAGGGAAACACCAACGCAAAAAAGTGCTCGGTGTGTGGTTTACAGGAAACCAGACGTTTCTTCTAACAGAACTTTTTTTTCCTCGTTATTAAATACATCATTCCACTTGAAACCAAAATCCTTCAATTTGCATAGTTTTAATTTTGTTAGCATTTTACACAGTTTAGCTAGCATATCGTTTTGACATTTTCATCAAATTTTCTGAATCTACCACGAAAACAGTTTTATTGAACAAAATTTAGGAGCTGAAAGACTTTTTAGCATCACTGGGGTATTTCAGAAATAACGCTAATTTTGTTTTAATGCTTCTTATTTCAGATGCAACTGAGTTCCTTTTCTGTGAATCATTTCTAAGAGCAGACATGTAAAGCATGTAGATTTGTGGTGAGTTCTCATTTCTTCTTTCTGCCTTCATTTACTGTTCCAGGATTAAACTGATGACAGCAGAGTAAAAATACATTTTCAAAATAAAACAAGACTTTACTAGAAATACTGTCTCTGGTTATCACTATGGTTTATTCATTGATTAAATAAATAAACAAACTCCCTTTGTGTGATTGGACAACAACTCATCTCTCTGCTGTGTGTCATGTAATAACTGCAACCCAAATCTGCTGTAATGCCTGGTGTTTGCAGCATCAAGCTACTGAAGACTCAGAATAAAGAGATAAATAAATCATTTAAAAGAACAAAAAATGTTTCAAAAGGCAACTGGTGCAAAGAAGTCTAATTCTGCTCAGTTTCTCACACAAGTTTTAAAACTACTTGTATTCAGATCTGTAATCTGTCACACAAAGTGTAAATAGTCTGCTACTTCCAGACTTCTAGATCACGTTTTCAGACTTATTCAGCAATCTGAACAGATTAATGCACTAAAAGGTAAATTTCTTCTGATGCATAGTGAGGACTATTTTAGATGTGTTGATAACTGATGCATGCTAAGAAACCAAAACCAAAGTGTGAAACCATAAACTTGATGCGTGATCATGTGACGGAACTGTCACAGACAACTTTTTCTAAAAGAACAACAATGTGTATCAGACTTTCAGTGCATACATCAGTGTTTACTATATAGATGTAAAATCTGAATGTCACAGCATTTTATGTTATGTATTATGTGGACGCTTTTATCCAAAGCAACTTTCTGTACACGCTCAAATTTGACATTTTTAATATTCCACATTCAAAAGAATTGAGATGTTTCAGCTTATTCCTTAGTGGTGTCTCATATTTATGAGTACAAACCCTTTTATACAGTTCAGAGTTTATCTAAAAGGTTGGTCAACATGCTGTCAGATTAGCACAATAAAACACTCAAAATATAAGATCCTATGAGGAGGTACATGCAAAAACTTTTTGCAAAAAAAAAAAAATCTAATGCTGGTAAATTTAAAGTTTGATTAAGAAATGGGGACCAGCACTTCACAGAAATCCCTGATGTGCTATATCTTCCTGTATGAAAAAATTAGTACGTGTTTGCATTTCTGCACACAGCTTGCATCTGATAATGCTTTTGTTTGTTGACTTTTGTGTGAAGGTCTTTACTTTAGTAAAAATGGTTCAGTTCAGTGCATTGTTCTTGGAAATATATAATATGTTGGAAAAGTTTTGGCTCAGAGGATAAACTTCAGCCTCTGACTTCTTTGGTTAAACATCTTTATTTTATTGGTAAAATTTGGTTCTCTTAGATAAAAGAATGTTAAAAAATAACTGGAGAAACTTTTTGACTTGTGATGGATAATAATGCTGATAAAGGATTCAGTTTCTAGAACTGAGCAAAACTGAATGCGGCATTTTTATCACCATCGTCATGCCCTCCAAAAATCCAACCCATAATAAGCTGTAGTGGATTAATTGTGTTCAATTTAGCCACTAGTTTCCAGCTGCAGTCTCTGACAGGCAAACTACAAAATTAAATTAAAACTATTCCATTTAAACAACAGCTAACTATATATGATTTTATGTAAACAGAACATAAAAGCACTAATCTCAAGAACTTTAGAAGTCAGTGTGAATAAATACTAGATATAATCAGGAAATATGTTCACCTCTACTGCATTCTAGTGGATACAATTTGAAAGTGCTGACTGTAGTTTAAGAATGGCTGCCTCCTTTTGCTTCTTTTTATTTTATTTTAGTAGGAAATGACACTATATTTTGTGTGATTGACAGAAAACCTGTTTGTTTTTTGAGTGAATCAACTTTTTAGTAAAGAATATTACAGTTAGGCTGCATGGTGGCGCAGTTGGTTAGCACTGTTGCCTCGCAGCAAGGAGGTCGTGGGTTCGCGTCCCGGCTCTGCGGCCTCTCTGCGTGGAGTTTGCATGTTCTCCCCGTGCGTGCGTGGGTTTCCTCCGGGTACTCCGGTTTCCTCCCACAGTCCAAAGACGTGACTGTCAGGCTAATTGGGCTGGTAAATTGTCCTTAGGTGTGAGTGGGTGTGTGGTTGTTTGTCTCGTTCGTCTCTGTGTGGCCCTGCGATGGACTGGCGACCTGTCCAGGGTGTCCCCCGCCTCTCGCCCCTTGACCGCTGGAGATAGGCACCAGCTGCCCCGCGACCCTCTGTGGAGGATTAAGCGGCTACAGAAAATGGATGGATATTACAGTTAAAATAATTAGTTGAAAGCAAAACACTCCAATCGCCTATCGCTCCATGAAAGACTCAAAGGTCCACAGAACTACTCTTGCATGACTTAATTCACTCAGTGTCAGAAGTCAGAACCTCTGTCACATTCCTTTCATGTAACATCTCTCAGTTACCTGCCATGCCTTTTCAGACTGGATTCTGCTTTCTTATATATGTATGTGTATGTGTGTGTGTACTTCAGACCAGGCAGAAAAAATGTGAAAGAGCCAGTTTGGCCTGCTGGACCAGACCACACATCTTTTTGTTTCCACCGCCTGTTGTCTTATCAGACCTTGTGTTTCTTCTACCTGCATACCTGGACACAAAACATCCCTGTTCCTGCTCCACCCAGCAGGAACAACAAAAAGAAATGCAAGAAATACCTGTCTTCCAACAAGAGCTTTATAGTGTGAATAAAACGTGTTTTTCCTTTTATAACCAGGAGTTCTTAATGATCTACTGGAGTCAATTTACATTCAGAATGTCAAGCCCAACCAGATGCATGAAGCACAAGATGACTGAAATAAAATCAAAGCTTCTGTTTGTCTTTTACTACTTGATGTGTTTCTGAGGACTGGGGCTGAAACTCTGAAATGGTAAAGACTGATAATGTAAGATTGAGACTTAAAATTGGGTTACCTCAGGTCATTTGGTTTGTTACTTAAGAACCAATAGGAGGGCTACTGAATTATGTCATAGCCTAACTGGTTTGCTCCCATACTGGCCCAAGTCTGACTGGGCTTTTCAAGTCAAACTGGGCTTAGTGTCACACATTCTAGAACTGACCATGTCAACATAGGTTCCCACTTTCAGGTCACTGTTCTTAGTCAGATTTTAGTCCAAATTTGGCTAAATAAAATCATTCATATCCAGAACAAGTTTACTCACCAAACATATTAAATGAATCTGGCAACCATTACGGTCAGAACTGATTTACATATTTGATCTATTAGATCTGAATATTTAATATCAAGTCCAAATGTACGATGTTAAATCTAAATTTAGAGAGTTAAACACAATATCTAATTATAGATCATTTAACCTAAACATTTGGCTGAAAGAATTTAACTGGACTCACAATCCTACCTAAATGGATCTTTTTTAGCTTTCATTTTTGTAGGTTATGGCAGCTTGAACTTGCATGTTATTTGACTATTTAGTTTAAATGGTCACATTTACTTTTAGATGTGAACATTTTGATTTAATTAATATATTTAATAAATATTTCTTAAATATCCTGATATATTTTAAAATAAGATTTGTTTTTTTTTATTTTTAGAATGAACTATATTTAGTTTGATTCTTAATATTTAGATGTACCCTTACACCTTTCGCTTCAAAATATTTAAATTAGATTTAAAAAAAAAATCTGATTTAGATTAATATATAAAGATTTGATTCTTAATATTCTTAATTAACTTATATATTCAATTTTATTTATTTGGAATCATTTTAATATTTTTAGCTTTGATATTCAATATTTAGATTTACCTTCATATTTAGTTTGGATTCTGAATATTTAAATTTAATTTAGATTCATCTGAATATTTTAAGATTTGATTCCTAACATTTGGATTTAATATATTTTGATTAATTTATTAAATATTCAAACATAGGAGTATATATTGGATTTATTTATTTTTTATATCTATATTATTATTAAAAACTAAATTGAATAGTTAATAATTTCCCTTGACCACCAGCCCCCCATAAATCTGCAAATGTTCAATACATGAACCATTTATAAATAATCACAATTTTTTAAGGTACTATTATAAAGTCAGAACCATGTTACAGGTGATGTCAGTGCACCCACATCTTGATTTCCTGGTGTGTTATTGCTGTGTGTGTTTATACCAGATGCTATTTCAGGATTATCACCAAATAATTCTGATGAGTTTGAGTTTAGAGGGATGGAGACCCTGACTGGATGATGGAGACCCTGACTGGATGATGGAGACCCTGACTGGATGGTGGAGACCCTGACTGGATGATGGAGACCCTGACTGGATGATGGAGACCCTGACTGGATGGTGGAGACCCTTACTGGATGGTGGAGACCCTGACTGGATGATGGAGACCCTGACTGGATGGTGAAGACCCTGACTGGATGGTGGAGACCCTGACTGGATGATGGAGACCCTGACTGGATGGTGGAGACCCTGACTGGATGGTGAAGACCCTGACTGGATGGTGGAGACCCTTACTGGATGATGGAGACCCTGACTGGATGATGGAGACCCTGACCCTGACTGGATGATGGAGACCCTGACTGGATGGTGGAGACCCTGACTGGATGGTGGAGACCCTGACTGGATGATGGAGACCCTGACTGGATGGTGGAGACCCTGACTGGATGGTGGAGACCTGACTGGATGGTGGAGACCCTTACTGGATGGTGGAGACCCTGACTGGATGATGGAGACCCTGACTGGATGGTGGAGACCCTGACTGGATGATGGAGACCCTGACTGGATGGTGGAGACCCTTACTGGATGGTGGAGACCCTGACTGGATGATGGAGACCCTGACTGGATGGTGAAGACCCTGACTGGATGATGGAGACCCTGACTGGATGGTGGAGACCCTGACTGGATGGTGGAGACCTGACTGGATGGTGGAGACCTGACTGGATGGTGAAGACCCTGACTGGATGGTCGAGACCCTGACTGGATGGTGAAGACCCTGACTGGATGGTGAAGACCCTGACTGGATGGTGAAGACCCTGACTGGATGGTGGAGACCCTGACTGGATGGTGGAGACCCTGACTGCATGATGGAGACCCTGACTGGATGGTGAAGACCCTGACTGGATGGTGAAGACCCTGACTGGATGGTGGAGACCCTGACTGGATAATGGAGACCCTGACTGGATGGTGGAGACCCTGACTGGATGGTGGAGACCCTGACCCTGACTGGATGATGGAGACCCTGACTGGATGGTGAAGACCCTGACTGGATGGTGGAGACCCTGACTGGATGGTGGAGACCCTGACTGGATGGTGGAGACCCTGACTGGATGGTGGAGACCCTGACTGGATGGTGGAGACCCTGACTGGATGGTGGAGACCTGACTGGATGGTGGAGACCTGACTGGATGATGGAGACCTGACTGGATGATGGAGACCTGACTGGATGATGGAGACCTGACTGGATGGTGGAGACCTGACTGGATGGTGGAGACCCTGACTGGATGATGGAGAACTGACTGGATGATGGAGACCTGACTGGATGATGGAGACCTGACTGGATGGTGGAGACCTAACTGTCCTGTCAAACAGGAGAGGGCAAAAGAGAATAAACTCAGCAGAATCAGAATCATCAGGGTTTGTGGAGAAACTGGCTGCCTGTAGGTGGATGTCTGTGGCAGAGGACATGATGATGATGATGAATAACCCCCTCCACACCTTTTGGGGGCGGGGCTTCTACGTAACGACTCGCTCTCATACATCAGGCTGCTTCCTTCAGCCGCGGCGCTCCAGCAGTAATGAGGCTGCAGCTCGGAGAAGCTCAGCCTGGATTCCAGTCGGAACAACGAGCCGCTGCGCTACAGGAACACCTGGACCTTCTGTTGTGTTGGACGGACACGGAGGGCGGATTATAAATATTTTCGAAGCCGCGGTTACAAGCTGGAAGGATGAACATTCACACTCGGGTGAAAAGCAGGCGGACCGAGGCGAACCTCGGAGCGGAGCGGGATCATTTTGACAAGCAGCAGGTAAACAGAGAGAGGACGTCTCGGTTCTGGCTCTCAGGCTCTGGGATGGGAACTGGACTTAATTTGGGCCTGTTGGGGCTTTACCGCATAGGCCACGTTCACTATCACCTATTTAAATAGGATATTTAAGGTTTAGAAACGCGTAAAATGTTTTAAAGGCCTTCAGCGTCATTATATTCAGTTAAAAACATAAAGAAAAAACCTTCTAGAAAGCATCCTGGTTTGTAGTTATTAGGTGAAACCTTCATTTAAGACATGTTAAGAAGCCCTTTCACTGTAAAGTAAATTCTTAATCAAATATGAAGTTAATGGATGTTTTTGACCTGCAGAAAGTGAGCAGGTCATTCTAACAGCTCTGTGCTGTCACGTCATTCATTCCTGTCTGAAGCCGGTCCAGTCATTCCAGTTTGACCACCTTTCTCCCATTACTGACATCTCTCTCTCCTGATTTAACACTTGGGTGGGAAAACTCGTATAATTGTTTACCCACTCATTCTTTACCTAACAGGTGTTTTTGTTGATGTTATTTCTGATCATAACGTGACATTTTTGGTCACATTCCAGTAAGCCATGGGAGCTGTATTAAAACATATACACCCCAGTGTGACTGAGAAACATGAGATTCAAAGGAGGTTGAGTAATAAAGCAAACTGTGGAACAGCTGGCTGTTCAGCACCTTCTGTATTTGATCTGAAATGGGCTGAGCTTTTACCTCGCAGGGCGTCCCTTTCTATAAATGTTTTCTTTGCTTTTGAATCACATGTACTGTAGAGGTGGTGCAGCAGAGGCGCTCCAACTACTCCAGGTCTCCCATCTTTCACATTTCTTTGTTAATAGGAATTAAAAGACTGAGCTTCTCAGAACCCAAACCACACAACTCCTGTTTGGTATTTCACAACAGTACACATTTAGAATTTATACAGTATTTAAACACAATTGAATGATTTATGCTCAAATCATCCACCATGACACGCCTGTTGTGTAATCCCAAGATGACAGCAGCAGTTTGAGAAGCTGATTAAAACCTGTTTCTCAAGTGGACAGGAGAAATCTGCACATCTTGTCAGTGTCTCTCATTTTTTCCACCTGCAATCATTTTTGGCTGGCTGACATTATTGTTGTGATGGTTAAAATTGTTTGCTTTTAACTTCAAGATAAAAATAGCAGGAAGAAATGTACAGCAATGTCTCCATCACTGTATATTATTTATCACCGGTTGCACTCCCTCCCTGTGTTGTGGTTTAATGTCACCAGAAGTTTATCTTGAGTCCGTTAACTGGAAAAATTAAACAGACTGACTTTGGATTTAGCGTCAGAGTAAAACACCAAATGTGATGCAAGTGTGTGCAAGATTGTTAAAAATAGTTTTTAAAAGAAACATCAAGATGGCAGAAAGGGTGCAATTTTAAAAAATGATACTGGTATTATAAAAAAAATAAGGTTGCAGATAGGTGGAAATAAATCAAGAATTATATTATTAGTTGGCTAAGATTTCATGATTTCCTTTTTGCCACACTTTAGTGTTTCAGATCAGCAAACGAAGTTCAGTATAAATAACCAGAGTAAAAGCAAAAACCAGTTTGTAAATGATGATTTCATATAATAAGCCTAAAAAACTATCCAAACCAATCTGGCCCTATGTGGAAAAGTAACTGCCCCCAATCACAACCTAACTGTGATTAACCAGATTATTTGAAAGATTAAGTTCTGCTACCCACACCTAAACCTGATTACTGCCAGACCAAGAGTTCACTTCAATATATTGTGTCTGACAAGATGAAGTATGCTAAAAGATCTCAAAAAGCAACACATCATGAAGAAACTTGAGAACAAAAGATCCCTGAACAACATCTAAATAGCTGCAAGCCTCACTTGGTTAAAGTCAGGTCTTGGTTCAATGACTGGAAAGAGACGGGGAGAGGCTAAAATGGCATCATGGGAAGGTTCAGAGACCAAAATATCTGCTGACCAAAAAGAACACAAAGGCTTCTTTCACATTTATGTAGGCCAGGTCCTTCGTCGACCACGCTGGCCGGAAGTGAAAGCTGTGAAATTGGACAGTCTAGCCTTCAGATTTATCCCCGCCCTTACCTCAGGTCACATCACCTAGCAATCGTGATGGCGCTAAAGAGAAGCAAACTATGCAAACGACCAAAGTCTAACAACACAACTCCTTTAAGCTTTTAAATTCTGGGCTGCTATTAATATACGTGCATTTAAAATTGTAATCCTCTCCTGTTCTATCTTCCGCCAATGTTACAAGAACAAAAATCTCCCGTTCAGCCCGCAGTGAATCTTGGGATATAGGGTGTGCCACCATGAATACCCCAGACCCGTCCCTCAAATCTGAGAAAAAGAAGGATGCGTTTATGGGCCTTGTTTGAAGGAGCCTTCAAATTTGGACAGACTTTGTTGCATCGCTGAGAAAAAATGTCCTCAGTAATTCAGTTAAGGACATTCACACTGGTTTCACATTTCCAGCTATCTTTTGCATACAGACTATGATCTTGAACAAAGGTAGTCACAGAGGGCCGACCCAGCTGAGGTCAACATATAACGATCCCACTATTCTTGCAGCAGAAGAGCTGGCTCAGCCATAGCAGAGCGAAGCTCCGATCCTTCCTGTAAGACTGTACAAACACATAAGGAGGTTTTAATATTGTGTGTAATCCTGTATACCTCTGGACCACACAATAAACCCTTTCACACACCATTTTCAAGTCGAGACTGATGCACCTTTATTGCAAACCTACACCCAGTTTGTAAAACAGACGTGTCATCACGAAAGGGTCTGAGCTGGTGTGTCAGCAGTGAAAGTTCACAGAACCAAAACAGTCTGTGTTTGTGAAAGAAACGAGGCAACAAGGAGTTCTGCTTGGAAGCACACACCAGCTCAGCTGTTTCTCTTTCCTCTGTGAAAATGATCAAAGTGAAGTCACTTTTAGGACTTTTCCAATTTTTTTAAAAAGAAAAATCTTTGTTTTAAAGTATAGGATTTATGAGTTTAACCAGTTATTTCCTTGCTACTGTGGCTTTACTTGTTACTGATTAGAACTGCAAATGATAACAAATATAGGTACTTTTCCTTTTTTAAAAAACAATACAAATTTCCATTGCTGATAAACACCATGCCCTCATGTTTAAATGGCGCTGCAGAGTCTCATTACCAATGCTCTCTTGGGTGGATTCACTGGGCAACATGCAAATAAAGTTGAGAATGAATGTGACATCCTGACATAGCAATCAGGTTACTCCCAGTAGATTTTTCATGGGATTTTTAGTTCGAGGATGATGTTGAGTAGAAGCATTATTTCTGCTGATTTATCCTCCTAACCTGACTGAAACTCCTGCAGCTCATTACTCCAGTTGTACCTTCTCTTTCCTTTGACCTTAGTATCGAGGTGAATTCTCTCTCACAGAGTTGTGTGTGTGTGTGTGTGCGTGCGTGCACATGCATGTGTACTGTAGTGCTTTCATTTACTCTTGTTGCCTGAGTGAGTACCCATCAGGGAGGGTGTGTGGGGGGTGAAAGATAAACAGCCTCTGAGTGGGAGCAAAGTCTGAAATAAAAGCACACTGGTTAATAAAACACACTGATTCTTTTATTATGAGGTTGTATGGCTGCCTTCATTGATGATTCTTTTTAAAATCAGGATTTTATATTTAACATATACAGCCAAGTAAGTCCCTGCAAAGAATCGTCAATTAGTTAGATATTTTATAAGTCGAGATGTACTTTTCATTAAGAATCCACACATAATCACATTAGATTATTTACAAAACATGTGCCTATGGTATTACTCACAGTATTACTGTTAGACCTGAACATAATATTGCAGTTGTAGTAGTGCATCATGAATTGTGTGCTCTGGATTAAATGAAAGTCAAGTGCTTATCATCAGCTCAAAAACAAATGATCTATTGTTGAATATAATAATGTAATATACATGATTACATTTGACACAGAAGCATATTTCAGCCCAGTCAGACATCATAACCTCAATGGATGCAGATGTTCAGTGTTTTTGTTAGTTTTCCATTCAGCTCTTTTGAAGGTCATTCGTTTTCGTTCCCTTTAAAAAATTACTTTCTTTTTTTTTCCATTTTGTAAAATTGACACTGAGTTTTTAATTGAGCAGCAAGCCATGTGTAGTTTATGGTCTGACAGATGGGTTTTATTTGTGTGTCTTCAGGATAATAATGAGTGCAGTGGAGGAAAACATGTCATGTGCGAAGTTCATGTCAGGTTTATTACCCGTGTTGATGTGGGAGACGCTGCAGTCAGTCAATCAGAGAAGAAACAATATTCACCCCTGAAAAGAGAGAATCAGAACAATAAGGAGCTGATAAATAAATATTGCAGAACTGTTTGATGTGAGCGTGAATGATAAACAGCATTTGTATTAGTTTGTGCCTTCACCGTGAATGGTGACTTTAACCTGAGCTAATAGGCGAGAGCTGTGCTGAAGTCTGTGACCTTGTCAGGCAGATCCCCTGCAGCAGACTGTTGAATTAAGCAGATAAAGATCTGTAGTAAGTGCTCTTAGCTCAGGGCATTATGTCCAGAGAGAAGCAAGAGAGGTGTAGAGATTTGACTTCATCACACACTTTTAAAATAAACTCATGGACGCCCTGCTGAAAAACGGAGAGGACACGGTAAGCAGTGGCGCCTCATTAGGGCAGCTTACAGTTTGGTGTGTGTGTGTGTGTGTGTGTGTGTGTGTGTGTGTGTGTGTGTGTGGACTGAGGAGTTAGAGTGTTACTGTGCTAACGCTAGCTGGCATTAGACCTAATGGCAGATTCATCCTGGCCTCTCACTTCACCTTTCTGCTGCAGTGGGACTGAGGCGTCGACTTTATTTAAACCAGATGTCAGACCAAGTTGTTGGGCATCTCCCAGTTGGTGTCAACATCTTCAGCACTCAGACCAAATTTGTTTTTACAGTAAAACATTGACTGTGACATGAGAAACCAGTGTGTTTTAGTGGGAACCAGAACCCATTCAATATAAATTTCAGCCACCTTCCAGCTCTTGTCTTGGATTCGACGCCCTTCTTTCCATCCCGTCTCGCTGCTTTTTGACCGGCAGCCATGCTAAATGTTCGATGAGAGTTTCCCTGTAGCTTCGCTGCTCAGCAGCCATCTGTTGGGGCTTCTGTGCCAGGCTTTGTATGCCAGAGCGCGTCCCCCATCCAACCCAACCTTCTACCCCAGCTGTCTGCCTTCTCCCCCAACAAACCCCTCATTGTCACACAAACTTCCACACCGGCCCCCTTCACTTGCCCTGTGTAAACGAGGGGCTCGCAGTGCATTTGAGTCAGAAAGGAGGCGGGGGAAGTCTCATATTATCCAATCTAAACCTTAGCTTTTAGCAACAGTAACCTCTCTGTGCTTTATAGGGACTTGTGCGGGTTGATGGTTGTTTGCATGGATCTGAGCAGCTCCCAGGTTTATAATGTATTAAAGAGAGTTTCATAGCAAACATTTAAGGTGTTGATTTCTCAGCCGATGTGAAAAAACCAAGTAACACAAATGACCCCAAAGTCAACACATTATGATTTGGAGCTTTTTAACTAGGATTGTGATTGAAAATCTAAAGTTGATCATGAAGCCAGTAAGGTCTGAACAGTATTTAGGATAATTATCTTGTTTAACACTGACAAATACACTCGTTTAGAATTATTGTGTTATTTAACTTCAGCTTTAATATTAAAATACATTTAGTACAAACCCAAAATGCATCATCAATGCCGAACCTTACGTATTGTGCGATTTCCAGTTGTGTATCATTTTGAAACAATGGAGTTTTAGTTGATCCAGGTTCAAAAATAAAACCAAAAGTATTTTAAATTACTTTCTGTTTTAAAGAACTCAAACTTTTGATACTTTTTTTAGTTATCATTAAACCCACTCTGTGCTTTTCTCATTTTGTACATTTTTTATTTTTATTTTCAGTAACAAGGTTCTATGAAGGACTCCTTATATGGGCAAGCTTTTAGATTTTCACATGGAAGTGGGAAAGTTCTTTTATAACCACAACTCCACAGTTTTCCTGTTGCAGACGGACAGTGGAACTTTATTTTATGATCTAGTGGAGTTCCTTCAGCAGGGTCTTTGAAGCAGAGGACCTCAGATGTGCAGATTTGACCCTGCGTTGGTTGTTTAAAGTCCTGGGAGTGGATTAAAACCAGGAGGAAGCAGCGATCCTACATGCAGCTTGTGTCCTTACCTTCCTGCTCTTTCTCAGCAGTGCTGGCTTTACCTGCTGAACAGGTTGTAGAGCAGCTTGTTTTGTGTCTTATGGTGACACATCATCTCTCTATCCCATGTCCATTATTAGCATAAAGGTGTGACCCTTTGAATCAGGGGTTGACCTTAGTTTTCACACCAAGTTTAATGCCACGTTTATAGAATCCATTGTTTTATAATGATAACTGTAATACACAGTCTGTATTTCTGTATCTGTAATAGAAAGTGTATCTGATAAGCTGAGGTGATTTAAATAAGCATCAACTTTCTAATCTTGGTTTTTCACATACTGATCAGTTGGTCCGTCTGGACATCTGTATAAAGGATAGAGCCATTTTTTCTTTTTTCTGGTAGTTTTTTGTAGGCACATATTCATTCAGCTCAGTCTCCTGAAAACGAATCAATCAGCATTAGGCAGGCTAAGGTGTAGCTGTCATGACATTTGGTGGTTTTGTCTTTGTATTTTAAAGTGACGACACCCTTTCTCTGTCGCACCATTTGATATTTGATACTATCGACTTAAAAAGGGGCATAAAAGTTTGAGTGGTACATAAAATATACCAGAAATGACATGCGTTGCCATGAGAACTTGTTGGTTGTTACACTTACTTTAAATCCTACAACTGATTACCATATATGGGTGAAGAATAATAAACTAATAAATCTTTTTCTTTTCTCAGCTCAACAGCATCAGCAAGGCCATCAACTCCACAGAGACGCCTGTGAAGGAAAAACATGTACGACGTATCCTTTGTAAACGGATGGTTTTACAAAAACCTGTTAGATTTTTGTCAAAATGTGAAAATATTTTAGGTGTTCCATCAGACTCTAGAAAGTGAAACTTATGGAATATATAAGAAGTGCTCAAAAGTCATTAAAAAAACTTTAACAAAAAGGCGTGTGAGGTCATTCCTGGTCAAGATTAGAACAGCTGCAAGGAGGAAAAACATGACCTATTAAGTTTGTTATGAAAAAAATGAGCAAGAAATGAAGATACAAGTGTAAGAGGCATTTCTGGGATTATGGAAGGATATTTTAGCAATGCTAAATGATGTTTGTGTGCATTTGAATCTAATGTGTTGTGTAGATATATTTCCTCAGAAGATACCCCCAGTACTTTAAATACCAAATGAAAAGTTTCAAGGTAGATTCCAGGAAGTCAGCTGAAATTTGAGCCAGTTGATGTAAGAGAAACTGTCTGGGGCCGTTTGTGAAGAAAATCCGGATGAAACTCATAATCTAGCAGCATTGAGAGCACTGGACAGGTCTGATGTTTAAAAGTTATAATTTTAGATGCATTTAAAAGTAATCTCAAAGCTGCATTTGGAAGAAAAAGGTTTTAGTTTTATTTCCTTTTTGAAGAGTGTGTGGAAAGCACATAAAAGCAGTGACCTTTAGATATCTGATGGTGTTTAAAACCTATTTTTAAGCTTTAATGTGTAACGGGGATGGATTATTAGATGGACAGAAAGGGAAAAAAGTTCTGGATGAAGAGTCATCAAGACATGTCCAGTGTTTGAAGTATGATTAGCCTCATAGTGCTAACCTGTAGTTCTGTGGTAGTTTATCATGTTTCTTCCTTAATGATGATGACAGGAATCATCCTGGGGACCCACAGAGAGAAGGGAGCCTACACCTTCTGGTCCTACGCTCAGGGTTTCCCTCTGGCCAGCAGCTCCATTCTGTGCTGGAAGTTCTGCCACGTATTGCACAAAATCCTGAGAGACGGACACCGTAATGTAAAGAGCAACTTTCTACCTGTTATTGCCCCCTGCATAGCACCAGCCTCATTAACTGCACATAATGCATGAAAAATATAAGGGCTGATGTAAAAGATCAAACCTGTATAAGGAGAGAACTTCAAAAAATCAGATGTGTTTTTTTCTCAAGCCGTTTGTTTAACCTTCACAGGTTCTACAAGACTGCATGAGACATCACAGTTCTCTAATTGAAGTTGGACAGCTATGGGTGAGTTCCAGCATCTTTTCATTACATTTTTAAGTATAATTCATTTATTACAAAAGTGTATTTGTGTTTTTCAGGGTCAACTCCATGACAAATACGGACAGCTGGTGGGTCTGTACACCAAGCTGCTCTGCAAAAAACTGGAGTTTCATGCAAAGGTAAATGTGTTTTTAAGTGCAGCAAAACCTTTATTTGCTCTTAAAATATGAACTTGAGTTAAACCTCAGATTTTGCATCAATGCAGCATCAAGAAATCCCCCCAAACCTTGAGGTCACAGATGAAGTCTTGGAACGAACTGCAGGAACAGACATTAACAATGTGTACGTATCAGAACTTTGTTAAAATCACAGCTGATTTAAGGATCAGTTACTCGACTTGTGTTCGCTCAACCAGCCTCAATACTTTGACATTTCAGAGGGTCAGGACACCACTGAGCCTCGGTGAGGCCTTCTATCTGTCTAACAGAGATATCAACTTCTGTCCTGCAGGTTCCAGCTCACCGTGGAGGTGTTTGATTACATGGACTCAGAGCTGAGACTGGCCGAGACAGGTGAAAGCTAAAACTCCTCCCACTTTCCTCTTTTGTGCCTTTCCAAGTAGGAGAAACCTGAGCCAGTGGTGCCTGCAGACATTATCTATTAATGCACAAAAAGCTAAGAGCCCATCAACAAAGAGTTATTGTGGGAAGCTCTGTTAGTGTTTACACAGACTCGATGTAAAATGTGGATTTGAGTTTCTTGTTCTAGTTTGAACTGCGCTTAGTTTTTGTTTGTTGTTCTACTGATGAGGAAATGCCTGTACTAACTCATTAAAGTGATTTCCTATTTAGCAGTAATTACATCTTCCTCTTTGGCCTGCAGGGCGGAGGTTCGGAAACGAAACTTTGCAGCTTGTTGTGAATGAAATTTGGTCACATGCTCATCTTAAGCTTGACATTTTGGAGTGGTTTTTGGAATAAAAAACATAAGACTGAAAATACACCTAAATGTTGGCATAATTGCCTGTTTTTGTTTTTTCCTGCAGTGTTACGACAGCTGAACTCATCCATCGCTGTTAGCAGCCTCACATCAGGCCAGTGCCGCCTGGCTCCGCTCATCCAGGTAGTCCAGGACTGCAGCCAGCTCTACCACTTCACCGTCAAGCTGCTTTTCAAGCTGCATGCCTGTAAGAACACTTCCTACCTTATATTTATTCAGGAAAAGTGGAATCTGGACTAAATAATTGAAGGAACTTCTTAATCTTTGCTCATTTGTATCTAAATTTGCCCGATGATTTCAGGTCTCCCTGCTGATACCTTACAAGGACATCGCGATCGTTTCCGTGAGCAGTTCAACAGGTAAATTGTCACTTTAAATCAGAGTTTTTCTCTAAACCACAGTCCCTCCACCCAGTAACCACAGAACCCAAACCATCCCATCCCCCATCTCCTGTCAGCGTCTCCCTGTCACATGTGTTTTCTGTTGTGACTTTTTGGGTCTTCTGAGGTTTTTCAACACTCTGAACAGCTGTGATTGTGATATACTTAACTTCTACCTGCATCTTGGAAAAAGGGGAAATATTTATGATTTTTTAATAAAATTAAAATGGTAATTATGACTGATAGTCAGTGCAACTTTTTGTATTTTGTGCATTCTTTTCAGGTGAATATGAACTTGTTTTCCTTTGTTTCACAGCCTTAAGAACTTCTTTAATCGAACCCGAGAGATGGTGTACTTTAAGAGACTGATCCAGATTCCCAGGCTGCCTGATGTAAGTGCTGCTGAGTCACAGCCTCATTTTTTTACACCTGATACAGCTACTTTTTCTCTGCAAGCTTATTTATAAATTCAGCTATGTTTTGCTGAGTTTTCATCAAACTATATTCGGTGACCCAAAACAATCATTTTCAGCGCTATTTTCACCCGATCTTAATGGTGCCTACGCCTAATGTATGCTCTTCTTCATCAGTCTCCACCTAACTTCCTGCACGCTGCCTCACTGGCCAAACACGTGAAGCCAGTGGTGGTCATCCCCGATAATGATGAACCAGAGCAAGATGACGATGATGACCCAGAGCCGCTCATCGAGGTCAGCGACGCCGCTGCATCCAACATCCAGACACAGCCACAGGTATGATGCACCAGTTACAGACACACAGATCTGTGCTATTATTGTTTAATCTTTGTGTCGTCTATTTTTTTTCTATTCAGCAAATGGACATATTTGATCAGACATTTGGACCTCCAAATGGAGGCTTTGATGAAAGGTGATCTATAGTGGATTTTTTTCTCAGATAATTGTTTGTTTTTTAAGTGTGAACACAGTGGTGAAGGTGGGTTTTCTGTCAACCAGGGACCTGCAGATCGACAGCCTGAAGACGGAGCTTGAGCTGTTGAGAACAGAGCTGGAGAGAATGAAATCTGAGGTATGGCCTTCCGAGTAGCCTCGCGCTTGAGTGACAAGTGTTTTTATTCTGTTTGTGTGACAACAAAAGGCACGATGATCTTTGTGCAAAGGAATCTGGGTCATGCGGCTCCTGAACATGTAGAATGTATCAAATGGTCTCTAAAAGGGAAGTGAAAGGAGTCCACTTTAGAAGTTTAATACACTTGACTTCAAATTAAGTTTTAAGATTATATTCGACGGCATAATAAACATTTTCACCGTTTGACAGTTTTCCTGGATCTAAATTTGTATTTGTCCTCCTGAAGGCTCAACGCTACGTCACACAGCTGAAGTCCCAAATCAACAGTTTGGAGGCCGAGCTGGAGGAGCAGCGTGTGCAGAAACAGCGTGCTCTGGTGGAAAATGAGCAGCTGCGTATGGAACTTGAGACAACTCAAGTCCGAAACGCAGAACATGAGAGCCTACAGACCACCTTCGTCGAGGCAGAGAGTAGGTCATGCCACAAATCCTGGTTTTGATCTGAAATTGATTGCATGCATGCGCTATAACACTCTCATCTTTGTTCAGAAAGGGCACAGGGCACCGAGCAGCGTTACAACAAGCTGAAAGAGAAGCACACAGAGCTGGTGGCCAGCCACGCCGAACTGCTCCGCAGGGTACAGACTCCAGACCAGTTGACAGAGGTTTTGCTTTCAATTATACACATCAGCACCTGGTCTTTAAACCTGTTAATGTGCTAACAGAGTGCAGACACAGTGAAGATGCTGTCAGTAACCCAGCAGACCCAGGAGGAAGTAGAGAGGACCAAACAGCAGCTGTCCTTTGAGGTGGATCGGATCAAACAAGAGGCTGATATGAAGGTTGGCTTTGATTTTTAGTCATCTCTGTGGATTTAAATGGTGGATTTCTAAGATAATGTTGTTTCTATAGTTGGAAGAGCAGAAATTTCAGGTAGAGCTGGTGAAAGGAAAGCTGGAAGAGAAGATGGCAGAAGTGATGCGAATCAAGGCGACTCTGCAGAGCAGTGAGAAGGTGAGCGTACATCTGAGATTGCCTCACTGTTTTTGTAGTCGAGAGTCTTCATAGTCTTCGAGCTGTGAGCCATTTCTGGATGGACTTCTCTGTCTCTCACAGCCATCTGCCCTTTCTGGCTTCCCTCATCACTTTTTTTTCTCTTTCTCTTTTTTTCTATGCCAGACATCAGAGCAAATGAACAGTTCAATGACGGCTCTGCAGGCAGAGAAGGAGCGTCTGATGCGATCTGTGAGTGAGAAGGAGGCGGAGCTGTCATCTCTGCGACAGGCGTCGCAGCTGCAGCAGTCGTCACTTCAGCAGGAGAGAGAGAGGAGCAGCAGGGAGCTGGGAGAGCTGCAGAGCAAACTGAAGGAGAAGGTCAGTCAGGACAGCTTGGCCTAAACACCATCCTCTCTGCAGCATCTTAGATTTAGTTCAATAAAAGCATGTGGAATCACAAGTTAAAGTTATAAACAAGTTGCTTTTATGTTTTCAGCATTTACATGAAAGTTTTATGCACATATTGGTTAATTTCCCACTTTTGCAAATAAATGAATGCTTGGCGTTCTTTTAAAATTTTGTTTTAAAACACAAACGCATCCAACCGTCTTATCTGCTGTAATAAAACCCATAAAGAGCTCATGAAAACAGCTCAGTGTGAATAAAGTCTTTTAACAGAAGGGTCAATAGCTGGAAAGAGGCCATAGTCCTTATAAGGGTCACTGAGTGTTGCAGCCACGCTTAGCAACCGCTTTAACTGGATGAAGGAGAAAGCTGTGTTGTTTTTGAAGGACTGTGAAGCAGAATGTCATTGAATGAATAGATCCAACCTTGTTGACAGTGGGACATTTGGTAAAGCAAGAACATTAAAGGGAAGTTGTTTCACCCATTAATTAGTCAGATTTGACATTTACCACAAATCCATGTAATTTTGGGAAAAAGAATGATTACAGTTGTTCGCTCTTCTTTGGTTAGATTACATTGTTTATGTAAAAATGGTCAATCATTCTAGATATATATAAAACTGATTTATGACTAGTTTCACTCATCTTTAGTTGAAATCTAATCACTTATCTTCCCTCTTCAAGATATCTTAAATCCAATCATTTCACAGTATTTAAACTTCCCTAATTAAATGATCAAAGTCATGCTGTAGATATCTCACTGGGCTTAACCAGAACACAGTTCCAGATATCTTGACTTAAATTGCAAACAGCTCAATTAAATTTACATTCTGGACTGTTTGTTGTGTCAGTAACTACATTAGGGGAGTGACATTTTTCCATCTGATGTGATCGAGAGATGTGACCTTATGAGAAGCTGTAATGACTTCATGTTTCAGTTGAAGGAAGGATTTCAAGTGTAGCATATTTCTACTGCTGCCTGAGTCAGAGAGATGTCAATGAGAAATTTTATGTTCCATAATATTTTTGAAATGTTGCATCCAAAACATCAGCTGACACAGTTCACTTTGGCCCGTATCCAAAAGGAAGCGGAGCGTGGACAGTGGGATGTACGTCACTTCAAACTAGCCATGATGACTGCTGTGACAGTCCAGAGTGACACATTTCTTTACTCACCATATTGATTCTGACAGATAACTTGGGGGACCCTTCCAGTGAAATATTAAGATTGGGTATTTATAGATGAGTGGGTTGCATTAGTTGTTTTGATGTCTGCATTCTTATTGGTCTAAAATGTGTGAACAGGCTTATGGTTATGCATGTTTATATGTTCTGTTCTTTTGTGTTTTTGTGGGTTTAAATAAAGACGAGTCAGGAAGAGCAGATGAAGAAGAAACTTCTCGAAGAGCAGTTTGCTCTGCTGCAAGGCGCCATATCAGAAGCTGAAAACATCATCCAAGATGCTGCAGCCAAGCTGGATGATCCTCTCCACATCCGCTGTACCAGCTCTCCAGGTCAGGCTGCTGTTCACGTTTCGAAGTGAAATAAAAAGCTTTATAACTAATTTAATTAAGAACCGCTAAACTAATCATTATCATACTCATCTATGTATTTTATTATGGGAGATTTTATATAAATGTTATTCATATGTAATTTATTAAATCCTCTGGCTTTCCTTCAAACAGATTACCTCATAAATCGGTCGGAGGCCACACTGAGCTCCATTGACAAAATGAAACAGGGCCATGCAGATTATCTGCGCAACATGTCGGGTGAGTTTCTCCAGCTTCTAATTTAACTTGAAAATGGAACGCTGCGTTCTGGATTTGTCGAGTTGTCTAAAGTGTCCAGATGCTTTCTTTCTTTTTGTAATCAGATGCTGGAGGACTGCTGAGAGCGCTGACCCAGTTCTCCCACTTGGCTGCAGACACTATCGTTAACGGCAGCGCTACCGCACACATGGCGCCCACTGATCAAGCAGATCGTAAGAATCGTTTCTGTAAAATCATCAACATAAGTATTGTTTTTTATCTTCTACAGCATTTACAAATTATAGGTTTTATGTGTTTATTTTTGAAAAGCAAGTTATGTAAGTAATTGATTAGTGAACAAAGAATGTAGAAATGTGGCTAACAGTATCTCCTCTTTGATGCTTTGCAGGATTGACAGAAAATTGCAGAAGCTGTGCCACACAGAGTCTCAATTATCTGAAGGATTTGAAGTCCAAGACCACCCTCCAAAAGGCAGACCCAGCTTCTATTCGCATAATCGTACAGAAGATCCTGCAGTTGGGCCAGGTGAGAGAATAAAAGTATCTCAGAGACTTTTGACTATAAAGAGACTGGTGCACAGCATAGCGTTAAAACTACATTTATAGATGTATGGTGTTTAAATAACGTTCTTTTTGTCTCCTTGTTCTTTGACCATGGCATGGTAGAATAATGTCTCTCTGCCAGTGTTTCTGTCTGAAGTATTCTCATTAATCTGCTTGCATTGGTGGCTTTTTAAGCAGATAGCTGTTATTCGCTTTAGTACTTTTTATTTTATTTAATAATCTTTTTTTATCCAGGAGCTGCGGCCGAAAGGAATGGACATCCGTCAGGAGGAGCTGGGAGATCTGGTCGATAAGGAAATGGCAGCGACATCAGCGGCTATTGAAGAGGCAGTCCGTAGGATTGATGTAAGTACTTAGTGTACTGATACTGTTTTGATTAAATAGTCAATATTTAGTGTATTGTTTGTAGATAACTGTTTATTATGGATTTGAATATTTAGGAAATGATGAATCAGGCAAGAAAAGATACATCAGGAGTTAAACTGGAGGTCAATGAAAGGTTTGTACTCTGAATTTATTGAAATGCTTTTATGTCAAACATTCCAAATTAAAAAATATTTTAGCTTTTTTTTTTCTTTTTTTTTACAGAATCCTCTTTAGCTGCACAGATCTGATGAAGGTAAAATGTCTTCTTTTTTTTTTTTTTTAAACATTCCAAACTATTATGTACCATCTTTCATACTGTACACAGTATTCCATTATACCTCTATTGATCATATGTGGGTGTTTTTCCTGTTTCGCTCTCCTTCAGGCCATCCGCATGCTGATCATTGCATCCACAGACTTGCAGAAGGAGATTGTTGAGAGTGGGAGGGTGAGTCAGTGTGTTTCTAATTTTAAACCCAAAGTTGAGTGTTTAGTAGTTTTCTGAAAATGATGAACGTGGAGTTTTGTTCATTTTAAAGAAAACTCGTCTAACATTGTTGTTGTTTTGCCCTTTAAGGGTGCAGCCAGCATTAAGGAGTTTTATGCCCGAAACTCTCGATGGACTGAGGGACTCATCTCTGCTGCCAAGGCCGTGGGATGGGGAGCCTCAGAGTTGGTGTAAGTTCCTGTTTTTATTTTTGCATGGCTGCTTATTGCTGTTGCGTGCATTACACAAAACGCACAACAAAGAATGATCTTTGGAAGTTACACAGTCAGCAGGCTGCGATTGATGTGATGTTGTTTTACCTGTTTTCTTGCAGAGACTCTGCTGATAAGGTGGTGCTGCACATGGGTAAATATGAGGAGCTGATCGTCTGTTCTCATGAAATCGCTGCAAGCACGGCACAGCTGGTCGCTGCCTCAAAGGTAACAGTCTATGTGTGGAAAAACCAAAGGTTTACAGCCATAAAAATACACTTAGAATGTCTAACAGCACAGTACGGTTGTACTGTCTATTAAAATGACAGCTATTGAAATTAACCAAAAAATATTTGTTTATGCCTAAATTTCTTCTAATAATTAGACTTACTCTTTTTAAAGCATTGGTCACTTGATTTTGCAACACATTTAAACTGTAATTAGTCTGATTTGACCTTTTTATGAAACCTACGTGTGACTTAGGTAAGATCCTGATTGGACATCACTCCTAAAAATGTGGTTTCTTTTACTCTTTGAATTTCCATCTTGTCTGTTTTTAATGATACATCATTGTTTTGTCTGTCATTAAATAATATAAAATGAGTTTGATAAAGATTCAGTGTCTGTTTATATCAAATAAATTTCTATTTTTTATCAGTTAATTATTTATCACTTGAGTTATTTCACTCATATCTGATCCTCCATAAAACAACGTGGTATCATCAGCAAACGAAACCGAACCACTGTGGATCACATCATAATTTATCATGTTTTATGAACAAGAACAAGAGATCAACCTGACAGCTGACTCGTGGTTCCAAATGTGTAATAAAAAGGAGAGCTTTTAGATTTTATTTTAGCCGAGTTTCTCTCAGTTCTTCCTAAAGTCTGATTTATATTTCAGGTTAAAGATACTTTGGGTAAAAAATGTACATCTACCTGGAACGTTCCTTTTGACATAAAACCACAATTAATTTTTTTTTGTAAGCTTGGCTGTAGACTTCATTAATAGAAGAATGTGTCAGACTGAGGTTCTCTGACTTGAAGTTGCACCTCTCTCTGGAAGAAAAATCTGAAGCGTTTCATTAAATCAGCTTTGGTCCCTTTGCTCTCAGGTCAAAGCTGATCGCAGCAGTACAAAGTTGACGGCTCTCCAACAGGCCTCTCGCCATGTGAACGAAATGGCAGCTAATGTAGTGGGTTCGACGAAGACAGGCCAGGAAAACTTGGATGAGAAAGGTGAGTACAGTTTTTTCCCCTTTTTTTTTGTTACAAGATGATCCCAAACTCTGGTGAATTCTTAACTTTTCTGCTTATCTCCCTTTTAAATGAGCAGAAACCATGGACTTCTCTGGGATGTCTCTAATCAAGTTGAGAAAAGAAGAAATGGAGTCACAGGTAAGTTGTGAGTAGGTCGCGCTAGACTTTTTGGTTTTCCGTCATTTTGACTGACAGGGTTAAAAAAATCCGGTCATAATCTATTTTTGTCTGTCACTTATTAATTTTAAAAATTATAATAATTACATTTTCAGTAGCATTATTACTCTAACACCGGGCCCATTTAGCACATAAATCCATAGGATTAGACTCTAAATTAGTCGATCACAGTCATCAGATAGACATTTCTAAAAACTCCGTTTGGAGTCGAGCGCAGCGCAGCAGGTGCAGCTCTGTGCGCTCCGCGGGACTCTGATTACCGTATAATATAAACTAGTGCTGGGCCGATAACGCCGTTAACGCGAAACTGTTATCGCGCGATAAAAAAAATAACGCCGTTAATCTAAATTGGGTCTCTGGGTCTAGGAGATGTACAGGCATTACCAAATGGCAGACTCCGATCCTGGCCCGGATCTTTCCGGAGTCCGGACCTGCAGCAGGACCCGCTCCCCCGGTCTAGCTGAAGGAGGCGCGGCTCCTGTCTCCCGAACGCTCGCTTCACCTGGAGCGGCTCCCGGATCCGACCCGATCCTTCACCCGGACTGGGAGCCGCGGCTCCAGGTAAAGCGCGCGTTCAGGAGACGTGAGGCGTGTCTCCTTCACCGGGAGCCGGTCCCGGTCCAGGATTTTCACCTGGACCCAAGGAGGTGAAAGAGGCGCGTCCGGGAGCCGCGCGCCCGTGCCAACCTCAGCATACGCTCCCTCCTCCTGAACTGGACCGTGTGGTTTGGACTTGATCCAGGTTGGAGTAGACGCAGCAGAGCGCTGACCGAGTCACAAACCCGCGGCAACAACTTGGTAGAGTTCCCGCAGAACTTCGACCAAGTCATCAACCAGGTCTGGACTGGCTGTCTGGTTCCAGGTGTTTCCTGGTGAACCGACGTGTTATTTGGGCCGACAGCCTCAGCTGTGCACGCGCCTCTCGTTAAAGTGAATGTGGCAGCGCGTGCTGCGTTTCTCAGCATAACTGACAGCTGAACATTCAACCAATCAAACAATATCAACACTAAAACACATTGATCTGTCAGTGACTTTATCAGAGGGTTGTCTTTAGCTTTCAGACTCGTTAATGTTTAAATCCCCTAAAGTGGTTTTATTTAACAAAAACATGATGAAACAGCCCTATGGGATCATGTGAAATAAACAGTAGAGAAATAGTCATTTTAAGGCAGATTGAATCCATTACAGATAAACTGGATGCTACAATCATTTTTTGACAGCTAAAAAAAATCAGCATGAAGTTATTTAATGTAAAAAAGAGAGTTGATGCTTTAATCAGGTGACCTGTAAACTAAATGTAATCCTTTACTGTCAGGAGATGAGAAGGTTTCTACAGTAAAACTATTAAAACAGAGTGAGCCTCAGAAAACAGCTGTAAAGTTAAAGGAATCAGACCTCTGATTACAGATCAATGTGTTTTAGTGTTAAAATGTTTCATCCTGATAACTTGATCAACCATCAGAGGTTGTTAAAATGAGCTCAGAGCTCATCTGGTCTGGAGGTTCTGGTTTGTGACTCAGGTCTGGGTTTCTGAGGGAAGTTCTGACAGGTTTAGTATTTCTTGTTAGGCGCTGGCGCTGGTTAACCTGGCGCTGATGTTTAATTCGGACCTCCTCGCGTTTTGAGTCCAGTTCTATGTGCGCTCAGTTCATGGAGCAGATTGTGCGTGTCAACAAGCCTCCACAGCCTATAACGCGACTCTGAGAGCCCATTACAACAGAAAGTGTAATTAATCCATATCTGATCGCGCACTGAGCACCGGATTGCAACGCGGCGTTTGAGCGGATCAGGTCTGACACCTGATGCGCTCTGGAGGACCAGTGTTCTTCTGCTGCAGAGCGCAGGACGTCTGGATCACAGGTCTGCGCTCAGCAGCACAGAACCTCAGTCTGGGCTGCAGGTATTGGTGGAGATGCAGCGCTAGTTCTGCATCCTTAGTTCAAATTATTAGTGGGGACAATTCAGTGATTGCCTATGACGGTCTGATGGCGTGCGCGCAAACCTGTCAGAATGACCGGCGCCCTTCAGATCTTTCCGTCAGAGTAAAAAAAAAAAAAACTGTTAAATACCGGAAAATTCCGGTTAACGCGACCCCTGGTTGTGACATAAGAAGCTGAGCTGTGATGAACATTGTTTTCTCATAATCACATTAGGAAACCTTTGTATTATAGTTCCTTGCTATTAAAAAATCTGCATACTAAATGTGTAGGAGGGTGCTTTCATTGAATTGAATAAACCTTTATTATCCCATGAATAAGAAATTTAAGTGTTGCAGAGCCCTCATAACCCTCATAAGTATATACACAAAATAACACTATATTTATGAGCAACATTATCCCTATTTTCTCTATATCCCTTGGTTGTTATAGAACCTAAATGAATCCAACAACCTACATTTGAGCTTCAGCCAATAACTTTTTTATTTACAACTTTCAGGTGAAGGTGCTAGAACTGGAAACTCAGTTGGAGAACGAGCGTTTGCGTTTGGGTGAGCTAAGGAAGAAGCACTATGATTTGGCTGGAGTTCCTCCAGAGCAGGATTCTGAGGGGAACGGTGAAACCTCTTCACTGGTCCGTCCTGTCAGCGGGTCACCCAAACCCACCAAGCCTGCTCTCATGAAGAAACCATCAATGGTTCAAAAACCCAGTGTACCACCCAAAGCCCTGGTAGGTGTGCCTGCCTGTACTGTAAATCAATTCAAATGCATTCATTTGACTGTAAATATGCTCTATAGTTAAGCTTAAATCCATTGTCTTTATGGAGCAAGTATTATGTGGGTAATTTTTTTTCTTGTTGCAGTTCAAGTAAAAGCTGGAGCAGAGGATGAGAAGGATGCCTGGATTTTGTGAACATACAGTTCCTTTAAGATGCATGTCGACAATCCTGTGTCAACTTGCTTCTCAATGTTTATCTCCTTACTTTGTCCTTCTTTCTTTTTGCCAAAATGGCCCAGAAGCCAGGTGTTTTTTTTGTTTTTTTTGTTTTTTTAACTCTCTAAGCCTATAAGGGGTATATTTTTATCCCATTACTTTTTTTTTTCATTATCACACATTCAAGGTATAATCCTTTTTATTATAATATTTAACACCAAGAACAAACTTTTTCCTCTTTTAGGTTATTTTAAATTATTTTCTGCATTAATACATTTTTAATAAGAACTACTATTCCTTTGTCTTTTTTTTAGAATGCAAACTTTGACATTGACCAGAAATCAACTATATGTTGTACTTGTAGGTGAACAGCTAGTTTTGATCATTTTTATGGCAGCCTTTTTGCACACCATTTTGAACGTTCATCATTGCTGAGCACATCATGTTTTTACACTGCTGTATTGCTGTTATGTTTTGATGGTGGAAAAGGAAACTGGGTAATCACTTGATGTGTGTCCATGTTGCAGAAGTTCGACATACCTCTAGCGTTGCTTTAATGTGCAAATAGCTTTCTTTCTTAACTTAAGATTGTCTTTGAGGCCTTGAAATATACTTTACAAATGCATTAAATAATACTTGCAAAGATATACAGTCTGTGTAAGAAGACACACTTCACACTATGGTTATCTCTTGAATGTCCCTTTACTACACAAGAACCAGGATGTTATTTTAATGCATTTAGATAGAGGTCATGCTTGCAAACAAATATTGGATGTAGGTGTCCTTAATTATCAAAAGCATCTTTTAGGCTGAATATAAATATAGGGTTAGTTAATAAACAATATGAAGATGTCTATTGCCACTGGAAGCCTTTCTTACAGGGTCTTAAAATGCATCTTTTTATGTTCTGTCCTTTATATTCTCAGATCTGTTAATATATTTTAGTAAAGATACTGGTGGTTTTCCTTGTAAGAAGTGTAAATGTCATACAATAATAAATGGTTGATTTCATTTGACATATTGTTGCTTCCTTTTTTTTTAACAAACATTTTAGATATAATTTGCAAAATTTTTTATAAATTGTTTGAAAAGACGATATAAAATAAGTCAGCTGCTGTACTACAACAGTCAGCTGTATTTACAGCATGTCTGTCTTACTATATTGATTAAACCACATGTAAAATTAGTTGGGCAAAACTGTCCCGTGTTTTTTTACACTAAATACGCATACATCTGACCAAATATGTGCCTGTGTCATTTCTACCTGTGTGCGTTTTCCATCCACAGACTTGTTTTGGACAAATGTTGAGCAGGTAAAAAAAAAAAAAAAAAAAAAACATTTTTGACATGCGCAGTAGGAGTATTAATTTGGAAGGAGGAATGTTGCCTTCACGTACAGTTGGAAAAAAGTTAACGTGCAGCACATGGGCTCAAAATATGTGAAATTTAAAGACGTATTAATTATTAACCAGGTAACCAGCTAATGTACTCCTTGTGGTTGAATTTCACTAATTTCTTGTAAATTATTTAAATTACTTCAAGTGACTTGTTCACTACAACAGTGCTTTGCCGAAGCACAACTTTCTTTTTTACTCGATAATTATGGGGCGCCGTTTGTAAAGTCAAACAGTCACAATTTAAGAGTAACATTTTGGATTATTTAGCCTATCATAATGGGAAAAAAATGGGAGCTCTTTTTTCAAAGTCATATTTTCATCATTTTATTCATACATTTATAAATGTCAAAGTTGCCAACTAAATATTTAGTTAGATAGCTAAATATTTAATTTAGAGTTAAATATTTGTTTAACAAATTAAATATTTAGCTCTGACCTAAATATTTAGTTTGTAAAATAAATATTTAATTTACTAACTAAATATTTATTTTGCACAGTAAATATTTAGCTCCAAATTAAATATTTATTTTCCAAAATAAATATTTAGATCCCAGCTAAATATTTATTTTGGAGCTAAATATTTAGTTTGCAAAATAAATATTTAGTTCTAAAAATAAATATTTATTTAGCAAACTAAATATTTAATTTGGAGCTAAATATTTAGTTGACAAACTAAATATTTAGCTCCAAATTAAATATTTAGCTGGGATCTAAATATTTAGCTAAATATTTCTTTGGCTAACTAAATATTTAATTTGGAGCTAAATATTTAGTGTGCAAAATAAATATTTAGTTAGTAAATTAAATATTTATTTTACAAACTAAATATTTAGGTCAGAGCTATATATTTAATTTGTTAAACAAATATTTAACTCTAAATTAAATATTTAGCTATCTAACTAAATATTTAGTTGGCAACTTTGACATTTATAAATGTATGAATAAAATGATGAAAATATGACTTTGAAAAAAGAGCTCCCATTTTTTTTTCCCATTATGATAGGCTAAATAATCCAAAATGTTACTCTTAAATTGTGACTGGTTGACTTTACAAACGGCCCCCCATAAATAATAAGCAAGAAAAATAACATGATGTATGTGACGAATATGAATTTACGAGGTTTTGCCTGTAGTTGAACGCAGCACCAGAGCTAGCTTACAACCGAAGGCGCCTATGAGGTTAAACCATGGTTTAAATCGTCAACAAACTTAAACAAGTTTTTCAAAGACGCTTTATTTAGATATTGTGCGCCATTTTTGGTGCAAGTGTTACTCTGTTTAGACTAGAGTGTGGGCGGTAGCAGACATATGCTGAATAATATCGAAGGAGGTGTAAATAAAAAGCACAACCAACATTATGTCAGCGCTCGAGAGACCCGCGGCGGAGCTCACCGTCGTGGATGTGTACGACATCGCGGCGGTGCTCGGGCAGGAGTTTGAGCGGGTCATAGACCGGTTTGGGTGCGAGTGTTTGGTGGAAGTTGTGCCCCGAGTGGTTCGGGTTCTGGAGTTTCTGGAGGTACTGGTAAGCCACAGAGCCACCGGACAGGAGGCAGAGGAGCTGCGGGGGGAGCTGGACAGGTTGCGCCAGGAGCGGAGTGACAGATATGAGCAGGAGAGGAAACACCAGAAGGTCAGTGTTTTTGTCTTTTCACTGACACAACAGACTGTGTGTGTGTGTGTGTGTGTTTATACCTGTTTGTGCCACTGTTCTGTGTGCTTTGTATTTCAAGGTAAATAGACTTTGAATAACTTTATTTTTGATAACTTTTCATTATTCATTCAAAGACGCGCAAAAATAGTTCTAAATCACGCATTTATTTTTAAAGTGTTAGTGTTTTTTCTAGCATTCACAGTTGCATACATCCAGATAAAGTTTATCTATATGGCACATTTATAAAACAACTTCTGCTGAAAAAAAGCAAAATTCATAGGATCAGCAATAAAATCACATGGTTTTAAATAGATGAAAATAACACACACAAACGAACAGGCGTCAAAACAATACAGACTTATGCACTAAAAGTCTAAAGAAGGCCTACTCAAATGGAACTTAAAGCCAATTAATATATAAATGCGTCTTAAGCAGGGATTTAACATGATCAATGGTCTGATCAGCTCTCACATGCAGGGGCACTGTTCAGTCAGAGCAGCTACAGAGAGCTGTCACCTCTGGTTTTCAGTCTGGATCTGGGAGACCATTGGACCTCAGAGTTCTGGTAGAACCAAGCACTTGAAAACCATAAATAACATTTGAACTGGATTCCAAATGGCCGCATGTATACAGAGAAAAGAACATATATGACTACAAAAAAATGAGTCACTAAATTTATGATTCATAAAATGCAACATTACATAACTACATAAAATCATCATATATAGTCACATGTTTGTCCTAATCTAAATACTTAGATGTTTGCATTTAAATACCATCCCATTACATCCTAACTGTATCTACTCTGAAGAAAAACTTGCCTGTGTTGATGTTTTACCTAATTTTCCCTACACCTTCTGTTCTCAGGAGTTGGAGCAGGTGGAGGATGTATGGAGAGGAGAAGTTCAGGACCTGGTCTCTCAAATCACTCAGCTTCAGACAGAAAACAAGAAGTTGTTAGTGAGTCTCTCCCTGAAAGAGTCTCCAGTCACAGAGGAGGACCTGCAGAAACATGATGGTGGGTAGTCTTCTGCAGCAACATCTTTCTTCCTTTTAAAGTTGATTTGATGATGATAATGGTCATTCTGCAGGAAACTGTTTTAAACTTCATACTGTTTACTTTTGCACCTTTCTCTACCTCTCCAAAATTAATGGACTTTGATCTAATAATGTTTGACTGTGTGAAAGTGTTTGGATCACACGGTCATTTCGATGTCAATCATCTTAACCAGTGTAATACAATGATATTGATACAATGCAATGATGAATACCAATGAATTTGCATTTAATAAGTGCAAATATTGAGATTCTGACCACTAGATTGGTATCAGGAAATATTTTGGATTGTGATGTGAAATCTATATGGTGACTCCAGCAGATAAAAAATATATTATTATTGAGGCAATTATTAAAGCAATGTGTAATTAAATAATTCACAATCATCATGGGGCAGCATGTAGCTCAGTTGGTAGAGTGGCTTGTCTGGTAACCAGAGGGTGGCTGGTTCAATCCCCAGCTCCGTCTGGGTTAAATTGTCGTTATGTCCTTGGGCAAGACACTTCACCCAACTTACCTGTTTGAATGTTGGTGGTGGTCAGAGGGGCGAATGGTGGCCTATTATTTATTATCTGAATGACTCCAGATGCAATATTTGTTTTGACTTAACTCAGTACAAAACTGAAGAATGTGACATATGGTTATCACGCACTCTTATGTGGTACAGTAAATATATATACAAATAAATGCTTGCTTGTAAGTTGATCAGAAAGTAGGCCATGAAGAGACACAGTCAGGAGCTTTTAAGGGAGACTATTTTTAAAGCTGACCAAAATATACCTCTTGTATGAAACTCATGGTGACTGTGGCTGTATTTAATGTCAGTGATACAGCTAACACTCATAAACTTGATCATATGTTCACCTAAATTCAAGGTTATGGCATATACATGCCTCAGACCAGCTTTTTGCATACAGTAATTTTACATTGATTGTTTTTTTGTAAAATAAGGTGCATCTCTTTTGTATTGGTTTATCACAGTGGTACAAATGTTACTTGTGCTTATTTTTTTGTAACTGCAGGAATGTCAGAGAAGGAGAGCCAAGCGATCAAGAAGCTGACAGACTTAGTGGATAAACAGAGAGATGAAATCAGGGCTAAAGACCGTGAGTTGGCGCTAAGAAATGAGGACATTGACGCTGTAAGGATTAAATCTGTTTACATCACAACTGCTGGAATAATATGCAGTCTCCAAAATACTGTTTTTGATTAGTATTTTTTTTAATCATAAAACATATTCTCTAAAACCAGCTCCAGATGCAGCAGCATCGGCTCATGAGAATCAACCAGGACCTTCTTCACAGGGTTGGAGTGATGGAGGCTCAGTGCAAAACATTGATTCAGCAGAGAGCTGAGCTGGAGGCCTCCGCCCAGGCTCAACAGCAGGAGTATGGTGCTCTGCAGCTGGATGTCACAAGGCTAAGAAAGGAGCTTCAGGAGAAGGAATTGGAGAAAAACATCACTGCATTGGAGGAGTTTCCTCTTTTGAGATCTGAGATGCCATCATCTCAAATAACAGTAACAGACCTCAAATTTAATACTAACTTTAATCTTAAAACACTATTTTTGTGCTTTCTAACTGGATTTTCTGTGTTTCAAATCCAGTCAAACACAACGCTCTCTAACTATGTCAAACCAAAGTCAGTGTGGGTGGAATGTAAAGGGGATCCTGGCTTCGTGGCAAAGTGCTTTGAGTGTGACAGAAGTATTTCTCTTCTCCCAAAGTCTGCAAATGCAGAGAGTGAAGGACACTTCAGTGAAGATGAAAACGTGGTAGTAAATATGATGGTATTAAGTGTTTTTGATCTCTCATATAATGTACTTTATATGGACACTTGATCAAATGCGTGGTCTGTTTTTAGTTTAGTTTTAAGCAACAAAAATGTCCTTAATTGTTTTTGTAGTAAGAGCAGGTCATTTAACTTCTCCAACATCAACTGATTATTATTGTTTCAGTTTGGTTGCCAATGCATTTTTCAGGAACCTGATTTGTTATTCGTGTCATTGCTGTACAGAAAAAAGGCTGAATGTGTGTTTTCACAGCAGAGGGGATCAGCTGATACAGAGCCAGAGGATGAGACAGACAGCTCAGAGCAGGAGTCGGACAAACCTCGATTCACCTTGCAAGAGCTGCGGGATGTCCTGCAGGAGAGGAATGAACTCAAAGCCCAAGTGTTCATGCTCCAGGAAGAGCTGGCATATTATAAAAGGTATGATTTGGCTCTTAACTCTAGATGTCACTGTTTTACAAGGGTTTAATGTAGGTTACCTTATCCATATTGCTTCAGTGAGGAGTTTGAGGATGACATCAATCCCACTGTCTGCGTAGCTTCACCGCCTCAGTTACCTTCAAAAGATCAGCCTGAATCAGGAATCAGACGCTTGTGAGTAAACGTTCTCATTTTATGAGCCATGTCTGTTTATTTACTGGTAAAATATAAAAATACATTTTCAAGAATCAGTATAACAAATGCAAATAATGTTTTTAAATAACTGTCACTGAAATACACACAGTACAGAAATGGTCATAGTTGACATGACTATGTTTATTTTGAGTGTGTGTGTATTAGCTGAAACTCTAAATTTCTCCCCTTTATTTTTCCCCTCCTCTCCTTTTGCCCTAATTTCCTGTCTGTTTAGGATCTTCACTGCAATAATGCCAATGGTGGCTGCCGGTTTTATCACAGACGATCCTACGTTGTTCCCAATCAGAAGACTTTCTTTTGCATGATTATATATTTAAATGATTTACTGTTCATCTCAACACATTTTGCCATCATACATTTTTCAAAAAAACTGGTTTATTGCCAGCATTCATCAGTCATTTTAAACTTAATTTATTTAACACCAGATTTGTTTTAACTGTATTGTCCCAAAATGTTTGACAGCTGAGAATGTCTTATGAAAAAATGTTCACCCCTTTTTTTTTTTTTTTTCATATCAGTCTCTGAATAATGACATCAGGTGTATATGATGTGTCTGTCTGTTTCAAGACAAGTTAACTGAACATGTAAGATGATGCATGTTTACAGAATTATCACCTGGAATGTTGAAAATATAACCTGTAAAATAATTTTGTTCGGAATGACACAATAAAGTTTTATTTTTACGCTGTGGTTTTTTTTTTCACTAGCATATCAACAATTACACAATATTCTTTTACAGGTCAGTTTATATAGCTCCAATTCACAACAAGTCATCACGAGGTATTATACAAAACGAAGAAACAATTCATATCCATATCAGCAGATCAAGTAAATTATTAAATAAGTTTGCTATAACAGTACACAAAATGTACATACTCCTTACAGACCCCTACTCTGAGCAGCTGCTGCTTTATGAAACCATTATTTTGTGTTGACAAGTCCTAAATGATTAATTTAACTCCAACCAAGAAACACAAAACATCGAATCACGTGATTTCTCACCTGATCGTTAACTCGTCACTTTTAGATAGCGAAGAAAAATGAAGAGCTCCGCTCCATCCAAGTTGCTTCCTGTTGCAAAAACTCAACCCGCACGTGACAGGTGAGTTATCTTGACTTATAGACGATCTTTGTGTTTGCCTGTCGCTAGGATACTTTGCCCTCCTCTGCTGTCCAGAGAGTCACGCCATTGGAGATTGAGTGATGGAGGAAGTACAGCTCTACTGGAAGTTGGTTTGCTCCGTACAGGAAAAGAGCAGAGCCTAAGTTTAAAGACGTTTGGAAGTATTCTCTAAAACATAAGTCGCTGTTAGTAAAAAAAACAAAACAACGAATTTTGTTTCGTGATTTTAAAGAGGCACACCGTTCCGTCATGGAGTTTGGTGAAGAGTCGTCTCCAGCGCTGGCTTTTGAGAAGAACGCTTTTGAGCTCACGGTCGAAGATGTTTATGACATTTCGTACGTGATCGGACGGGATTTACTGAAAATAAGCAGCACGGGAGAAGAAGTTTCAGACTTACAGTTCAGGATAGTCCGAGTTCTGGAAATGTTTGAAACTTTAGTCAACAAATACAACTTATCTCTGGAGGAGCTGAAAATGGAGCGGGACAACTTGAAAAGTGAACTGAACAGAATCATGAAGGAGGGTTCAGTCTCCGGACAGAGCACAGTGAGTCTCACCATGCCAGTCTCTAAATCCAGCTGTGTCTAAAGGCAGGTGGACTAACTTATCATCTGCCATCCCAGCAAACAGGAGGACCAAATCAGCTGGTGGTGGACCTGACAGACCCCAACAGACCGCGCTTCACCATGCAGGAGCTGAAGGAGGTTCTGCAGGAGAGGAACCAGCTGAAGGCCCAGCTCATGGTGGCTCAGGAGGAGCTACAGCTGTATAAGAGGTGACGTGACCAGACAGAACGTATTTAAAATATATATTATGCATTTTAAAATCTGATTCTATAATATCTGGTTTATTATGTTGAAGTGTTTTTAAGGTATTGCTCAAAAGCCACACAAACATGTTATTACTGTGTAATAATCCAATATAAAAAAGCCCCTCTATAACTGTTACTTTTATTTTTTGTTATAAAAATGATTTATCATTTATGAATGTATAGTAACACATTGTATTCTTTTGAGTATATCTGGGTTAAAGGAAACTTGAAACTAAGACTCTTGAGCATTAATTGTACAGCTTGTTATTGTGTTAAAATATAGAAATACAACTTGATAAAATTTAAGATTCCAATCTGTAAGAAGGCTGATATTACTCATGTAGACACTATTTTTCAGTTTTTTTCCAATTATAAGCTGTGACTGACAGTCATACTGAAACTTTAGATCCAGACATGCCTAACTCGTGGTTATAATCTGTTGCTGCTTCGTCAGCTATTTCTGAAACACAGCACACCAGTTTCAGCACCACAACTTACCAAATTTTATGACAAAAGTTGGCACATTTACAAGATGATTCTTCCACCTCAGTGGCATTATTAATCTAATTTTTTTGATCTGGTTGCATGACAAATTCCTGATGACATCAATGTGTATCTTTTTTCCTGCAGTGGAATTCTGCCACAAGCTGAACCAGCCATGGTGGAAGTGGACCTGGACCCACCAGCAGCTGTGGAGCACAATCAAGCCTCAATGAATGAAAAAACAACCATAGGAAAACTGTAAGTATTGTTACTATGTAAATGTGTCCCAAAATAATCAGAATAATTTGCTTTTATTTAATTTTTATTCCAGTTAAACATTTTAAGCTACAGGTAAAATTGACTAGATAAAGTGGGTTTTTTTAGGCTGCAGCCACATGATGCTGTAGTAAACTTGCAGAGAAATTCTTCTCACAGCCCAGCTCCTGTCCACTAATCATGTACTTGTGACCCAGTGAAGTCATGCTGGATGTTTGTGTGAAGAGTGAGTGAAGGAAAAGAAAGAGGCTAGAAACTGTTTCACCTCCTAACCACTGCCATCAGTAATTGCAGTTTGCTGTGACTCACTTTTTAGCCTAACAACTTTAACTCTGGACTTTTTCTGTTTATAGGTTTTCATTCAGACGAAAATAAGAAAAACCCATCAGAAGAACTGACCACGTAAGAGGCAAACTGGATTTGTCAGCGGTTTAACAAATTTTGTAATTATTGTTTTTTTATTTTCTTCTCATTCTAAAATTTTGTACAAGCTATTTTAGTCGAAGATGTCTTTTGTATTTGAGTTGCAGTAGAAGAATCAACAATCATATAATTTAGCTCAAGATAACTGGAAAGTATTATTTTACTTGTGTTAGAAGTGTTAAATGAACTCGTTGAAAATTATATATATATATATATATACACACACACACACACACACACACACATACATATACATACATACACACACACACTACTCAAAAAGTCCTCCTCCTCATGCTGTTCACATTTTGACATCATGACCTGCAAGGGGTACCTACCTGACCACACCACAAGGCGCGGGTGTCGTCTTGCAAGGGAGCATTTACATTGGATGAGGGACCATGAGTGGTGGTGTCACAGAGTGTCAATACAGAACTGCCCTACACTTTGTGAATGGCACTGGGACAAGAGCCCATACTACCTGGATAACACATTGATTCAGTTATTGTTCCTATGCATGAAAAACACAGGCCTACTTTCGGCTTCATGGACAACAAAGCTCCAGCTTATCCAGGTCACATTGGTGAACACCTGATGGAGACTGGGGTACCTCAAATTGAGTGACATGCACTTTCTCCAGATCTGAATCCCACAGAAAACTTATGGGATCAGCTGAGTCACCATGTAGGCTCATAACTCAGAACCTCAATGACCTGAGGGCCACCCTTCCAGAAAAGTGGGATGCCATGCCTCAGCAAACAATAAGTTGATTTGTGAAGAGCATGAGACGTCGTTGTCAAGCTGTAATTGATGCTCAAGGTCACATGAGATTGAGAAGTTATTGAGACATTGACATTTTTGTTGGCTTTTGTTTCAGATGAGGAAATCACCATTGCACACTTCTTAAATGTCCAACTTTCACGATTAATCACTGTAGCTTGAACTATTTACTTTTTACATAAAATTCTCCAGTAAGGCAAATATCCATCACTTTTTTTGTGAGTAGTGTGCGTTTATGTTTATAGATGTTTTTGAAGGGTCATTTGTTCATTCATTCCTGTAAAAAAAAAAAAAAAAACATATACATATAAGGAGACAGTTAAAATAAACTGGAAAATAGTGAAACTCTGCAACTTAAGTTTTACTAATTTATGGAGTATAGCATAGATAAACAGGGTGAACTGCTATTTTTTATTGTGTATTTAAAATTGCTCGATTACTGAAACGTTGCCTTTAAATGGTGTTAATGAATCCAAAAATTATGTCATGAATATCGTACCCCTCCAGCTCATCTAATATTTACCATTATTGGGTATCAAATTATTGTATAAACCCTCAGAAATTGAAAGAGTCTCGACTCAGTGTATCGTTTTTAATGTTTAGGTCTCCTTGTTTTTAACAACGACCACGTCTCAGCTGGAATGCTAATGCAACAATATTTTATTCCTCAATATCCAGCTTCAAGCTCAGGTAATTTACAACAGCTAGAAGTTAATCCATTGTCCACAAAAAAAAAAGAAAAAGACTATGAAACACTTTAAAGAAAAAACTGCTCCAAACTTATTTCCATCTGCAACAGTTGAAATCAGAAAAATATAAAAAGGACATTAAAAATGTTTTTTTGCAAAAATATTTAAGCTGAAGCTTTAACTTTCACCTAAAACAAACATCTTCCTTCTTAGAAAAAGACATTTTAAGGTCATTTGTGGCTTCTCTTTGTGTAAAGCTTACATGTACATTAGATGGCATCAAGTTTCAATACTTGAGCCAAGGATGTGCAGAGATTGAGTCTTTACTTCGATCACCGTAGTCGTAGAGCAGTTCCTCCTCTGATTCGATGTCTCTGGAAGCCACAAAGATCAAATGAGGGGCCCCATCAATAACATGTAGCCTCGTCTGGCAGTTTCCACTTTTACTGTGGTTCAGAAGTCTTCCGAGACGATCGGTTTCCTTTGTCGCATCCACGCTAATGCAAAAAGGTAACACAATCATTACAAAATAGGACACTCATTCATAGTGGATTTAACCCTAACCCTGTTTACACTGGATAGTGACAAGTGACCATTTAAATAAGCTTTGAACATAATAAGAACACAGAAAACTAAGATTACAACTTATATTACACCACTATGTTTTTAGGTGCCTAAAACTGTAGTCTTGGTTCAAATGTCTGCACTCAGAATGTGTGTAAATGTTTTATGTCAAGTTTTTGTGTACACTTTTACACATGTGCCCTCATACAGATGACACCTGAACTTACCAGTAAGTTTTAGATTGATACTGGAAGTAGTACATGTAACAGCCTGTTTCGGGATCCTTAGCATACCCAGCCTCTCTTATTTTAGCCTTGGCCAGGTCCAGCAGATCACCATGGTACTCGACAACAAAATCTCCCTTTTTGAAACTCTTAACAGCATAGACTCCTCTTCCTTTTCCTTCTGTGTGTTTGACCTGTTGACATTCAAAAGTTTCATACATTTGGCACTTGACTGCTGTATAACTGCCTAATCGTGTCTCAAACTGAGCTACATGCAGTGTGCAACCGATTAAAAGTACAATAAAACATTAAATGTTACCTGCATTCCTTCTTCTGTGCCATTCTTTATCAGATCATCAATGTATTTGTGCTCTTCACTCTGGTGACAGTCAAAGGTTTATTCAGCAAAATATCAATGAGAATATTTTACATCGTTACTGTAAATTGAATGCATGCTAATACACTCATACATACCTTTATCTCAGTTTTAGTTTTTCTGTTACTCCTTCTGATGGGAAAGTAGTCTGTGACCTTTCTGTTTTGAAGAGCTTTGTTCTCCACCCTGAAAAGACGAGACATTGAGATTGTGTAACAGACTGTGAAAGAGCAACGTTTATTGCCAAGAATTTCTGAAAGACTGGCTTAGTGGACTCACTTTCTTGCTCTTGTTTTGCGACCAGTTTTAGTTTGAGGTTTGGGTGGTGGTAGTTTAGTGACAGTTGCAGGTTTAACCTCTGATTGTGTGGTGGTTTCATTTGGCTTAGGCTGGTCAGTGGCTTTCTTTTCTTCCTCATGACTCTTACAAGGTACTTCAGATTTCTGCTCTTTCGACTCACAGCTCTCAGATTTGATTTTACTGGGCATGTCTAAAATGAGAGAGACACAAAAGATGAACCTGTTCTAAATCTTTGGACTTAATTTAAAAAGTGAGACTCTATCAAAATGCTATTGTGTCATGAGATGGGTCAGCGAACACTGCCATCATTCTACTCAAATGTTTCTGTGGTATACAAGGATCTGCTGACTATATGGTTAAGAAGGGGTCAGCAGCAAGAATCAACCTAACAGAAAAGTCTGAGCAATAGACTTCCTGGTGGATCAGTTTAGAGTATTTAATGCTCACCTTGTTTAGGCTTTGACAAATCTGAACTAGCTGTCCCAGAATCATTATCCTTATGGATCAGCATGCTCGAATTGTCACTTAATGGGGATCTAGGTTTCCTTGGACTTCGTAGAAGTGACGATGTTTTACCTGGACAATCCTACAAGGATATAATTGTGACATAAGATTAGAAAACAAAAACTCCCAAAAGGACCAAACAAATGGAATGTAGGAATCATGCAGCTGACTACGGTAGTTTATTCTTTGAAGAACCAACAACAGCTAAAGTAACCAGATTGCTCTGACAAATTGTTTCCTCACCAGCAAAAAAAAGAGGCCCAAAATAAATTTCTTGCGCATGTATTCCCTTTGCTATGAAGAAAATACAGCTTTGTACAAACTGGGAATCACAGCACTCTAAATAGATTGAATTTAAAGAAAATAATGTGACAAACTCCTTACTTTATCAAATGAGTGGTGTTTATAAAGTTCACAGAAATAGTTTTGTATCTTGTGTAGTTTTAACTTGCCACCAAATTCAGTTAAAGCATTACAGAACAACATGGGACAAATAGCACACCACTTTCTGACAGGGTCCAGGCTATTTAAGGTGTTTTATTCTAACAATCCTAAATATTCTGCCAAAACCAATCAGTCAAATTTTATTTATAAAGCACAATTTATGCTAGGGGCAGCTCAAAATGCTATACAGACTTAAAACAAAAATAAAACTTCCATAAAAATGAAAAACATATGTAGTTGTGTTGGATGTCCCAGTAAACTGGCTAAAAATGTAATTTTGAATTACATCTATGAATTTATACTTGCTATGTGTTGGTACAGGAAAATAAAGCAAAAACAAGCAAGCAAAACCCTGTTTTTTGTGATATCAGTTACTGCATTGTAGGAGAATGTTAGCTTTTTTATGATTTCATCTAATTATTGTCTAACCTATTGGTAAATGTAATTGTATGGGTTGAATACAAAAGAAATTTGAATAAGTTTCCTCATTTTTATCTTTTGAGTTTTCAGTAAATCTCAAAATAACAGTCATCTGTTATGGCCACAAAAACACAAATGAAAAAGTTACATTGCGACTGCCACATTTGGCAAAATGTTTAAGTCACACTGTGCATCCTATGATTAATTTTAATTGTGTACCTTAAAAAGAGCAAACACTCCTGATCTGCATCATCGCTGGTAGGTAGATTCTGTATTGTTGTGCAAACGTTTTAAACCACCCTTATTTCTTGTAACCTGTTAAAATCATCTTATTCTCCAAGCGTGATTGGTCTTTCAAATGTTTTCTTTATCTTTGGCTGCTTTTTCACTCATTGTTATGTTAAATTTCCCCACTGAGGCACAATAATGGTCATTTTTAGAAAACATTGTTTTTTGTCCATTCACCTAAACTTTGTCTTTAGGTAAATGCAGTGGCAATGCTCAGCTCTTTTTGATTGATAGGCTCAAGTATAAGGGATATCCAACGACAATTGAAAATACAGCATTCATATTAAAACACATATCCAACAAATGCATTTAGTCCCAATGGAACATAAATCAATTCGAACTATAAATGTAAAAAAAAAAAAAGAAGAATTTCTTTGGTACAATAGTTTGCAAACAAACAACAGCGGACATGTAAACAATTAGCATACCTTGTTTTCCTTCGTCTCCGTTTGTGAGGGGACTGTATGTTCAGTGTCCTCCGTTTTTCTGACGGTTCTCTGCCCTCTTTTCCTTCCTTTAAAACACGTAACTATATATTATTGTATTTTTTTAAGTCGTCGAATTTTTATTTACTTACAAAGAATACGTTCGTCTGTTCCATTTTGACAAATACGCATTTTGAACGAAACTATTACATTGTAGCCTAATAAAAAAAAGTGCTTAAATAATTTAAAAGTAAGTCAACCTTTTGCCATTTCAGTTCCTGGAAGTTAGTCCGAAACAAAACGTTGTCTTAAATGTTACCCACGGAGTCCACGGGTTATTTAATGTACGTAGTTTTATTTCCACATCGAAAATTTGAGACTAGTATCGTAAACTCTTCAAAGGCAAATGCGTGGAGGATTTTAAAACGCTGCCTCACAACTCTCATTGGCTGTTTTCATACTCAAGGGAGGGGCGATGGCACGTGGGCAGCTTTCTGATTGGCCATAGCTCTAGGCGTCACGCTGTTCTTTCTGGCACACGTGATGCACAAAAACTTGTTCAACTTGGTGGAAATCGAAAACTGCATCTTGTTGCACTGACCTTCTGGCTGAAATAACTTTCAGAAAACAGTATGTCAATAGCATTTATTATATACAGAACCATCTAAATATTTTACATTTATTAAAAAGCTACACTGTTAAAAGATCAAGGACATAAAACAGAATAATTAAACTATACCTTATTTGTTTGTCATTTATTCCCAAACATAATTATGTATATTTAATATTTTATATACTTATAGCAATTGAAAGTGAAGTAGAATTATACAATTGATATATTAAGAGTCCAAATTGTAGTAAGAAGTCTTTTTATGACATCTAGTGGTAATGAGAGGTAAGACTTCGTCATCAGTTTGAGTTATTCTTCAGTCAAATGAGCCTGTTTTTTGTTTTTTTGCCTTGCTTGTTAGTCATTAAACTAATCTGGTATGAGGCCCATCACAGATTTTAAAAGAAAAACACACGCACACACAAAGGTATTTTTTATGTCTATGGGTCACATCATAGACACTAAAGAAATACGAAAACATGTATTTTTTTTAAATGTCACAGACATAAAGCATTGAAAAACACAAACTTGTTTATGTCTATGGGGCCTTTTGTAGGCATTAAATAAACAAAAAGCATATTATTTTAAATATCAATGGGCCCACCATAGATATTAAAAACCAAAAAACATGCATCCCTGTGTTTTGCCTCACTTGAGAAGTGAAATTCGGTTATTTTTAATGATCATTTCCATGCTTGGAGTCTGCAGCCAGAGCTTCTTTAAACAGTCTTTTCCTCTCCAGATTATCATTCACCTTTCTTCTTTTTTCTTGTTTCCTCAACACAGATTCTTGCTTCTTTAGAAGAACTTCACTGAGTTCTCCTTTATATGCAACGTCAAGTTTCTCTCTCATGATTTCACGGGCTCGCTTTCGATTTATATCCACAGATCTGGTCTGATGGCACTGGACATAAAACAGAATAAAACATGGGTTTGAACTCATGGACGATGCCTTCATTGTATTTTGTAGTATTATTTACCTTCACAACAATTCCTGTTGGGATGTGTTTAAGCACCACACAGTTGCTGGTTTTATTAGTGGCCTGGCCTCCGGGCCCAGACCCTCTAACAAACTGCTCTTTGAGGTCATCCTCAGCCAGGATTGGGAGATCCGTCAGGTTCTTCTTGCCAGCAGCCGGAACACGAATGAGTCCAGGTGAGTCTGGTCTGAGCAGCTGAGAGAGGTTGGGACTGGCAGCCGCTCTCCACATCACCCGCCTGGATACACTCAACATACGGCAGGTAAACGAGACAAGAAGTGACATAACATTACAAGCTACTTAATGGCAATAAAGAAAAAACAAAACAGTGACAAAATATTCGGTGTTGTGCGTTTCGTCGGGGCGACTGGTTAATGTTTATCTGACTTCCTTAAACAACTGGCCAATCAGCAGGCTTTGAGTTTTCTTCGGCGCTATTACAGAAGAAATGTTGACTCTACACCGCCACCCCGTGGTAAATATTTGAGCATTACCCAAATTAATTAATTTGACTACAAATAATGTAATTGGAGTGTATTTCCTAACTTTTTCAGGTAAAATCTGTTTAACAAAAAATCGTTATTATAAATAAATACATAACTTTACACTTTTAATTTAAAAAAGAACTAACATTTTACATGAAAGTTATCCGAAAATTAAATAAATTATCTATTTTTTATTGACCAATTGTCCCAGTAGTTCATGCGAAGCACAAAAAGCTCACAATAAAGTTATTTAATGAAAACTGTAGACATCTGACATTAACATTATTTCTATCTATCTATCTATCTATCTATCTATCTATCTATCTATCTATCTATCTATCTATCTATCTATCTATCTATCTATCTATCTATCTATCTATCTATCTATCTATCTATCTATCTATCTATCTATCTATCTATTACCTTCACACCAGACTCATCAGGATAAATTAAAAAAACAAATCGGATACTCGCCTTAATCAATTCGATAAACGAATAGAAGTATTTTTGTCTTTCACTTTATGGACACTGGGTGCTAAAACCTTATAACTTGTTATCAAAACGAACATGTCTGCGGAAATGCGTAACCACTTGTTATAAATGCATTTTCCTGCCAGCAGAGGGCAGAAAACATAAAAACGATTCGATGAAGACTCGCTGTCAAGCTTTCACATCGAAAGAGAATCATCGGAAATCAAACGAACATTCCTTTAGAAATAAAGTTGCCAGATTTCCTTGAATAAGCAATAACACAACGTTTTGTATGGCAGTAGTAGGTACTAGAAACTATTTAATTATACAACTTAAAGGGGAGTGTTTAATAAAGCGGTGCTTTCTGTGAGAACGTTGCAGAAGGAAGCCCTGCTTTTATTTTGAAAATTTACAGGAAGCTTTATTCCCATGACATTTTCACTAATTTGCGTCGTGTTTGGAAGGTCTGAAGTCTTGCAGTGCCTCAGACTTGAGAGGACTGACAAGTTATGATGGTGAGAGCTCATCATCTGTCTACTCGTCGCCCTTCCTGGTTTCCTGGACGGAGAGAGCAGCTACTGGACGGAGGCAGCCACCGTTTAACGTTCTTCACCACGGGACAAGTATAATCGCCAACTCATACGAACGTAGTGTGGATATTCGAGGACATTTTAACGTTTTAGCAGCTACTTTGGCCTTTTTTGTCGATAAAGGAAATCCAGCGTGAGTTGCTCTCCGGGGCAATAGTAACATTTTTTGTAAACACGGATAGACTTGGTGGTTGATTTCATGTAAGACACTCCCGGGCTGATGATGTGTCTTTGCGTGTCATTTTTACACGTCGTACCCGCTCCCCTTCCTCCGCCGAGGGGCCAAACAAACAAACGGCGACGTAAAGGAAATCAAATCAGCCGCTGACTTTCGATGCTCCTCTATCAGCTGTGGTGATGTCGTTTCCAGACATCATCGAGACGGACGCTGTTTCATGCTGAAGGGAGTCCGCGTGAGTAGAAAGCGGTGACCATTAAACCCGGAGGAAGGAAGCTGATGAACTTTGAATCACCAGAGTGGTGAAGCCAGAGGAGGTGCATCTGGTTCAGGTATGTTATGAACAATACCAGCTATCACTCTGCCATGTACTGTGCTGCCATGTTGCTAGGAAACTAAAGGACGGTGGGTTTACTCCAGTTCATCCTTCTCAGAGATGTAATGTCACGTTAATTACATCTGATTTAGCAAGTTTTTAAAAAAGGCATGTTGTCATTACTCATCGGTGTTTAGAATAACTTTGCATTCCTCCTGTGAAAGTGGCTCTGTTCTGTTGCTGCTTACAGGCATGATTATAGCTGATGAGATGTTCCCAGAGATGATACCCAGACTGTAGGCTCTGCTTGTCTTATCACACATGATCATGGTGGGATTGTGAAACAACAGCCCCCCTTTGGAACCAGATGTGTTAAAAGTACACCCCCCATCTCTCAAGCACACACACACACACACACACACACACACACACACACACACACACACACACACACACACACACACACACACACACACACACACACAAGGACCAAGACAAACAAAATCTGCAAACTTGTTAGTGTCTCCACCTGCTTATGTCTCATTTTCCATCATTTTTGTCTCTTTGAGGTCATTTTGCAGTATTGCTTTTGAAAAAGTAATTATTTGTCTATTTTAGACATTTATAAAGACATTTATCATGTCTTTATGATTTTTTTTAATTAAATTTTCTTTGGGTGGTTGGGGCCTGATTTCAGTAAACCTGCCCATTTATTTGTCCATGCAGATAACAGTGACACATAAGTGAAAGACTTTATGTAAGACCCTGCTGCAAATGGCAGTATACTCGATGAATCAAAAACTTGATCTCAGTTAGCAGGTTCATTTGAAAAAAGAAGCAAAGTCTCAACACTGCATGTTTTCAGCTTGTTTTAGACTTTCCTCAAAACCTGCATGCAGAATTGTGGTTCTTACATACCTGATGACTGACTGTGATTGAATATGGCTTGGTGCTTTTCTGCATGAAGCGAGTCCCTTCACTTGACTCAGCAGGGCCTGTGTGAGTCATTGAAGCTGTGCTGACTCGCGGGCTGTGGCGTCTGTTGTCCAGATGATTGTTGTGCTTCCAATCCACTGTGACCCTCTGCTTTATGTCCAACATTGCTGCATGTTTTTTGATTTAGGATTTCAATCTGAGATTATGGCTTTGGGAGAAATATAAGTCAGTGCGTAACCTTTTCAGAACATGATGTAACCTGAAATTAATTGGAGACAGACATGCAGGGTGCACATACTGGAGGAAAAAAAGGTTTCTGGGCCAGGGTGTGAGTTTTCTTTGACATGTTAAAACTTGAGTTCTTCCAGCTGGAAGCTATAATGTTTGTAGCACACTAAGCATCAGCTGCAGTTTTTACACGGGCTTTATCAGTTTTGAAGTAAGATTAAATTAGAAGTGCACTTCACAAATTATTGCTGAGCCTTTATTAATGACAGATTGTCTGCTTTCTTAAAACACACTTCTCTTCCAATTTCCTTTCGGCTAAGGTTCTTAATTTAATTATCTTGTCAGAAACAAACATTTCTTCCTGCTTTTGTTTCAAGGGTAACCAACAGCAGACATTATTTGTTGATGTTCTGTGTGCTCCAGAGTCATCGATTAAAAGCTACACTGATATAATTAGAGGCTGAGTCTTATGTTATTGTTCTGACCTTTTGTTGATGTTTCTCTGCTGTGGACATGATGGCTCCTGTTTCATGTGTCGGTGTGTCGAACCAGTTTTTTGAGGTTGGAATGTTCTCCCGCCCTTACACAAACGCTATCACACAACAATCATTTCAACACTTCTGTGGATTAATTAAAAGCCGTTGGAAAGAAAATTCAGCGTATCTAGTTCATCTTTTTTATGATAATTGACAAACTGAAAATAATATCTTTACCTGTTGTACTAGCAGGATTTTAGGCACACCCAACTTAGTCAGAAGCATTTTTACTTTGTTCAAGATCAATATGTGAGTCTTATATTATGTTTTTGCAGTTTCATTAAAGACCGTGTTTTAAATCTGAATTCACAAATCCTGCACAAACTTCTTAATTGTGATCTTTGCGTCGCTTGTTTTATGACCTATCAGTATACTCTGAACCATCAGTGTTTTTCATTCAAATTCTGCAGGAACACTGACACAACAAGAAGTGCAGATAGGACTAAAAAAGTCTTTATGCAGCTCACAAGGGTGTATGCTTTTCACATTTGCCCTAACACTTCAGTAAAAACGCATATCAAAAGTGTTTGATCTCATTTCAGTTTTTTGTTCTTGTTGAAAGTGAGTCATTTATTTGGCACTTGACTTTTATAATGTTTTTAGAAGCAGCACCTACAGCGACATGTCTGATCTTCTGTGTGTGTTCTGATTAAACTATATCCTGTAATATTACATTTAGAAGTTTAGTAGTCAAATTGCAAAGACTTTTTAAAACGGATATAAATTTGGCACATTGGCTGCATGTTCCACCGGAAGAGATGGGTCTTTATGAATCACCTTTCTTTTTTCCTTGTAGTTTTTTTTAAATTAAACCGTTGTAATTCTGTTTTTTAAGCGACTGCAGAAAGCCAAGTGGAGACACGGCAAAGAGCTCTCTGACGAATGAGGGTAATAATTTCTAACTGTGCACATCCTGTTCTAATGTTTGCTCATTAGTGTCACGCAGGTCCTTTTTTCCAAGACTAAAATTACTCACCCCTCCTCCATCCCAAATGTTAAACAGTCACAGGAGAACCCGACAGGCTTGTGATGGTCAGGAGGAAAACACTGTAAATATATGCTGTATGACTGAGTGACGGTGGAGTGGAAAATTCCTGACAGAGGAGCCTGCAGCTTTTCGAGCATGTGTCCCAGCCTTGTTTGAGTATTCATAGCACCGCACATGTGACAGATCTGTTTTCCTGCAGTAACCCTCACTTTTAACTTATCATTCTCTTGCAGCATAAATATATAATGCCTCGAATATTAAGAATAGTGAGTACAAGCCATTGAGTAATAGCATTTTAGTAAAAGAAGCAAGGCGAGACGCACTTCCTGCCAGTGAAAATCTAGATGACGTATGCAGCTGCTGGCTTCATAGTTTAGTTTCATATGGGTGCTTTCTGGTGCTGTTTATCAACAGATCACAAACACAGGAAGAGTGAAAGAACTCCAGGTGCACACAGAGAATTTCCACTTTTGCAAAACCCTTTGTGACTGTTCTGTGATGTGTATGCTGCTATTTGTAATTTCTTCAAAACATAAAAGGCAAGACTTTTTGGACCATTTTGGAAGTCTGTTAAATGCTGGTTTTCTGCTTCATTCCCACCCACCTTTTATCACAGCTGCTTTCATTGCAACCTTGAACAAGATAGAAATCTTAAAAGATTCGTTAAGACGCAGATCTTTCAGATAGCATTTTTGGTCGTTCTAGTTTAGTCTCATCAACGTATCGTCAATATGTAGCTTTTAATCTTTAGTAAATTTTTTTAGAGTAGAGATTTTTTTGTATAATTTAATTTTAACTTTTTTTTTTTTGCTTATAGCTAAAGCTGCTTTTACTGAAATGTTTGTTGTTTGAATATTTTCACAGTGTTTCCTTTATTTTTATTTGTTCTAATTGTCTTTTTATCTTGTGATGCAGTCGTGACTTTTCCCTGCTGGGGATCAATAAAGTCTTGTCATTTCATTCTCTATCTTTATCATCTACCCACCCATTATCCATGCTTGCTTAAGCCTGTGCGGGGTTGTGGGGAATTGGTCCCTATCTCCAGCGGGTGAGAGGTGGGGTGCAAACCGGCCAGTCTGTTGCAGAAACCCATAAGACTAACAACCATGCACATACATACCCACGCCTGAGAACAATCTAGAATCACCAAAAACTTGATTTGTGTCCAAAAATCAGCTGGTGCTTGAAATTGGTCAATAATCTGCATGATCAGTGATGAGCCTATCTTAACACTCAAAAATGTGCCTTTTTATTTTTTGAACAGTGAATGCACCATTGCCAAGTAGCAATAAAAAAATGCAAAAATCTGACGTGTTTCCTGGTTTGTGAACTCACCATTGCTAGCACTAACTCTCTCTAGCAATAACAGATCTTACATGTAGAGTTTTTGCTTCCAGAATCATAATTTTCAAGTTAATCAAAAATCAGTAATGGCCCTCAATATGAGAATTGGTGCATCTTTACAATAATCTAATACCGGTATATGTCTTTAGACTGTTAGAGGAAAACCGATTGCCTGGAGAAAACCCACAAACTCCACACGGAACGGTTCCCAGGTGAGAGTTGTTGAACCCAGGACTTTCTTGGTGTTTGGAATCAGTTATAATTGCAGCTCTGTTGTTCCACCCTACAGGAGACTGGACAACTTTTAGTATGTTTTTCATATCTAGAAAAATCATTCTGATATCTGAAACGCAGTTCTTACTAGAAGACCATTAAATATCCTGTATGCACAAGCAATGCTCATTTTGACCAGGAAAAACTTTTATTTTGAAGATCTTCTCTAACTATTATAAGATGTATTTGCTTACCATAAGCTCTCTGTGATTGCTTTATTTGGATTTTCGAGAAAGCCCTGTTTTTTTTTACAGCTTGGCTTGTCATGTGGGAAATTGTAAAATAAGCTCTAACAAAAGGTGCTAAGGGTATTCAGAGAGATTCACAACAAACCCTTCATGCTCTCTTGGACTGTTATGGGGTTAATTATGTTTTTCACAGCTGATAACCTCTACATAAAACAGTCACATCCTTCTAGTAGCATTTCTTTGACAGTCGGTAGAGACAGAATTTAATTTCCACAAAAATGTATTGTCATTTTTTTACTGAAAACATTCTATTCTATTAGGAAGTTTAGAAGCATATAATTATAACAAAAAGCTTTATGGCAGGCCTATATTATATTTTACTGTTGTTTAGTTAGGTCTATGAAGCAGGATGTAGCTGTAGCTAAATAGGCTTTATCTGCTTGTCATGGTAGTTTTATTATGGTACATTAGTCTTTTAATAATTAGAGCAGTTTTCCTTTTTTTTTCAAAGAGGAGGAAATTATCTTCATGAAAAATGATAATAGAATTAACTGTGTTTACGCTGGAATTATCGTTGCATATTGTTGGGTTCTTAGTACTGAGCTGAAATATTGTCGAGATCAATCCAACATCCTCTTTTTAATTGGGTAATGATGACTGATAAAGAACAATAAATCCTGTTTATTGCTTTACTGCCTCACACACAGGGAGGCCTTTCCAACTATTTGGGGTCCTGCTGTGATTTTTAAACGGGCCCCCAGAAACATCTCTCACAGTTTATGATGTTGTTTCTTCAGTAATGGGACACATCAGGAGTCGACTGATTATCTGAAGCGCAGATTTTTCAGCTAATTAATCTTGAGTGGACAATTGAGTGTCATGACAGCACCTGAGATGAGTCTCCATCATTCACCTGGGTGACAGCTCAGCAGAACATTGTGTTACTGCACCTTATTCTGTTTTCTACCCCACATCCCGCCCTCCCACTTCAACGCCCTCCAACAGGTGATGCTGATGCTGTGCTGAGCTGTTGATGTGAGACGAGGGGTACAACCTGTCCCCGAACATCCCTGATGAGCCAGCTGATGAATGGCACGTCACTGCTAATGCCTCTACAGTGGCGTTGTCTGGGAAATAAGACAATCGCTTTGTGTGGTTCGGCTCCGCGTCCTTTTCTCTTTGGACGCCAGCTTCCCTTGCAGTGTGGGCGGACTCCAAGACAAGCTGGAGTCTTTTTTTAGCCGTCGTCCAGCACACTCTCTGTGTCCTTATTTAAGGTTTATTTTATGAAAGAGCAATCAAGTTGATTTGTCTTGTTGAACAGGGGGGCATCTGTTTGCTAGTGATTCTCTTCAGGCTTGGGGGGATGAAGTGAAATGAAGGAAGACTGACACACCCACTCTACTAGGAAACTTCTGTACACTAGAGCAGGAAGGTCTGTTTCTGTGATGCAAAGTCAGTGTGTTAGAAACTAGTTTAATCTGTGAGGAGCTTTGCCTGCTCAAAGGAACGTTGTTTGCACCACCCATTCGCTGAAGAAATCGACTGATCATCAGAGGCATATTTGTATATTGGGTGTTTTGGTTCTTGTCTGCAAAGCCTTTACTGCAACGTGGGAATGCTGTATGTTATTTTTTACGTGTTTGTGTTTTGTTCTAGCTCTTGCCGCACTGTGAGTCACATGGATCATGTAAAATGAAAGCGACAGCACCGCTTCATGTCACTTTACCCACGCTTTTCTTTCCTTTTTTCCCCTTTTCTTCCCTTATTGTTTTTTTACTGGCCACAGACACCTGATTTCTCTTTAAACCTAAAAATAGAGTCCTACAGACCGTAACTCCCCCTCTTTACTTCCCCTAGCTTCTTTCCATTTTTCAATCCCCCCCCTCCAAAGGTCTTTTATCTGGAGGTCTCTGCATTGCCATTCCTTTCCTTCCCTGTACCAGACAAAAACTCGCATCTCCATTCAGACCGCTCTTCATGTGTGTGCCAGACAGGGAAATGTCAGGAACCTTCATTTTATACATCTAAATGTTCTGGTGTTTAGAAAACGAGGAACTGTGAAAAAGAAAATATTGAAGTTAGATTTAAAAAATGCTGAAAACCTGACTTCAGAAGCCACTGAAATGTTAACCAAAGTCACAGGACCAGGATCGTATTTGAAAATGGCCTTTTATGGTCAGCCTCTCTCCTCAAGCAGAAGGTTGTACATTTTTGGTGGCAGGCTGCATCATTTGAGCTGTGCAATAGGATTTTAGGATATTTCAGCAAAAGGCAGGAGACAGTCTCACTTTTCAGGAACAGCTTTCCTCTCATTGATCATCTATTGTCCTGGATTAATGGTGATGTCCTCTAAATCAGCAGGCCTGCTCACTGAGCTGATAAACTAGTGCTTGGAATTTCTTTAGACCAGAAAGTAAAGAGTGATAGAGCACAATGGGAAAGCAAAAGCTGAGACAGCTGCAGGCTTTGTGTGAAGTTCAAAAGCTTTCTTCCTTTTCTGTGATTTGTTTGATCAGAGCTTTTTACACTAAGCTGAACAAGAGATTAGTTTTTATATTACTGCACTTGTGAACTTAGCGCCACCCCTGTTTGTTGTTGCTCCTGTAGCCGCAGATTTTTCTGTTCCTCTGTCCAAAGTTCATTTTAAAGATTTCACATCTGCTTTTTTCCTCAGGTGATAGAGCAAGCAGCATTTAAATTACAGGGATTGAAGAGCAGATTTCATCTCCTGCAGTCTTAACTGCTCATCTAACTCACTTGTAGATAATAGTAACAGGATCTGTTACTGGTAAAACAACATGAAGAGAGTCGTGCATCATAAATATTCAGCTTTTAACTCATGTGATGCAGGAAGAATCAGGTTCGTCTTGGCTTTTATATTAAACAAATGATAGTATCAGCACTGGCAGTGCTTTGGAGCAGATAGCCTTCTAGATAGTCATAAAAAACAGCAGAATACAGAGTTCGTTCTGTTTAAGAAAAGACTGATAAAAGTGAAAGTGGAGACAGAAGAAACAAGAGAAAGAAGTATCAACGCCGGCAGTGTCTCGTCTCTACTTTCCCAGTCACTCTGACTTTCTTGTGCTGGCAGCCAATAAGGAAAGAGCTCACTGTGTCTCCATGGCAACCCCCTCCCCTTTCCAGCAACGATGGAGAGGATAAAGCAGCAGGAAACAGAATACAATTTGGCCTAAAGAAATACACTTTCCTTCACAAGTTTTGTTGAGTAAGTCGATTCATTTGACTTCTTTGACATTTAATAAAAACAATGCACAACAAGTTGTGACACATTTATTAGGTTTCAAGGAGCTAAAGATAGACTCAAGACAGATCACAATCATTTATGATTTTAAAGGTTATACTGAGATTCTTATTAATTCTCCCAGAGCTCAAACATTTTATCAGAGAATTGATAAAATATGCTCATTTTTATTTATAACATTTTGTAGTTTCTCTTTTAGTCAAACGCTCATTTGACTTTAAATGAATATATTACAAAGACGTTTCATAAATCTCATCCCTATATATTATCAGAGCTTTATGCCAGAGTCAGATGTTGGATTTGTAGATTTTTATTTACACCACTGTGTCAGGCCTCACCAGGCTCCACATTAGTAAGAATTTGATTCAGCCTCCTGTTGCTGCCAAACACTCACACAGAGACGGATGGAGAGGTTTTAGGGAGATTTCTGAAAACTAAAAAACAACATTTTCAACCGTGTGCCCTTTGGGCCACATGAATTAGCTAATGGAATGGACAAAATGCTGGAGTGGAAATGCTTTCCTTTCCTGTATCTGCTGGAGTTATATAAGACTGCTCTCTGCGCAGTTGATTTAGGCAGTGAGAGCGCTCAGGGAATGAGGAGGGGGATCCTTGTTTAACCTTGGCACATAACTGATTAATCCGAGCGTAATTTGCATGTAAGGTCATCTAATTTTGGATTTCAGAGTAAAGAATGGTGTTGATTAGAGACACAGTTAGAGCGTAATGGACCCATTTCTTATAAACTGATGCACCACTGGGCTCAAAGGGGGAAACTGTGGCTCCAATTATTAAATCAGCTTGAAGTTTTCAGCAGTCACAGATTTTTTTATGCTGAATTGAATTACGCGGTTGCCGGGGTATTAAATGTAAAACTTGTTATGTTTTCCACTGCTTCAGAGTGACTCACTTCGATCCACAGATCTGCTCTGCACATATTCCCCTTCACCGTGAACATTTTAATCAGCTAATTGGAAAAACAAAACCTAACTTAAAACCAGCCACTTGTTTGTTTTTTTAGTTTATTTAAAAAAAAATTGGCTAACAGCAGTTATTTTTCAAACGTAGCTGCATAAAAAAATGTAATTGGTAATTTTTAAAATATAAATGAGTTATTTTGACATGAGGTGACATCCTTCGAGCTACAGTTCCATTTAAATGTGTTCCATTTCCACCTGCAGACTCAAAGTCACACCAAGGAATTATTAATAATTTGTTTGGCGAAACAAATCTGTTTCTCGTTGGTAATCAAGAGTCAGCTTCTCCTTATGCTTGGTGGGTGCTTGCTTCTGTCTTATAGGATCATTTTTAGAAGCAGTTCTCACTTGCAGGGCTACTGTGGGAGGATGAGGATGAGGAGAAGGAGGAGGAACACAACGGAGGAGATGCACACTGTGTCAAGTATTTTTAGCTTTTTCCTTGTACTGCAATGATGAGTAAAGAACAGGGGCACATCCAAACTCTGGTCTGTTGAAGGGCGTGAGGAACAAGAGGGGCAATGGCTTCGTGTGCAGCTGTAACCGCAATAGTTCTAGTTTAGCTGTACTCTGTACTCTGCCTTTGTTTTTGTTTGTTTTGATCTGCATATGTTGTATTCTTCCCTTTACTCACCTCAGTCTCTGAGTAATAGAATTCTGTCAACTTTGCATCATTTTGCACACAAAGAAACTGGACTGCTTTTTAAATAGGATGGAAAAAATACATGTTGACTAAGTCTATTTATGCTTTATGGAACTCAAACAAAGTAAAACCCGCTCTTTGTCCACCCAGAGTACACCTGCATAGAGTCTGGGTTTTGTTCCATACTACTTATCAAAGGGTTAAATTTATGATATAAAAATTATTTGATTAGTAAACATAAAAATAAAAGTAGTCAGTTCACCTGAATTGGATGAACACCGGTTACTCGAGCCTTTACATCATTTTGCTGGTGGTTGAGCCTGTAACCTTGATGAAGAGTTCCCGTCACAGGATGAAGCTGTGTTTGTTATAGCTGACAATAATAGGGCAAACATAATAAAAACTGATGTTCAGCAGATTAGACGGCTAACATTTTCCAGTTCTATTCAAAGGGGTCTTTCCTCCAGTCAGTTATTAGAAGGGAGATCATACTGAAGCCCCCCTTTGCCTCCCTCTGTTCTCCCCTTCCAAGTATTTTGTTCCATCTTTGACAGCAAATCCCAGCTGTTGCTCTTTGTCTCGACACACTCCATCTACCGCACATGAAGTCTTAAGTCTGTGATGGAAAATATACATTTGGGTTCCTGGAAAGCGCAGCTTTCTTCTGTTTATGTCACATGGATTTGGTTGTGTTTACAGTCATCACCCTCTAACTTCTGTGGTATTAGGCATCATGTTATCTGCAGGCCTCCGATTGTCCCTTTGATGAAGCTTGCTGGTGATTTTTGATATTTTGACTTTTTTTGCTTTGACTCATGTAAATTGAAACAATTTTGAACCGTCATATTCTAACTTTTGGATTATAATTCTCTGCTGCACACCTTTTCACAAGCACCTTAAACACCTTGGGGTTCATGGCACCGCCACAGCCGGCAACACTTTTTGCAGACTACAGAAACAATGATGAGAAGCAGAATGAAACACTGCTCAACACAAAGTATCCTGTAGCTATTGCTCGCCTCAGTTTGTCGAAACACGAGCAGAGACATCGGGGGCTGCTTTGTGATGAGTCCCTGTGCATCGGAGTGTGCTGATGTTGCGTCACTGCCTACAGGGGGCTGAGACAGTATTTTTAGCTGGGAATGAGCATATTCTCTGAACAAACGTCAAAGCACTCTGCTTGCGTATGCTTGGATTATTGTGACTGAGCTATTTTTAACCTCTGTGTGTGAGAGTGCCTTTTTTCTGGGTCAAGCATGGTGCCGGTACCCTCTCTGTAGAATGCTGGTGGATCAGGTTGTACGGGTCTAATGGTGTGCAAAGCATATGCATCAGTCTCAAAGGAAAGAGCCAGAAAGACAAGTACAAACCAGCAGGGTTGCAAAATATATTTAAACCTTACAAATATACAGTAAGCATGTGTGCAGCTAATGTTAGGTGGCAAAAGTTTTGGTCTGTCTGTCTTTGCACATTGCTTCCATAAAATAAGGAAACGGAACCCAGACTTATATTTACAGCCAAATTTAACAACTACTGCATATAAACTATTTAATAGATGTGAAATTATTCTGATTAACACATATTTGCACATTATTACATACTTTGGACATCAACTCTTTAAATATTAGTTTAGTTTTGTTTGTAGAAGAAATCCCAAAGTAAATAGTCGGTCATTGAATAATTATTTGTCTCCCATACTGCATTACTGAGATTGGTTAAGATAAACAATTTGATCAAATGTCCCCCCAAAAAATAGCAGTTTTAAAAATCACATTTGAAAAAATATCACAGAAGTTAATTTCTCTCTCTCTCTTCTTGGCAAAAACTGATTTTGATGCTGTTTTTAGGCTGCAGATGGTTCATTTGGCAGAAACGAATCCATAAAAATTGCTTCTTAAAGAAACACTTGAATTCCAACAATTATCAATCATTATTCACATAAAACAGTTAGATTTAATGGAAAAGCTAACTGGTGCAATCATCTGCCTACAGACAATATAACTAAACAGAAAAATGTAACAAGTTAGTTTCAGTAGAAATTAAATGAGCACCCCCTAGTGGCAGGCTGCAGTACCAGTTTTAAGTCCCGCCCCCTCAGTTTAAACAGAACCATTGTCTTGTTTAGGAAATTAAAAATATACCTTTTGGCTTCACTTTTAAACAATGGGAGCAGACTAAGATGTGTTGTCCGTGTTTATACGGTCTATGGTTGGAGTGCTGTGTGGATTCATCAGGCAGGTTCATTTTCCCTCCTAAATGAACAACATTTTGTTAGAAGAAAATGCATTAAAATGTTCTTGCCATAAATTTTAATCTTTTTAAAATCAGCTGGGTGCTGATTTTCACACTTTGCAATAAATCAGCTACTTTTTAGAGTGTTTGATTCATTTTTTTTAACTGAACAAATTATCCATACATATGTTCAGCAAGTGATCAGTTGCTTATAGGGTTGTTGGAACGTTTTGCTCATTCATTAAGCTTGTTTAGTGATTTAAAGAAAGCAACTATAATTTCACGTAATTTAATTTAATCAGCAAATCTATCATGTTTTTGAAGTTTGTAATTTCTTCATCAAAAGATTCAATATTGATCAGAAAGATTTGAACAAACACATTTTATGGTTTTATTATTTATTTCTTTTATTATTTAGGTTTTTCTGCAGCTCTAAATAATAGAAAGTATTTAATAATAATGTAGTTGGTGTCATAAATTAAATGCACATGACAACAAATCTTTGTACAGCATCAGTACGGTCTGCAGATGGAATCTGATGAACAGAGGAGGATCATGACTGACTGTGCAGGCCCACTCGGCTGAGGACCTGTTGCGTTCTTCCAGTCTGTCTGCTGGTTCCTTCCGTTTACATACCTGTTGTCACTTAGAGGGTTGGCTGGAATTGACATTATGCAGCAATCATTCTCTAGCAGATATGACAGTTAAATGACTTCCATGTGCATAGTTTCTGGTGAGGATAAAATTCTCAGAAACTCAGAAGTTGGTTGCAGCTTTTTTGTGCAATGCTTGAGGTGCTTGAAAGAGGTTTTTTGCAAAGCTGTCAACAAAGAGGCGTGCTGTGACCTTCCCCTTCACATTTTGGCTCTAATTTCTTGAGACCTCTTGGGCTCTTGAGCCACAGGCTTTTCTCCAGGCCTCTACAGCTAGCCTAGTTTTATCTTAGCCTTTCCCAAGTGTGCAGTTAATTTCAGCAAAATGTGGTGTTCTGTTCCAATTTTCTAGTGCATTGTTCAAGTGTAAACCATGAGTTCTACATGAATAATGTATACAACAAAATGTTAACGCCACTTCCCTCCATGTTGGTAAACTCCGTTCCAGGTTCAGAAGCTGGACAGGCTTAATTCTCATTGCAGCAGCACATCAGCCAGCTTATTAGATCAAACTGTGTTCAATGACGTGTTGTAGGAGGCATCAGCCAATAGGTGGAAAACTAGAAGTAGTGGTTAGTGCAGGAGCCCACCAAAGCTGGTCTTTGTTCGCTGGTAAGTGACGCTGTGGGACTATTAGAGTGATTAGAGTAATTAGCCAGAATGGCTGGGCTCAAGAGCTACGTCCAGCTGCTGCCATAGGTCAGAAAGTGGTTAATGTTGTGGTTATGCAATGCTGCGTTGTCACATTTGACAGCCAAATGAAGGCAGGGCTAAAAAACCATTTTTTTTTGTTATACTCTGTATATTATGGAAACGTATTTGTTACATTATCATTTGTAGGTCACTTTGCCTAAAAGTGTCTGCCATAAACATTATAGTACATATATGGCAATTATAAGTTCTGGTTCAGCGTGTTTTCACCACATCTGCATTTATGCTCGGCAGACCATTTAGTTTTTGTTCTTTATCATTTGATGGATTATTTGAGCTTTTAGCAACAGTACATGAAAATTGCACTTAGGTAACCCTTCTTTTCTGTAAAATGTGTACTTATGTGTCTTTGTGTGAACATTTGATAGAATTGTTCTTTTTTCTGATGGAAATTACTCGTTTTATATCAACTCCACTTCAGTGAATGTGTTAACTCGGCTGACATTTGGAAGGTTGAACTTAGATAAGCTTTTTTCACAGTTCTGCTCAGTGTTATGGCTCAGATCTTGATTTGTACTTGCTTAGTTTTGGAGAACTGTTCTTCCTGCCATGGTCAAAGCAGACTTCTGCAACTCATGCCTCCCACACATTGCATATGTATAGCTGACACCTACCTCTATCTGCCCAGTGGTTTGAAAACAAAGCTTTGTGTAACTCTAAGGCATTTGTGAAACCTTAATCACGCACGTGGGGGCTCTTTGCAAAGTTATGTAAAAGTCCCCACTCAACTGTAATCCCTCTTACGCTGAGCGAGCCCCCCAACGTGACGTGCCGGAGGATTGGTGGAAGACTGAGCAGGGGCCAGTGTATAAGAAGAGAATTTTATTCTGGTAGATGCCTTAGTTGGAGGTGGTCAAACTCGATTGCTTGGACTGAGTAGGCACTGGCTTTACACTGTTTCTTCCTCTGCTTCTGCGAGTGAGCCATGAGAATTCTGATCCTTGGTTATATTTTTTGAGTATTTTTGCAGTTTCTGGTTTTAGACTGTATTTTGACATGTTGGATAGTTTCTGCTGGCTTCTGCTTCTGAGTGATGGAGACACATTTAAAGAAACATTTGTTGTTTTTGCATGTTTATTTTCAGCTTTAACAGCCTTTATTTAATCTGATTAATACCACTGTTTCCTATTCTTGTATATTTCTCTCCCCAACAGGAACTGTCGATGTGGACTTCAGCTGGTGATTTGACGAGCCTCATATAGGAGCGCCCGGAGTCTCTCCTCTCTCCTCTCCCCTCTCCCCATCCCTTCCCTTTGCCCCTCCCTCTCCCATTCCCTTATCAATCTTCTCCCTTAGTTCCCTTATCCTTTTCTCAGAGATTCAACCATGCTCATTAAGGAGTACCGCATCCCCATGCCCATGAGTGTGGAGGAGTACCGCATCGCCCAGCTCTATATGATCCAGGTGAGGTAACAGCTTGACACCTCCCACCTACAGTCTCACCTACACACACATGGTCAAAAGTGAGCAAATTCAAGAAACAATGAAAAGCAGCAGTCAGAAAGAAGATGCACCAAAACACAGTTTTACAAAATTATTGGCCATAAGTTGTGTGATGCCAGTAAAGTAAAACAACAGAGAGAGTTTTTATGCTAACAGATTATCCAATTTAAACTCTTCAGCTGGTTGGTGTTAATGGTCAAAGATTGCCTGTTTCTGCAGGAGGAAACCTGCTGTCAGCAAACACAAACTGCTGTGAGATGGACATCGCTGCTTTTCTGTCAGACTTCTGTCCTTTTTTTTTTTTTTTAGATCCTTCTGTTTTAAAGGTGCAAGTAGGAGGTGCCAATTTATACAGTTTTAGTTATACTGCATGGCATATTTTCCCTTCATGTGGCCTGTGCAAACAAAGGAGGATTTATTTGTTGTTGTGGTACTGTTGGATGAAGTATTGTGCAGTCATATCAAGGCATCACACGATCTTTACACAGTCTAGTTTGCTGTGTGGTGTATGTGTTTGATGAGTTTGGTCAGATAAAGAATCACGAGACGTGCAGAAAAAATCTTGAGGCAACGAGGAATAGAATCAGCATCCTGGCAAATCCATGTGTTCATATTTGTTTCATCTCACAGTCAACACAAATCAATGTTTAGACACAAGTTTATTTAAATTTATTTACCTTCAAACATATTTGAGATGGAAAATTATTTATTTAAAGATCACAGTTAACCTCTCAAGAAAGCAAGAGACCAAAAACTAGTCACATATTTATGCACTTTCTTATTGATTGTGTAATCAGTTCTGTGAATAGACTTCATTTAGTTTGTTGTTGTTGTTGTTTTTTAAACTAGTTTTGTTCCTAGATAAATGATAGTGGCAAAATTATGTGCAAAGCAACGTGAAAAATGTGCAAACAGGTTTACACATACCTTCAATGTGGTGATACACTTGTCTGCCATCGGGAATGTAAACAAATTTTGTGAGAAAATCTTACATTATTGACCCATAGTTACCTTTTCACTGACCTCAACATCTCCACACAACCCCGATGCTGTAAGGCTTTTGTCTCCATGGCAACCATGACATCAGCAGCATGCCAGTGGTCAGGTTTTGTTCATGAGAGAGTGAACAAAAAGAGGAAATGGAGGATAAAAAAAACAGGCTGCAAGGAAGGGATGGGAAGAAATAGAATAAGCGAGGAAGGAAAAAGTGTTCCTGCCTGCGCTTCATCGCCTTATGTTACCAGGGAAACAGCCACATGTAGGCCTGCCTGACGCCGATCCATCCCTAATGTACAGTACATCTCACTCGCAGTTGAAACCAGTGCCTTAAAACACCTCAGCCACATCTCTTTAATACTTCCTTAGCTGTACCACCTTCTTTGTGTTTTTTCCACTAATATGCAATTAAGTACATTAAAAACAGAAAGTGATAGTTAAATATCAGCGGTTCCCCCGTGTCTCATCTATTGGCACACAACTTTTTTGTTTTGACATAGTAGCAGCCTGTCTGCATGTGTGGAGCTACGTTAGAATTCCTGACAGGATACATGCCTCTGCAAGTTGACAGCAAAAGGAAAAAACTTCAGGATGTTACTCCCATCCTGTCAGAGTAGTCAGACCTGAACATATAGAGCAGGCTATAGAGAGGATTGTATGTATTTACATTACAGGCTGTTTAATGATTTATAATTTTGTGACAAAAAAATTACAGCTGGACTTTTAAGACGGCACCACAGGCTCTTACTGTATATAGTTTTTGTTTTTGGTTTGAGCTTTTGGATCCATTTTAAGGTTTTCTTTTTAATCTCAACAGGAAGGAAAAAGGGTTCTGTACGATTTTCTTTACATGTTTGTCTTTAGTTACAAACATCCCTCACGTGCGTATGTGCACATAGTACTCTGTAACCTCAACGTTAACTTCAAATCCAGCCTGTTTGGTTGTTAAAAGCCTGTCTCATGAACTAGCTGTGTGCTCGGTCTGCTTGACAGTGCTGCGTGGCATCTGTGCTGTGTCTTTGGAGCTGTGTCTGAGTTGTTGATAGCTGGGCGGGTGGCTAATGAATGACCTGTCAGAGGTAATGAGGTCCAGAGTGCTGAGTGCCTCATGACTTCCTCCTTGCAACTCCACTGAATCACCAGCTCACTGAAAACTACATGCATCTGCATTTATCATGACGATGGGTTGAATATCGCATCTAGCAAACATAAACGTTAAGCCTGCTGATAGGAGAATGAGATAAGAGTGTGACATTTATGAGCCGTAAGCCAGTGGGTTCTTTTTCTGGTGTGTTTTCAGCATTATGCAGGACAAGGCTCAGCTATTTAGCTTTCTCCTGTCGCTGATTTTACAACAATCGAAAGCCTCATGACATGCCCCACATTAAACCTTTGACTAGCTGCATCTCCGTAAAACTACACCTCCAGACTCCACCTAGCCTCTACTCCTTTGTGCAACCAGAATGTAAATATGGGAAAGGTGTGGTTCCATAAACTCGCTTTTGGACTTCCTCATTATTTGCAATTCAGAGCTGACATGGCTTTCAGAAAGCTATTCATTTTTTATGCGTGTGTGTTTTGTCAATGTAGTCATTGTAATATCTGACTCAGTCCATCTGTGATGAAGTAATACACCATGTAGACGGTTGCACCATATCCATTTGTTTGTTTTGTTTCAAATCAAATGAAAATTCATTATGATAACACCTGTGCATACTACTTAAACATGTGTCAGCTCATTTGTGTTATTTTACTTGCAGAAAAAGAGCAGAGAAGAAAGCTGTGGTGAAGGTAGCGGGGTGGAGATCCTCGAGAATAAGCCTTACACAGATGGACCAGGTGGGACGGGTCAGTACACCCACAAGGTCTACCACATTGGCATGCACATTCCCAGCTGGTTCCGCTCCATCTTGCCCAAAGCAGCTCTGAGGGTTGAAGAGGAGTCCTGGAATGCCTACCCTTATACCCGAACTAGGTACTGACTCAAAGCTACTTTGGAGTTTATCTGAAACAAGAGCACAAATTCACCGTTTGGTCATATAGTTTTGTGCATGAGTTGTTATTTGTGCAAGTGTACAGGCAGTGACTACATTAAAAGCATAAAATGAACTCCCATCTTGCATTGCAGATATACCTCAAACACCAGTATTCAGTGCTGTAAAGAAATGTCATAAAAGATTAGCTGACTGATAGAAGAGTTGAGGTCCAGCTGAGTCAGTCAAAGCCAAGAGAGAATAAAGACATCAGTGCATGTTATCAGAATATTAGCCGGTAGGCTGTGGGACATTAACGAGCTCATTCCCAGGGTGTCCATCTGTTTGGAGATACTGATAAACTGAGACATTGAAGGTGCTGAAGTAAGATGTTTTCTGAATTGTCGGTGTCAGGACCTTGATAGAGTCCAAGTTCCTGTTGACACAGTGGTGATTTGACTACAGATGGGTTTGGCTTTCATGTCCCATATTTTCAACAGTGAGGATGTGTCATCTAATCTTGAGCCACTCTATTAGAGAGTGACTTTGTTGTTAGGATCAGTGGCTCAAGTTAGTTTGTTTTGTTACTTCTTGTCCTGCAGATACACCTGTCCATTTGTTGAGAAGTTCTCCATTGATATTGAGACGTACTACAAACCCGACACAGGCAATCAAGCAGATGTCTTTAACCTGTCTGCAGTGGACAAGAGACAAAGGACTATTGGTGAGACATTTGGGTGTTTATTTTAGCCATACAATCAAAGCATGAATACCGTCTCGTCGTCTCGTCTTCTTCCTTTTATCCGGGTCCGGGTCGCTGGGGCAGCATCCCAATTAGGGAGTTCCAGACAGTCTTCTCCCCAGCCACTTCTACCAGCTCCTCCGGCAGGATCCCAAGGCACTCCAGGGCCAAACCAGAGATATATTTACTCCAGCGTGTCCTGGGTCGACCCGGGGGCCTCCTGCCGGCAGGACATGCCTGAAACACCTCCCTGGGGAGGCGTCCAGGGGGCATCCTAACAAGATGCCCGAACCATCTCAACTGGCTCCTTTCGACATGGAGGAGCAGCGGTTCTACTCCGAGTCTCTCCCGAATGTCCGAGCTCCTCACCCTATCCCTAAGGCTGAGCCCGGCCACCCTGCGGAGAAAACTCATTTCGGCCGCTTGTATCCGCGATCTCGTTCTTTCGGTCATTACCCAGAGCTCATGACCATAGGTGAGGATTGGGAGGTAGATCGACCGGTAAATCGAGAGCCTTGCTTTCCGGCTCAGCTCCTTCTTCACCACAACAGACCGGTTCAGCGTCCGCATCACTGCAGACGCTGCCCCAATCCGCCTGTCGATCTCCCGCTCCCTCCTTCCCTCACTCGTGAACAAGACCCCGAGATACTTGAACTCCTCCACTTGAGGCAGGATCTCTCTCCCGACCTGGAGTTGGCAATCCACCCTTTTCCGACAGAGAACCATGGCCTCAGACTTGGAGGTGCTGATCCTCATCCCAGCCGCTTCACACTTGGCTGCGAACCTCCCCAGCAAGAGCTGTAGGTCAGAGCCTGATGAAGCTAGGAGGACCACATCATCTGCAAAAAGCAGAGACGAGATTCTCCTGTCACCAAACTCAACACCCTCCACACCACGGCTGCGCCTAGAAATCCTGTCCATAAAGGTTATGAACAGGACCGGTGACAAAGGGCAGCCCTGGCGGAGTCCAACCCTCACTGGAAACAGGTCCGACTTACTGCCGGCTATGCGGACCAGACTCACACTCCTCTGGTACAGGGACTGAATGGCCCTTAACAAAAGACCATCCACCCCGTACTCCTGGAGCGCCCCCCACAGGGTGTCCCTGGGGACACGGTCATAAGCCTTCTCCAAATCCACAAAACACATGTGGATTGGTTGGGCAAACTCCCATGACCCCTCCATCACCCTAGCGAGGGTAAAGAGCTGGTCCACAGTTCCACGACCAGGACGAAAACCACATTGCTCCTCTTCTATCTGAGATTCAACCATCGACCGGACCCTCCTCTCCAGTACCCTGGAGTAGACCTTCCCAGGGAGGCTGAGGAGTGTGATCCCCCTATAGTTGGAACACACCCTCTGGTCCCCCTTCTTAAAAATGGGAACCACCACCCCGGTCTGCCACTCAACAGGGACTGCCCCCGATGACCACGCAATGTTGCAGAGACGTGTCAACCACGACAGTCCTACAACATCCATAGCTTTCAGATACCCAGGTCGGATCTCATCCACCCCCGGGGCTCCGCCACTGCGTAGTTTTTTGACTACCTCAGCGACTTCTGCCCCAGAGATTGGACAGTCCATCCCCAGGTCTCCCAGCTCTGGTTCCTCATAGGAATGCGTGTCGGTGGGATTGAGGAGCTCCTCAAAGTATTCCTTCCACCGCCCGACTATAGCCCCAGTTGATGTCAGCAGCTCCCCATCCCCACTGTAAACAGTGTGAGCGAGTTGCCGCCTTCCTCCCCTGAGGCGTCGGATGGTTTGCCAGAACCTTTTTGGAGCCGACCGATAGTCTTTCTCCATGGTCTCGCCGAACTCCTCCCACGCTCGAGATTTTGCCTCGGAAACTGCCACTGCTGCACCCCGCTTGGCTCTCCGATACCCATCAGCTGCCTCTGGAGACCCACAGACTAGCCATGCCTTGTAGGCCTCCTTCTTCAGCCTAACGGCTCCCCTAACCTCTGGTGTCCACCAGCGGGTACGGGGGTTACCGCCACGATTGGCACCAGCTACCTTGCGACCACAGCTAGCAACATAATAACAGGAACATAAAGCTGTAAAATACAAGTTCCTTCTTATGCTAACACAATGACAGAATTATAGAATCCAATTTTGGATCATTTTCCAATTTGTTCCAAACACTTGATTCTATAAGTCACGGCTGTCTGACTCTTGATTGTCTTTGACAGACCCAATCGACATCGTGACAGATCCCATCCCCCCACATGAGTACAAAGCAGAGGAAGACCCTAGGCTGTACAAATCTGTTAAGACCCAGAGGGGTCCTCTGCGAGATGACTGGATAGAGGAGTACAACAACAACCCAGGAAAGACCCCCATCATGTGCGCCTACAAGCTTTGTAAGGTGGAGTTTCGTTACTGGGGAATGCAGTCTAAGATTGAGCGCTTCATTCATGATGTTGGTGAGCAGATTTCCTGAATCCTGATGCTAATTTAAAAGCTTTTTGTGATGCAGTGATTCATCATTCTTACTAACACAAGTGTCCTTCACTTTAGTCTTGTGTATTTGTCCTCTCAATGTCTGCCTTTAGGACTCAGAAAGGTAATGGTGCGTGCCCACCGGCAGGCCTGGTGTTGGCAGGATGAATGGTATGGTCTGACCATTGAGGACATCCGGCAGCTGGAGCTGGAAACTCAGCTGGCCTTGGCCAGGAAAATGGCCCAGTTTTGCCAGGCAGAGGAGGCCACTGAGGCCAACGGAGGTACTTCGTCCCTGGACAAAGACCAAGAGGCTAAAGAGGCGATAAGTTCCATTGAGGCCCAGGAAGTGGTTGTTAGATCAGTGGAGACTCTTCAGCCACGAGGTGTTCTCACCAAGCAGTGGTCCACTTCATCTAGATCTTCCCGCTCATCCAAGAGAGGAGGTGAAGAACATCTTCAACATACTCATCCATGTCACCTCTATACATAACACACACATTCATTCTGCACATTACAGTAGATGTGCATACAGAAAAATATTGATTGTTTTAAAAAGCTATATCTATATGTAAAGCCTTCAGAAAAATCAGAAGTGACAGAATGTCTTTTCACATCTTTCCTGTTACACTTTGCTCAGCTTCAAGAAATTAGAAGAGCTACAGCACACAAATACACACACACACACACACACAAAAAAAATCTAATTTATGAGTGCTGCTTGTTCCTCCCTGACTGAACAAGTGGAAGCACAGGATTGTGTACCTGCAGTGAAGTGACAATATATCTTGTATTTGTTGGGCAGAACCAGTGAGAAATTCTCCTGAGAGTCGTTCAGCTTGTCTGTAGGTTTTTTCTTGCAAGAGAATAAAATAAAAAGTCTGAAATAAAAGATTTTAGCAACAAAATTACTAACAGAAATATTATGATTATGTGAAATATTTTAGACACATGGATTATATATATATATATATATATATATATATATATATATATATATATATATATATATATATATATATATATATATATATATATATATGTGTATATATATATATATATATATATATATATATGTGTATATATATATATATATATATATATATATATATATATATGTATATGTATATAATTTTTTTAAATTCAAATTACTGAATCAAAAAATAAAAACTGAGCAAACATGAGATAAATGGTGCAGATGGTGCAGATTTTTTAAACAACCTCTGTTTGAATTTAGTCACAGTTGAACCTGCACAGAAAATGTATTAAAGGAAGGCTTTTTCCTCCTGCATGTGTTTATTGGTGAAGTTAAATTCAAACACAGAAGCAGCTTTTTAATATGCATTCTAGTTTTTTTTGCCAACAGTTATTAATTGCACTGATTTTATTTTACTCAACCATATTTACTCGTGCTTATTTGATTTACTGCCCAACTCCAGCAGTCTCCTTCCCACCTGGGTTATTTTTAGCATCAATGCACCTCCTTGTGCCATCCTTTCTTTAGTTAGCGCTCGCTGTAGCTACCACACGGACCCCGACTCTCATTCAGCATGCCTTGCACCCCCACCCCCCAGTGGTTCTCTGTTGAGCTATTTTTAGCAGCAGTGCTGACATCACAGATCCAAGGAGGCTGATGCTCCTCGAGTGACCCTCCCCTCCACCGCTGCTGTTTCCTTGTGTGTCCTGACAGCTACAGCTGTGCCCCACCACACACACACACATACACACACACACTCTCCTGCTCTCCTGCCTCGCTCTCCTCTGCTGCACTAATGATACATGTGGTGCCGACTGAAGGCGTGATAGACAAGGCTGACTTTTAGTGTTTCCATTTTTCTCGGCTGGCGTTTGCTTTTTGGTGTGTTTGTGTTACATTTGGGGCCTCACTTTTCACACACCACCCCAGACCACCAAACAGTCCATCTGTGATGAAGTAGTGCACCACAGAGACTGTTCCATGTTTATATAACACTGTGCTCGTGCATGAGATGGTGATGTGGGTTTGTGCAATATTTCTTTGTTGAAGTATTTTTGTGTGTGTGTGTGTATGTGTGTGTGTGTGTGTGTGTGTGTGTGTGTGTGTGTGTGTGTGTGTGTGTGTGTGTGTGTGTGTGTGTGTGTGTGTGTGTGTGTGTGGGTGTATGCCCACAATTAACAGTAAGTTTTGACTTTTGTGTGTGTGTTTCACAGTGAGCCCGTCCCGTCACAGCATCTCAGAATGGAGGATGCAGAGCATAGCGCGAGACTCAGACGACAGCTCGGACGAAGAGTTCTTCGACGCTCACGGTAAACACTGCTCAGATTTTCAATTTGAAGGTGGATTTTTTTTTTCATGTTAGAGTTTCTAAAAACCTGCCTGCACTCATCTTCAACTGCTCTACATGAATCTCTTTAATCACAGATCAGTTCTTAAGTTTCCCAGATGCCCAGCATGCTTTGGGGCTGCAGTTGAAATAGGTGCTCCCTCGTGGGATGAGCTGGCTGAGGATGCAGGCCAGGAGTTTCATCCCAGCATCATCAAGTTTAGAAATCTTTGACTTCAAGTGCCTAACTCATCAAAACTCTCAGCTCTTATAACATGAGGCATCAGGAAATAAACAACCCCTCATCAAACGTGTTTTTGTGTGGCAGCGTTGTGACAAACTATGATGTTATGATGTTGAAATGAGAATAAAGCTGAACATCTTGCATCATCTGTTATAGTGACTCTGACTTTGCTACAGTCCTAATTAATCTATATTTACGTCACCTTCAAAAAACTTCTGTTATGAGTCACTAGAGTGTAGTTATAAAGAATAGTCCTGTCATTCATTTATTTGTTATGTAATCTTGCTTAGGATTAATTCTTTTCTTTCAGGTGTTTGAAATAAAAGCGCCTCACATTTGATTGAGTAAAGAAGGCTGATTGTGCTGATATTATCTTTGTTCTGCTCCAATCATGAAATAAGCAGTTATACATGGTAAATAAATTAATGTACTGTAGTGTGTCAAAATTAAGTCATGCTTACAAAAACAATTCTTTGGTACCTGAATGAATAAAATGATTGCTATAGAGTTTACAAGTTAGATACAGAATCAAGCTGAGATTTCATGCTTTAATCATCACAAAGATACGTTTTTTTTTTTTTTACAAATACTTGAGAATGATGTGGTTATGCTCTCCTAATATTTTGTATATATAAATAAATAAGGCTGAAACTGTTGAGCAGTAAAAGCCAAATATACCATATTGTCTAGTGTTTTTTGTGTATATTATTTAGACGTTAGATTTTATCCTCTGTTCAGTGGTTTGACAGAAATAAAAGTCCACGTCTTGAACTAGACAAACCTACTGGTGTATAAAAATATTCCTGTACACATGAATAAAACACTACTGTATATAACGCATCTTATAAATCACTTAAATATCCATCCATAAATTTTACACTGTTGTTTAAAAAAATATATACCTTTTTACAATAAAACAATTATGAGCACCTAAAATGATCCTGAACAGGACATGACTTCTTCATGTAGCAAATGATAGAAGGTTCTATTTAACCTTTGAAAACGCTAATCCCAATATGCATTTGATAGCCACCACAATAAGACTGTTGCACCACAAAAGGTTAAGATTTTAATGAAAACCTTATGTTTGCTTTAATGTATCTTAAATTTTTAGGGTCAGCCATACAAACTGAGGAGCTTGATTAATCACAGTTTACTTTATGGGCTTTTTTGTTTGTTTTCCAGAGGATCTCTCAGATGGTGAGGAGGTTTTCCCAAAAGAAATTGCCAAATGGAACTCAAACGACCTCATGGACAAGATTGAAGCTGTAGATGCAGAGGAAACTCCTGGTACGATGAAGACTACTGGCATCGCTGGCTGTTATGCTTCTATGACCTAATGTTTGCTGTGTGTGTATCTGTGTGTTTTCAGATGAAACTTTTAAGGAAATGACTGTAGATTATGAGCGAACAACAAGTGAGGACCGATTAGATGAGGTATGTTTGTGTCTGATAATGTTTTACAAGTTGTGATTCCTACTCAGGAATAACTATAACATAACTATGCCCTCCCGCCCACATTTTTTTTTTACATAAACCCCAAACTTCTGCTAATCCCCATTCTGTTTTTAGTTGAACTAAAAATACAGCATTTTTTAAACGTTGGAGGATTAAAGAAAGGCTCAGGGACAATCAGCCTTTCTGTCCTCTTGTGTTTAGATGCGCAGCTCTCTTAGCGGCCATGCCAATAGCTCTCCCATTCCCACCATCATGGTAACAAGGCACCAGTCAGTAAGTAAATGTTTTGGCCCCAGTGCACTGTGGGTTAGAATATTACCACAGGCAGATCTGATTCATGTAGACAAACTCAGTAAGGACTGTCCCATCTCCTTTTCCCCTTTTTGTTACCATTTGCCCAAATCCCAGTCCACGTGTCCTCCTGAACCTCACACCCTCTGTTCAACTGGTTTGTACTTCCAGCCGTGGCATTGACTGTCCATATGGTGGTTCTATGAAAATGTGAAGTTTTGGATCAAACACAGAAGACAAAACTACACATTGTTTTGTGCAAGTTCATGTGACATCCCCCAGTAGCATGGTTCTCCGCCCCTCTATGGCTGTGAAAAAAGTCTGCTGTGTGATCCATGTTTGAATAGCCTGACCAAAAAAGGTTACATGACTTTTTCCTTATAGCTTGTACTAAGTTGATATGCTGTTTGGTCATGATATTAAACCAAACAAACTCTCTAACATCACCCACCTAACTCCTCAAAGTTCCCGCTCTTCACCTGTCTCATAACTCTTCCATTTTCAGGAGAGCTCGTCTCAGCAGGGTTTGCAGCCTTCCAAGATTCATGTGCTGATCTTGGTCCTGCATGGAGGGAACATCCTGGATACAGGCGGAGGGGACCAGAACAGCAAGCAGGCAGACGTCAACACGATCAGTACAGCTTTTGACACAGTCATGCGTGTTCACTATCCTGCTGCGCTGGGACGCATCGCCATCCGCTTGGTGCCCTGCCCTGCCATCTGTGCCGAGGCCTTCTCTCTGGTGTCTAAGTAAGAGAAAACACTCACACACATTTGTTTTCTCTGTCTGCTCTAGGCAGCAGTGTGTGTTATGAAGGTTTGTGTGTGTCTGCGGTTTTCTTAAAAGGAATAAAAACATTTTGATACTACCATCTCCTCTTCCTGTGTTTATTTACCCAAGCTTCTTTTTAATCGGTTCTACTTTGTGTGTTCCATTAAAGCTTGAGCCCTTACAGCTACGATGAGGGCTGTTTGTCCAGCAGTCAGGACCACATCCCGCTTGCAGCTCTGCCTCTTCTGGCTACCTCGTCACCACAGTACCAGGATGCTGTGGCCACGGTCATCATTCGAGCCAATCAGGTGTTTGGTGACTTTATAAAGTCTCTGAATGGAGCAGCCTTCTCTGGCCAGGTTAGTCTCTGTTCATTAAGGTTTGTTTAACTCAAAAACTAGAATCTCGTAGTTTATTTAAAGATTAGTGTGTAATCACTGTCTTGTAGTTTTGTGTACTTAATATTTCTCATGTTTCATTTTCCAGGTTTGCCTCATTGGGGACTGTGTGGGAGGAATTTTGGGATTTGATGCTCTGTGCAATAGTGGTCCCACAGTCAATGAAAGCCAGAACAGTAGTCGTAGGGGCAGCGTCATCAGTGTGCAGGTAGAACCTAAACATCATTTTCAGTAAAATTATTTAATCCTTCTTAAAAGCATCCAGAATGGTTTTCTTTTCTTTTCTTTTCTTTTCAAATCTTCCTGATTTTCCCTGATAGGACCAGGACCTCCTCTCTCCTGGCATCATTGTCAACAGTGTCCACGGATCAGCTTCTCCTACTTTAGAGGGCAGCCGCCACCTCAGTCGCAGTAACATTGATATTCCCCGCACCAGTGTGAGTGACGAGACCAAGAGGCAGCTGCCACGCAAGAGAAGTGACTCCTCCACCTACGAGATGGACACAATTAAACAGCACCAGGCTTTTTTGTCTAGGTATGTCTCCCTCCCACCTCTTCTTAAATTTTAGCATTTAACAGGATGATTTTGCATTAGTTCTGAAGGATTAATTTTTCTGTTTCCTTATCAGTTTGCACTCCAGCGTCCTGAGGAATGACGCAGTCTCTCGCAGATCGAGCAGCAGCACCATGTTGGATGGAGGCTCCCTGGGGAAGTTTGACTTTGAAGTGTCTGATTTTTTCCTCTTTGGCTCACCACTGGGTTTGGTACTGGCTTTGAGGAAGACCGTAATCCCAATGCTGGATGGTGAGGGTTTGACTCAGGTGGAAAACTGATTTTGTCCATCTTCTTCATCAGTCTGATTCTTCCACTCTCCTTTTGCATGTCTCTGGTTTGATTTCTCCCCCTAGTGGCCCAGCTGAGGCCTGCGTGTCAGCAGGTCTATAACTTGTTCCACCCAGCTGATCCATCAGCCTCCCGCCTGGAGCCTCTGCTGGAGCGGAAATTTCACCTCCTCCCTCCTTTCAGCGTACCCCGTTACCAGCGGTTTCCTCTGGGAGATGGAAACTCTGCCCTGCTGGGTGAGTTCTCTGTAGCAGCGATGTGATCTCACCTCACAAGCTATCCAGTGATGCAGTTTAGATTTTTTTTTTCCTTTCTTGGATTCAGCACAGACACAAATGTCAAATTCTCTGTTCTAAAACTGCTTTAATTTCTCTTTTTAAGTTGAAATCAGCAGACGTTGAGATACTGACTGTAATCGTCATGTTTTTCATTGACACATGCCATGCACAATAAATGTAGCACACTTGAGTTCATTCACAGAGTAAACACCGTCTCAAAGAAAAATGATAAATTTTTCTACTGTTCGTGCTTCAGCGTCCTCTGTGAAGCAATTAATCATCTAAATGTGATCATAGTCCTGCTTTTGATTTCTTTTTGGACTTTTTATTTTATTTGGAGTAACCCTTAGACCCTCAACCAGTCCTATTTATAAACATTTTACTTTCATCAGTAAAGATAAAGAAGACTCAGATATTAGCAAATTAGCTGCTAAGAACCGGATTTCAATATTTCAGACTAAAATGTGTCAATCTTGATTCAAGGAGCAGTTGGGGATTATTCTCATTGTGAAACTAAGCATATTAAAGCTTTAATGACAGCTAGAGGTTAGTTTTTACACCAAAGAAATGCTGAGATTAGCAGGTAGTGCGTTATTTCTCATCTGAACTGGTTGATATGATTGTTCATACTAAGGGAACAGTTGTGGTCCAAAAGTGGGGTCCATTAAGGGCTTGACTCTTTCTTGTTTCATGTTCAGTTGTTCTTGCTTCATGTTTTTGTGTTTTCCTTGTCTCCTTTCCTCCTTCCTTTCTCGGCCTCTTGTCCCCTGTACCTGCGCACCTGGCCCTCTAAAACCACCCCTGACCTCTGCCCTTCCTGTCCCTCCACCTCCCTCTGTAGTGGAGACAGTCCAGAGCAACGCTCAGCTGCTACTTGACAGCGGGCCTCCCCTGTCCTTCCGCTGTCAGGAGACCATCAGTGAGACCTGCATTCCTGTTCCTGTGCTAAACTGGCAGGAGAGCTCCCTCAAAGCCACACCCGCCGCTATGGAGTGTGTGTAGCCTCTCCCGTTTCACCTCCATCTTTCCCCCAACCTCTCATTCACACAATTCCTTTTGTTTCTTTGTTCCTCCTTCTCTTCCTCTCCAGCCCAAGATGCTCAGATTTTTTTATGTTCTCTTTGAGTATTCCCATTGCTGCTGCTTTAAGAATTCAGAACATGAATCCAGTTTTTTCCTGATAAAATCCAGTTCGGTTACTGCATAGCCGCTTTAACTTGTAGCATCCAGCCTTCCTATTAAACTAAAAAACGTGTTGATATCTATTCTGGTTCTCTTGAGCTTTTCTATTTTGATTTCATAAATAAATCTTAGCTAATAGTTTCACAATGCTGTGGAAATACTTCACCAGAAAATTTAAAAAAAATTTGCGAAGCATCTTGTGACTCTATGTTGCTTTTCATCATATTATTCATATATTTATTCATTCATTCATATATTCATTCATATATTTTTGTGTTGGTGTTTGCAAGAGCATTTGTGTTTGTGATGTGCTATTTGAGCCAGGTTTTGTCTGCATCATCGCCATGACTTCAGACTATTGATGTTAACAGAAGGTATTTCTGATGTCGTTAAACTTTCAGAGAAGTATTTTGATGTGTACTTTGTTCTGCTTGCAGTGTATGTCTGCAGAGTGAACATGAAGCTCTGTGTGCACACCGTGATGATAATGTAGCACATTCTTTCTTCTTGTGAAAATGGTCAGAGGTCATTTGATTTCTTAAAATCCCCAGTACTATTTATCGAGTCAAATTATTTTATTTCTATGATGGATTATTAAATAGAAATGTCTCCTTTAGGAAGACAAAAACTTTTATAATCCTAACAGATTATGGACGTTTGTGATTTTACATGTTTGCTGTTCTCATGTGTTGGTCGGTAGGCCAGCATGTGGCTTCCTTGTGGTTTCACATGTCCTCTGAAACCATGGTCCTGCCATCACCCCCTCACCCACCTCCCTCCTCCCACCCATCACCGTGAGCTCCCCTTACCTGCGTCTCTGTCTAATGGGATCTCCTTGTTTGGGCTCAATAGCAGATGTTGTTCAGTCTCATGGTGGTGTCTTCATGGACAGTTCGTACCCCTCATCCCCCGTAACGGGCCCCCTCTCCCGGGGCCAACGGAGGGCCAGTGAGGTCAGCATTGCCAGCCAGGTCTCAGGAATGGCAGACAGTTTCACTGCCACCAACATAGCCAACAGTAAGTGTTCTCACCACCAACTAGCCTCTCTCTCTTTCTCTTTCTTCCACTCACACAGTCTCTGCTCTCCTTATTTTCCCACTTCCCTCTTTCTCTCACTCTCAGGCCAACTTCTCTCATTTCCTCACTCTAGTTCCTCTTTCCAACTCTCACATCAGCATCTCTCTCTCAGCTTCCATTGCTCTGACTCTACACACACCCTGCACTCCACCTGTAGCAGACAGGCACACGTGAACTAAGAAGCTACATGCTGGATGTTTCCCCATTTCTCTTATAGCTCATGTACTGATAGGATCAGAGTCCTGCAGAAGAGCAGGCATAGAGCCACTTTCCACTGTCTGTCTTACTCTTATTCACTGTCTAAATGTAAATGCAATGACCGAGTGCTGCATTTATCTAATGTTTTAATGCATGTGGACACCTTCCCAAGTCATTCCTGCATTGTTTACGATGTTTGCTGAGATAATCAGTTGTCCACCAAAGTCCCTCCTCTCCTTCACATTTTTATTTTTGTTACCAGGACATTTATTTGTAACTCACACAGCTGTTTTCAGCACTGACATTAACCAAACCACAGAACAAACCTGGGAATGCACTTAAAATGTGATTTTACTTCAAAGCCAGAAGATCTTCAAAAGCACCAGCCTGCCTTCTTATCTTACTCCACTACTAACAGTTGTTTTTCAGTTTGGATATTCACTGTTTTACTGAATGATTTCAGCATTTCTCTGCAAACTGTTTAAACTGTAAACATCTCTTATTCATCCATTTTATCATATGGTTTTCTCCTTTTCCCCACCCTTATAGCCAAATCAGAGCAGATTTCCCAGTCCAAAAAGTCCAGTCTTTTGTCCCAACTTGCCCTATCGTCACAAAACAAATTCTTCTTGAAAAGTCCTCCAAAGTCCAGTAAGACTGGCCAGGCTGCAGGATCTCCCGATGCAAACCTGGTTATCGAGCTGGATGTTGAGGCAGACCCTATCGAAAGTCCCACTTCGCAGTACGAGAACATGCTGTCAGCGGGTCTGGACTATGCTATATCTGATCTGGTCTCACTGGACTCCCAAGCTGAAGTTGAGCAAGGTATATTTGTGTGGGAGGGCAAATCACAGCAAGGCTTCAGGTCTTTTCTGCTGTGCTACACTATCCAAAGGCCACCTTGCTCTTCCAGGAAGCCTCTTTTTCTTTCCCTTAAATTATTTCACAAAACTGATTCACAAAGATTCAAGCACAATCACTTTCACTCAGCGGGAATAAGGTCTGGCACCCTGGTTTAAAATCTATCTTCTTTTATTAAATGCCCTTGCCAACATAAATAACCACTCAGAGCTGCTCATTAAATCTCGCATCAGTTCTATCTCTTTTTATTTAATTCAGTGCATGACTTCTCTTATAAAGGTCCTAAACTCCTTCCTTTCCAACCTGCAGCTGAAGGATTGCTGGAAGTGTTGATGATTTTGATGGGAGATCGACTTGAACTTTTTTCTTTAGTTTCAAGGGCGTTGCACTTTTTGTGTAGCATCATGTTATCTCACGGACTCCCACAGTTTGATGTTATCTGCGCCCTATTTAATCCATTCCCTTTTGCAGTTGCAGCACGTTGGTGGGGCACAAAGCGGCTAGACTTTGCTCTGTACTGCCCCGATGCTCTGACCGCTTTCCCCACCGTGGCTCTGCCACATCTCTTCCATGCATCATACTGGGAATCCACTGATGTTGTGTCTTTTCTCCTGAGGCAGGTATGTCAACCTCACAGAACCTCCTAATGTTACACCAAACCTGTAGGTTTTAAGGAGACACTGAGGATGAATGAATGCAATCTCACCATTAGGTCATGAGGCATGAAAACTCAAGCATTCTGGAGCTTGACGGGAAAGAAGTGTCTGAATTTACCCCCTCTAAACCTCGAGAAAAGTGGCTCCGTAAGAGGACTCACGTCAAGATCAGGGTGAGTGGGAGATCAAAAGAAGCAGCCAGTGGAATAAGTTCCATTCGTTTCTTCAGATTTGACTTTTGACCTTGGTTTTCTTGTTGGATTTCATGAAGATGAGTCTCAAATTATTATTATTTTTTGTATAACATCACCAAAATGTCAGCATGTATTTTTCTTGAACTTGTTTGACAGAACGTGACTGCTAACCACCGTGTGAATGATGCCGTGTTTACCGAAGACAACCAGCAGGTCATAACGGGTCGCTTTATGTACGGCCCTCTGGACATGGTGACTTTAGCCGGGGAGAAGGTAAACAAACGCGCTGGTGTCAGGATTCTGTGTGTATTTTGTGTTTGTGCTCATTTTGGTCTTAAAAATACATGTTTGTAATTTTTTATACCATGCACAGGTTGACCTCCACATTATGACTCAGCCTCCATCAGGAGAATGGGTGTACTTCAGCACAGAGGTGACGAATAGCAGTGGTCGTGTGTATTTTACGATCCCGGAGGACAAGCGTCTGGGCATTGGAGTCTATCCCATTAAAATGGTTGTCAGGTGACAGCAGTTTCAAATACTAAACCCCAGAAGGGGTTTGATTCATCAAATTGCTTTCTGTGCATTTTCCTGATCTCTGTTGCTCTCTTTGTTTCACTTTGTAGAGGTGACCACACATTTGCAGACAGCTACCTGACTGTTGTTCCACGTGGCACTGAGTTTGTAGTATTCAGCATTGATGGTTCATTTGCTGCGAGCGTGTCGATCATGGGCAGTGATCCCAAAGTGCGGGCAGGAGCCGTGGATGTTGTCAGGTATCCAGCTTCTCCTGTTTGTTTGACTTGAGTTTCATATTTTCCTCTCAGATTAAGATGTACTAGCTTGTTTTATGTTTTTGTGTTTTCTCATCAGACACTGGCAGGATTTAGGCTTCCTGATCATCTATGTGACTGGGCGTCCGGACATGCAGAAGCAGCGAGTGGTGGCTTGGTTGTCTCAGCACAACTTCCCACATGGAATCGTCTCCTTCTGCGATGGTCTGGTCCACGACCCACTTAGACACAAGGCTAACTTCCTCAAGAACCTGACAGAGGTAAGACTGGGAATAAAGAGGACTGGGGGGTTTCGATGCAAACTCTATCAGTCATATAAATATTTTACTACTTCGTAAAAAAAATAAGATTCTCTTTTCATTTGGCTGATTCCAGGCTAACATGAAGATTTTTGCTGGATATGGATCAACCAAAGATATCTCTGTCTACACCTCAATTGGCCTTCCTTCTTCTCAAATATACATTGTTGGCAGACCCTCTAAGAAGATGCAGAACCAGTGCCAGGTAGCACCTACAGTAATCAGAGGCTGTTACAGCTCTTTGAAATGTCAACTTGTAAAACTGACTCCGTTTCTCTCTTAACAGTTCATCACGGAGGGATATGCAGCTCATCTGTCCCAGCTGGAGTACAACCACCGCTCTCGGCCAGCCAAGTCCAGCAGCGCACGCATGGTCCTCCGTAAGGGGAGCTTTGGCTTAGGTGCAAACAGCGACTTTCTAAGAAAAAGGAACCACCTGCTGCGCACCATCTCCTCACAGCCAGCCCCCAGCTCTCCAACAGGAAACATCCACAACAGGCCTGAGCGCACGCAGAGCCAGTCAGACAGCGAGCGTCTGGAGCGGGAGCGACTGGAGCGCGCTCACAGCCACGGCCAGGGAGCCACCCAGCGCAGCATGAGCATCACAGCAAGCTGCTGGGGCCGCAGCAGCAGCACCAGCGCCAAGCTGGATCCTGGTGCTTTTAGCCCAAAATGAGATTATAAAGACAATCTGAAAGTTTTGGCTGGAGTGACTTTCACAGAAGCAGCACTGAGAAAAAGACACGTGATGTAAAGATAAATTCAATGAGTGAAAAACTGCAGGTTTGCACCAACTAAGTAAATACCAGAAGGGAATTTGGTGCTACAAACCAGTCCTCATAAACTAACACCAGTCACATTCAACACAGAGAAATTTAAGGACAGGCTTTGTTTAAAATGAACAAAACAAAAATCAAATTTAAGAAGCATAGTATACAACCAGAAAAAAAGCTGCTGTAGGGATCCAGACTGTTTCCTCTTTTTAGTGAAAGATTTTCAGTCTTGTCAGCTCTCCTCCAACAGGCTTTCAGTTTGGAGACAGTTACACATGAATCACCCCATGCTGTATTCTGCCATACACAACACAAAGATGTTACACACATGGAGTCGTAGTCCATGCAAGCACAACAACAAATCACTTGAGAGTCGATACAGAGTGATTATCAATAATTCAAAACAAAATATAATTTGTAAGCCAAGTGGAAATTATTTGATCAGTTCTCTAAACTACCAACAAAGACTCATCCATTTATCACATCAGACTCTGAACTGACCCTTTAACTGCAGCTGAAACTGTTTTTTAAGTGTTTTACCACCTAATATATGACTCAACTATAGGAAAACCTCCTCCTACTGTACTGTTAAGGTGCCAAAGTAAATGGATCGAGACGCTATACCTGAGCAAAGGGGAGAACTCTGAGGTCTTGTCTGTAAAAATGAAATGGATTGTGTAAGTATGTAGTTAAATGCCTGAACGAGGCGTGTACATAATTATTATATTACAGTGCAGATCTGGTATCTGGTCCACTGAAGACCATTTTAAAGTGTCTTCTTTACTCTGGGGGTCAAACTCATTCAGGATATATTTTGTTGAATATTGATGATAATTATTGCTATTTAAGATTATAGCTATTTTAAAATTCATTGATTTTTGTGAACAAAGAGTGTTTTAAGATTCCTTTTGTTACGTTGTGAAATTTTCTCTTCAAACTTGAGTTGCAGCAGCCAAAGTGCAGAAGTCTTTGCCTGGCACAGTGTTGTATTTTTTATTATTTTATCTTGCGGATCACCAGAGTTGTATCAGAACTTGTGTCATATATTGTATGTTTGATATTAGCCATTTTGGGGAAATTTGATATTCAGCTTCTTTCTGGTTATTATTGAGCTGTACATGAAGCATTGAATGTGCTCTTAGATATCCCTCCATAAGTTACTGTCTCTTTCTTTGTTCTGTTGCGCCATTGGAGGAAGAAATTGTGCAAATTGTAAATTCTGTATGATACGTTGTTGAAATTAGGAACACAGAGCTGAAACCTGCTTTATGATATTAGCCATTTATTTCTAAAACTGGGATTTAAAAAAAATAATAATTCGAACGATGGTTATTTATCCCTCTTAACAGGCACGCTAAGAGCTGACTGCAGTGGACCAATATTGGCGCAAAAGGGGAAACGTGCAATATAACTCAGCAGCACCATCAGATCAAACAGGCCGTTAAAGAAACATGACCGTGCACTGACAATCAGTCGAACTGGCACATATTCTACAGACGTCACATCACAGAGGGTTCCTCATCAGGTTAAAGACACCTCCCAAATGCACAGGTGCACAATTTACAAAGTGGAGTTCTCACAATAAAGTGGCACTGACCTGATAACAGTGTGCAATGTTACAGTTGGCTTCTTTCTGTGGAGAAGGGTTTTCTTGATGTTTTATTGCAGCACTGGAGCATCAAAGAGCAGAGCACATGTATATAAAAAAACCTGGTAGATTAAAGAAATTCCAATGAAATGTCATAGCAGTGTAATTAAAATTAACAGTAATTTGCAAATGATCATTTTACACAGTTTCTAATACCTAAACCACTCTATTTAAGTGAGGATAGACATTTAACACACCTCAGTTCACCAGTAACTAAAACCTAATCTGAAATGTTTGTTACTCTGATGAATTGTGAAAATAATAAACTGCTGCTAAAGAGAACACACTGGTGATCAGTGAAGATTGGATACCCCTTGGCAGACGATCACTTTAGTTCTGCTCAAAGTTAAAACAGAGTCCTTCAATGTTCTATTTTCTGATTTCATTAACCATAACATAACAATGCCTTCACTGGATGAGGTTCACACCCAAACTGAGCTAATAATGAGGTAATATTTCCTTTAAAAGGTTTATCTGACATCTTTCACTAATTGATCAGGCAATTACGTATTCACAATCTCCAGTATAATTCCCTGGTTGATGCAATCAACTGTTCCATTGATGTCTGAGTTGAATCTGGTGGTCCTTAGGGCCAAGTCATGCACCCAGCATGCCCAGAGACGGTGCACCGTCCTGGGACACATCTCTGGGGAAGCACCCCTGGTCCCTCTCTTTCACTGACCTCCACATCCAGGGGCCACTCATCCTCACAGCATGCCCAGAGATGGTGCACATCTCTGGGACATAGCTCAGGAGACAGACCCCTGGTTCTCTGACCTGCACATCTAGGGGCCACTCATCCTCCCAGCATGACCAGAAAAGGTGTACCGCCCTGGGGCACAGATCTGAGCAAAGACCCCTGGTTCTTCTGGTTCTCTGAACACCACATCCAGGGACCACTCATCCTCCCAGTATGCCCAGAGATGGTGCACCTCTCTGGGACACAGCTCAGGAGATTGACCCCTGGTTTAAAATAAACAAACTGACAAATGTTTGAAAAATGTAAACGTTGTAGATCTTGTGGGGTTTGGATCATTTTAATTATTTGTAATTTTATTAATAGAGTTATAAAAATATTAAAACCTTAAAAACATTGGAATTTGTGTGCAATCGACAGATTATGATTCAGATTCATTTTAAAGGTGGATTTTATTGAGACCGTAAATGAAAGAAGTTGGATCACCAAGTGCTGGATGAAGCTCCTCGCTGTAGCAGGGCTGGGTTTGAGCACTGACCTGTGGCCATTTACAGCATAAGTCCCCCACTTATCCTATCCCCACCCTTCAATAGTTCTTCAAGTGTTCATTCTTTTAAAGAGGAAGTGACAAGCCTAGAACTAAAGTTCTTCCAGCAGTTTGTTGAAGGTTGCAGTTTTGTGACGCTGTGTCAATTTCTTCTATCTGTTGATGCCCAGTGTTCTCTGGAAGGCATTTCCATCTCCCTTCGTAGAGAGCTGTGAGATAATCAGACGTTCACCATCAAGACAACAATAAGAACAGTAACAGTGAAGACTAGAGTGACAGCTGTAGGTTTACCTTATTGATATCTTTGTGTTTCTCTCGGCTGACTATCTCCTCGATGATCTCTCCCTCTCCTCTCACCAGTCTGGTTGAAAGTAAAAAGATCACACAACTAAAACCAAGAAACTTCTTTTCAGGGGAGGTGAGCTACAGCTAGTCCTCTATCCTACCTGGTCCGTCCTGTTTCAGGGTCCACCACCCTGCGGATCACGCTCTGCCGGGCCTCATACTCCTCCTTGGTGAGAGGCCTCTTGGTGGAGAGACGGGCCTTTTGCTCATCGGTCATCACTGCAGAGGAAAGCACATCATCAGGAATAGCTTTGTAAAATTCAGTTCCACTGGGTGATGAATCATATTTCTATAAAGACCTAAAACAGACATGTGAACATCTGAAATGAGATGTCTGTACTTTCTGATAGTTAAACCCTGTTATGTTTTACCTGGCCCGAACTCCTCTTCCTCCTCATCATTCTGCCACACCTCCAGAAAGGATGAAGGTTTCTCTGCTGGCTTCTGGGGCACTTCTGCCTCCTTTAGCTTCTTCTCCTTCTTCTTCAGCTTCTTTTTCTCCTTCTTCCTCTGTTTCTTCAGCTTTGCTTTTTCCTTCTTCAGCTTCTTTTTCTTTGCTTTGCTTTTCTTCTTTTTCCTCCTCTCATCACTCGATGATGAAGATGACGATGACGAGGAGGAAGACAAGGAGGTTGATGATGGAGACGAAGATCGCGGTCTGCGCTTCTTTCTCTGCGCATCTAAAGGAGGAACAAATATTTTGTAAACCTTCCAGTAACAGGATGAGTTTCAGGAGAAAGGACCGGTACAAACCTCCTCGCTTCTTGTGTTGTTTTTTTTTCTGAGGAGATCTGCTCCTGCTGCTGCTGCTAGAGGAGGAGGAAGAGGAAGACGGAGTTCGTTTTCGTTTCTTTTTCTCGTGTTTTTTCTCTCTTCCAGCTCTGTCTTGTGATCTTCTGCGATCCATCCCTGAAAAACTGGTTGTTTATGGATTTCAAAACAGTTTAGTGTAATGACGGAAACCCGGCGGTTTTGTGCCGGAAGTGTGATCGTCGGCGATTTGGGGCTGGGCGCTCAACAAAAGTTCCTAGTTCCTATTTAGGGTTTCTCAACATTTTACACCTAATACGTATAAAATGTACATGTTTTTATTTTATATTCACTTGTATTTCGACAACCCGCCAAATGTAATAAATTCTGGTATAAATTTAGAACAACTCAATTAACCTTAATTTTTAGAGTTACGAAGTTTTGCTTTTTTCAATTTCATAAATTTACTATAAATTTTTAAAATGTTTATTTCTTAACATTTGACATTTAAAATCAACTAATTATGTTGTTTTAGCAGAAAAATTTTAAAAAAATACTCTTAACTATGTATTCTGATTTATGTGATTTTTAAAAACTCATTCTCATATATTCATAACTTATTTTGTTTATAGTTTTGGGCTGGTGTGAGTGAGTGAGGAATCACAGGTAAACTATAAAAGCATAATTGTCAAGCATTTCTAATTGCTGTTCATTCCTTCTTTGAAGTAAACACTCAGCAGGACATCTTTCTAAAAAATACTGACTATGCAGCACTTCTCTACAATTTATTTAGAAGCAATTGACAATATATATATATATATATATATATATAAGTGTTCTTTAATTCATTTAAAAACAAATACATTTATTTTACTCTGCTTTGTCAACAAATGAATGTCCAAGTAGGACAAACTGCTGAAAATGACAGATAAACCTTTAACTGAGATGAGTGCCAAACATATCCCACAAACTTTAGTATCAGAACAAAAAATGTACCCTATATTACAGGGAGCTAAATAGAGCTCAAGTTAAAAATATACAATACAATGAATAATCATCCATTTCTAAAAATAAACAATAATTGTCTATCTTCTTTGTTTTGTGATGACTGAATGAAATTTGTGCTTAGAAACCACATGACAAAAATGTGAGAAGATACATGTAGTATTTATTGTAAAGTTTCTGCAAAGGCAAATGTGAATCCTTAAAGCTTGACTTTTTTTAATTTTTATAAATAAATCTGTTCCTGATGATGTTAGCCCTTAACACTCTTAATACATAAGGCTAAATCAACTAACAAAAGAAAAGACTGGTGAGATTCAGTCACTCAGCTTAGAGTCATAAACACTTCATTCATGTTTAAAATGCATCTCTGTAGCAATAAATAGACACAATCTCTCGAGATTTCTTAAAAACCTAAAAAAAAAAATGTCACATAGTACATTGCAAATGATAAATACTGTTACAAAGTACATGCAGCTGCATGAGAGGATGTAACAGACTAAACATGGCTGGACTTGATGCTCAGAAAGATGTCAGTAGAAAGAGTGCCTCCAAGTGATCATCCTTCCAGTCAGTGTGCAAGAGAAACTTGACCAGGTCGCTCCAAGTCAGAAAAATAAGAAGGTGGTGCTTGGTGGAATGTGTCACTGCTGTTGGGCTGCGCTTTGGCTCATTAGGACGCAGCAGCCATGCGGACCCTCTCAGCAGGAATCTGCAGGATATTCTTGGCAGCTTTGACGGTGTTCTTCATGAGCATGGCCACAGTCATAGGTCCAACACCTCCGGGAACCGGGGTGATGAATCCAGCCTTCTTTCTCACGCCTGAAAGTGGACAGAAAGAGGACGTTACAGACACACAGGGAAACAAAAATGTAGCATGTTCATGCAAGAATCCAATCACACCGCAGTGACCGCATCCTTCCTGTACCTTCAAAGTCCACATCTCCAACCAGTCGGCTCTTTCCAGTAACGGGATCCTGGACTCTGTTTATTCCAACATCAATTACGGCTGCTCCTTCTTTGATCATGTCCGCTGTAATTAGGTTGGGGATCCCTGACAGCACAGAGGATGCAGCACAGGTAAATAATTCAATCCACTCAAAACAGGTAGAGATTTTTAGTTAAACAAACAAAGACAAACCTGCAGCAGCCACGATGATGTCCGCCATCTTAGTGTGTTGACAAAGTTGTTCCTTTGGAGTGTAACGGTGAGAAATAGTGACTGTGGCATCGCCTGAAGCCAAACAGGAGGAGGAATTTATAATTTAATTATTCTGAGTCAAATATAATACCACAACACACACACACACACACACAATATGACCAACCTCCTGGCCTCTCGTGGCGGCCGTCTGTGTGCAGTAACATGGCGATGGGCATTCCCACATTCTTGGAGCGTCCTGCCACTAGTACATTCTTCCCACAGGTTGGAATACCTGGAAAAATACAAAGACGGAAAGCTCAGTTACATTTGTGTAACAAAACCTTTACTCTGTGAATACATAAAATAAGGACCAACTCCTGCTACCTGTACGCTTGATGATTTCCCAGACTCCCCAGGGGGTGGCGGGAAGCATGGTGGACTGGTCCAGGCACATGCGACCGACGTTAACTACGTGGAAGCCATCTACATCCTTGGTAGGAGTGACTGCGTTGCAGATCGTCCGCTCATCGATGTGATCTGTGAGGAAGTTGAAGACCAGGTTCAGTCAGGATGAACAAAAACTGAACTGTGTTCGCCTGCATTCTCACACATGCAGGACTGATCATGTTACAGTGTCTAAGCACCTGGCAGAGGCAGCTGGACCAGCAGGCCGTCAACACGATGGTCTGTGTTGAGTTTGTAGATCAAGTCCAGTAACTCCTCCTCACTAATGTCTGAGTGTTTGAGAATTGTCTCACTTGAGATTCCTGTGGGAGTTTAAAGTGAGAAAACAACTCAATGTGCAAACTAAACACGGACTGTTTAAAGACAATGATTTAACCTTTACACAAGGCCCATAATTCACCAGTGTGTGAAGTAATAAAAAAAAAAGGCAAAAAGGCACTAGAAGCCTTTAATCTAATTGTTGCTCTTTTGTATCTATTTTGTAGGTCATATTTACACTGGATAAATCTTTTCTCCTTACCAACATCGGCTGCTGCCCGGGTCTTATTGAGAACGTAGGAGTGACTGGCTGGGTCGTCTCCAACGAGAACCACACTCAGGTGAGGCCTCCTGTTGCCCGCTAAAACCCATTTCTCCACATCAACCCGGGTCTCCTCCCGAATCTGACGTGCCAGTTTCCTCCCTGAGACGACCACTGCATCCTGCCTAAAAGTTAGTAAGAAATTGAAGATGAATCATATAATTAACAAGCTGTGATTCTACTCTTCTTTAGGCAAAAAGGGGGGGAAATCTGTCATTAAACAGTGAAAATAAAACTAAAATTATAACTTCTACTGTAAACAATCCCTACAGTGGTTTTCTGAACTGACTTACTTCCTGGAAGTGGTCTGTATTTAACAGAACTTCTGACACCAGAACCTTTTATGACTCTCAATCATGTAATGTGAAGAAGCTTCTATAATTAGAGGTAACCCATCTGCACCTGACTGAATCACATTCCTGTTACCAGTACAGTATTTATAAGTGTATGCAATGCTGACCTACGGCTTTATCCTGATTTTAAAATGTTCTACATTATATAACACCAAATATAAGTCAATGGATGACAACTGAAGTGTAATGAGCCGTTGGTGATGATGTAACAACCTCTGTCTTCGAGCCAAAACCAATTAAACCTCATGGAGAAGTGCTTGGTCTCATTGGGGTGAGACCATGGGGCCAGTGTACCACATTGCAGGAAAAATGTGTCAAGATTGTAGGGAAACTTTAGCACAGACTATCAAATAGTTACACATCAAGGAGGAAACTTCTAATTTCAGATGTATTTTGAGATGCATACCAAACTAATTTCTTGAGGCAAACCTAAGTGAAAGGTCTCTTTTTTTATTTCACGGGTCAACTTACTTTAATATTTAAACATTTCTCTAACGTTTCTATAGTCAGTTATGTGCATGTATTAATTAATTAAAACTTTTCTCAATTTGTGTCATAATGTTAGTTGTGATAACCTTGTGATCGTGTAGGTCATGTGCAGGAATAATTACATTAACCTAGACCATCACATGCATTCCAGTTATGCAGGGTCAGGCTTCACACAGCAGCACATTTCCACTTAATTCCTGCACGGGATGCACATTTCCCATTTGATCATGGCTTTGGTCACTAATGGCTTGATACCAATTACTTTCCTTATTAGTATAAACTCATATTATTAAAAAATAAAACGTTAAAATTCATATGCATGGATTTCCTTCATGCAAACCAACACTTGGTTTAGTAGAACCCTGTCCACTCTCCAGCCCGTCCGAGTGCAAGCGCTTTCCCTGATTTCATCAGCCAGCCTTGCAGCCGCCCCGCTGCTGCAATACTACCGGCATGCCACTAGGGGCGCTCTACAATATGAGCAACTGCGGACATTGAGTACAATTAATCAAATAAACCACACAGAAAACCAACCATCTCATCCATGAACACTAAATATATGTAGGAAGAAGAGTTCAGAATATAAATCTACTCGTGTTTTCCCTTTTGTTCGACAGCAGTGTTTCACTCAGACCGAAGCAGAACCATCAATGAGCGACTCACCTCAACGCGGATGTGTGCAGTTTACAGACTTGATGCTGGGAGTGTTGACACAGTTTCCTGAGAGTCCTGATCGCTGCCATTTCTAACCCACTGAGAAGAAGGGATACACAACCACCGGTTTGTTACGGATCACACACACACGCGCTCACACGCACACAGCGCCACCAGGTTTGACAGAGCACCGTCTGAGCAGGAGAAGGAATAGAAAGGCTTTAAACCCCGCCCCGCCTTCCTCCTTCTTGCGTCATATCTGCGTCACCCTGAATGGGAAGCCAATTTATCATATAATATATAGATAATGGTTCCAACACAAAATTACACAGCCTTGGCCCTTTATGGTCAATACATACGGTATTTAAAAGAATAGGATGCTTTAGATAGCTTTAACATTTCTTTAAAATAAAAAAATAGAATATATTCATTTCTGAATATAATACTTTAATTCCAAACTTTAAAAAAAAGTCAGTTGTGGAAACCCTGAATGCTATTTAAAACGTAAACCTGAGCAACAAAACATTAAAATATAATTCGTTTTTACAGCCCGTTTTGATCCGAGACTAGAATTGAAAACATGAAAAACATTTCACATAAAAGCATAAATTTTAACATAAAAGCACAATAATATTTTCAGCTAGGTTCCTTTCCTACAGAAAAATATTGTATCTAAAATATTTGTTATGTTGTCATTATATCTGTATTTCAGTCTGAAATGTAAATGCCTGCTAAATAAATGTAGTGGAATGAAAGGGACATTACTGTTGAAGAGAAAAGGTTATGAGCCCCCTGGACAGACTCCCAATAGGAACCACACCCTTGTACAAATAAGCAACACCCATGCAGTCATGCAGTTTGCCTCTATGGTATGTTTTTTTGTGTTTTTCATGCACTTGTAATTTATAGTAACGTTATAAATTCTAAAAAAAACCATTTTTTGTATATTTTGAGTTTTTGTTTGAGCCATTTTAGTCTGTTAGTTGTTATACTTTTTATTGCTTTTTTCACTTTGAACCCAGCTGTTTTTGTGTCAGTGAAATTAATTCTTTACTCCAATTAAAATGGCTATTTGTCTTTGTGGTCCATTTCTGTGATTGTCAACATGAAATGCCCACACTCTCATCAAAACAATTGTGGCCCTGACTCATAACTAAAAGTTTTGCTCTGAAGCTCCAGACTTATCCAGATTCTTCCAACCTTTGTCAGCCTGCTGTCATTTTTATACTCCCTCATGAGGCTAAGTAAACTATATAATTCCCCTTGAGTATGAAATTTTACTGGGAAAAACTTGAATAAACAAACTTTGCTCAGGAACTAATAATAGCAAAACAAACCAACCATTGTATCATATTATCCCAAGCATTGAATTAAAACTTTAGAAAAGGTTGTCAGAAAAAAAGTGATGACATTTAAAACATTTACTTCAAAGGAATGGTTGCAGTAGGAGTGATGTTATGATTAAGTATTCTTAGAATTTTCATCTTTACACATTTACATGAAAGCAGTACAGTATGTACTACTCTGCTTTTTTGTACATTTTTTGCACCTATTTGTAAGCTAACGTTGGAGTCATAAATTTGGCTCTGACATGCAATAAAGCAGCTTTATCATATTTTTGCCTCCTAGGAAATCTGCAATGTGGCATCTCTAACTTTGCAACAACAACAACAAAACAAACAAACAAACAAACACAAATATTCAAGATGAAGTGTATGCATAATATTTCTGAAGGCCTGTAGTTATAGTAAAGATTTACTACAGGTTTGTTGACTGTAAAACAATCTAAAGTTGATGGTTACCCTCTTTGCTCAGCTGATTCAGTTATGCTTTCCACCATTCCCACTGATTCCTCTGTAAATTATGCTTTATAATCTGAGATGCTTTGAAATAAAAAAAAACATGTAATTGGGAAAATAAAAAATACCTTAATGGCATAAAAATAATACTGCTTTTATTTTTTTGTGGGTCATACCTGCGGACAGCCTGAAGGGGGCGACAAGTCTGCCTGATGAGCTGCTGAAAATAGCCAACAGAGGAAGAGCCACTGTGTGGGTGCAGTTTATGTTCGCCCAAAGTAGCAGTCAACGCTAGTAAGTCGGTGGCAGTGCTTAGCCCCAAAATACATTTGTAAAACTAAATTTCTGCTTACCAAACCAGGACCAGGAGTTCCAACTAAGACTCTCTAACAACTCCTTCATCAAGATGAGCTTCTTGTTGTAAGTAAAGTTAAAAAAAAAAAAAGCTTCCTGACTTACAGTCGGAGAGCTTGTGGTTAATGTTAGCTGCGCTTCTTCGAACTTCACCGACAGAGGGGAAGTTAAACTGAGACACCAAGAAAAAAGTAGACAAATAATTGCGTATCACAAACTACAGAGATCAATGTAAACCTTTTTATTAAGTCGTAGTTTGTTATTCGTCGACGTTGTATGATTCTTAGGTTGTGTTTTTAACTTCACAGCCTTGTTGGCAGAAATAATTCAGAAAAAAATGTTATGCTAACTTGATTAGCATAATGAATAAAGATAACTTACGGTTGGCTGGTTAACACTAGTGCTCAGCTAGATTGTCTTTATTATTTAGAGGTCTCTGTTTACTGAACAAGTTCTTTAATTATTATCATGTGTTTACAGTCACGCCGTTATTCAGTCACATTTCCTGTCACTTGCAACGACTAGGTTACCACATACACAGTCATGCTTAAATTGGTTCCACTGGAAACAACAAGTCACAACAAGTCAAAGTTTTAGGTTGGTGAAGGATTATGACAGCATTTGCACATTAGGTTCATGTGGTTCACCTTGATGCCAGCTGATTGTACAATCTAAACTGGAAGGCTCTTTAAGCCCAGAGCGTCAGAACCCATACCAATATCTAAAATCTCGCACATCAAGTTAGCTATTGTTTATTTTTTTCTAAAACACGTTCAAGACAAAAAAAACAACAACAACAAGTAAAATACAGGAACAACCATATGCAGCAAAAGCGATGTATTTAAATAAATCAGAGTTAAAACATTTTAGAAAATAAACGTGTTGATGTTATTAGCTTTTGTATCTTTGGTTGAATCCGCTCAATATATTATTAAAACAATTTGTCTATTCTGGTTGTTTACCTTTGACTCGAGGAGCCTTACAATCTGTAAAATTGCTAAACTTTCCAAGACAGTAAATTATGAGGAGAAATTTCCCTGTAAATCACTTGAATTAAAAAAGTCACTAACTCTGTTCTTGACTGACATACACAGAAAATGCCTGGACAGTATTTTTGACATTAAGACTTGCTAACTACCAAGTCCTGTCCATAAAAAAAAATGCAAGCACAATAACATGGCACCATTATAGAATATGTTAGATAGAAGATGCAGTATTTGTTTACACACAGTTACTTAGCTTTGTAATCTTTCTTTTTAGTGGCAGTCGCTCATCTAAGACTTTCAAGCCGAAGAAAAACATCCCAGAGGGCTCCCACCAGTATGAGCTGCTGAAACACGCTGAGGCAACACTGGGCAGTGGGAACCTGAGACAGGCTGTCATGCTGCCAGAGGGCGAGGATCTCAATGAATGGATTGCTGTCAACAGTGAGTGAACAAATACAATAAGCCCACGCACCTAGTGTACAAATAACCATTTAAAATTCTGACCAGAGGCCAAAGCTAAGATGAATATTTGATGATCCTTGCAAAGATGGCTTAGTGTTTGTAGCACTCTGGTGTGTGAAGAGCAGATGTACATACAAACACATGACAGGTAAACTGTAAGCAATCTTCTCACAGAAACCAATATTTGCAAAAGTAGTGATTGTAGCAAGGAAATTTTATAAAACAAACCTAACGCGGATCTAAAAGAGATCTAAATATGGGTTCTGATGTTATTACATCAACAAAAAAGGTTTAAAAGGACAAATATGCAATCTCAGGTCTCAAAATCACAGGAGAATGAAAAGAATGTGTTTTCTCTACGTAGAGATTCTCAAACACATCTGCTGAGGTTGCTAATTTAGTAGATGTCAGAACAGCTCTAATGAACCATATTAATCAGGCAAACAATGTGAGGAGTTTGTTTTACCTGACTGAAACTACTTGGATGTAAAATCACACACTCAGATGTAATCACACATTCACACTTCAGATAATAAATATTTTGGTTACCTTCCAGCTATGGACTGTCACCAATAGCAGCATCTTAAAACTATAAAAGTTATACTGACAAAGAAGAGAAGCTTAAGCCAATTCCTCCCCAAAATTGTACATACAAATATAAAACAATTTAAATTGCAGAAATGTATATATTGTGTACACAGGTTCAAACTTTAAAAAGACTACTTGATTAAAATATTCTTGATATACAGTATATTGATTTATCGGCATAGTATATTTTCTATAATCATCTTTTAATATTTTGAGTAGTGATCAGTAACTGCCAGCAGGGAGGTATGTGTGGGCTTTGCAGAACTCCTAAACTCTTGAACTCTAAAGTTTTTTGTTTATTTTTGCTGTTAAAAACCTTTTTCTAGTTGCCTTTTATTTGTTTTCTTTTGTTCATTCAACTAGGCATGCAAAGGCTGCATGTTATTCATTCATCTCTGTCTCCAAAATCCCTAAAAACAAAGTCTGTTTTATAAGTCAAGTATTTTATGTATTGTGTATTTTTGTATAGAAACTTTTAGATTTGTAGTTGGTATCACGTTTTGACAAAATTGTATTTCAAGTCTGAACTGAACTGACTCGTGTAACACTGCAAGCCCTGTCATGTGAACATTGTTCTGGTGCACACTGAAATACTGATGCTGAAACAATGCATGCAGCAACCCTGCTTAGAGCTAAAATTTCATCTTTGTAATGACATAACTAAAATATAAATTTACCTTTTTCTTCAGCCGTGGATTTCTTCAACCAGATCAACATGCTGTATGGCACCATCACTGAGTTCTGCACTGAGACCAGCTGCTCTGTGATGTCTGCAGGACCAAGGTAACAAGCTTTTGGTTTTATTTGTCCCATTATTGGCACTCCTTCCACTTAATATGTTTTTAATAAGTGCAAGTCCTAAATCTATGGTTAATATTGAGTTGTTACATTAAGTATTGTTTATTGTGTAATACCTTGATTAGGATTTTTGTCATGACATGGTCACTTCTCAAATAAAAATAATCAATGTATTCTTAGTTTTTACCTTTATCTAAAAAGTGTTTCATCAGAAGTCTAAGCGGATGGGTAACAAGTCGTATTGTTATACCAGAAGTAATATATCACAAGCTAGAACGTGACGTGTGCCTGGTATGAACTGAAGGTTTGAATACCTTGAACAATCATTTAAAAATATGATTGGACACACAATGGAAATATTGCTTACTACTTCAGATAAAAAGAAGAACTTTAGTTAAAAATCGACAAAGAGAAGGCCTGTCATGTAATCATTATTTATCCATCTTTTGTCAAGATCAGCAACATACTTCATTATACATATTATTGAGCTTTCCTGAATAAATAAATTGGTTGTGTGTAACGTCATCGTGTCATAGTAGCTGAAAACTAAAACAGGATGTGAAATGACTGCTGATGTGATAAAAAGTTAAATTTAGAATTCTATTTCTACTAGTTTGCAGTATTCAGATAATAGGACATTGATGTATTACAGTCAGTCTTTTAAATTAGGTGTTAAGACTTTTAAAACGTAATATTTTTATTGATGGTGTGTGTTTTCTCAGTCAATGACAAACACTCAGACTGAACCAGTGCATTATTTCAGAGGCATTGACGAATTGGAACTATACTCAAGTACTGTGTATTCTCCCAGACTAACATTAATAAAGGTTAGACTGACTTCCTGTTTATTTAGTAAATTAATGTTATGATGCTGCCAGACAGGAAGAGGAATACCAGCTGACACTTTAAAAAGCTGAATTAAAACCTCGTGAACTTTACTTGTTAATATATTTCCTTAATGTATCACATTAACACAGTGTTTCTTTTAGAGGTTATTGTTTTTCAAAACTGGACGACTATGCATGAAGGAAAACCAAATTCTGTACAAATTTTAAAAGGTTAAGACATTGATACTTGTTGAATGTGACATGTTTCATCTGAATGTCACATGGAGAAAACAGGAAACAAACTTTGCACGTGGTCTCTGTGACTAGGCTATTTAGTTAGAATCTAGATTTGGTACTTCCTCTATCCTCTCTCCTTCCAAGACAGCTTGTGCTCAGCCTCTAATCAAGAGGAAGAGATGAGGTTTTATTTCCTGTTGACATGGCCTCTGTCAAGAGCAAGACTGCAGTTTGCATTTCATTCTTGTTCTTATATTAAACCCTGTCTTCTACCAAATGATTCTTTCTTGTCTTGGCAGAAAGAAATGATTTTTTGCATATGTTTTTGTGAAGGTATGAGTATCACTGGGCTGATGGCACCAATATTAAAAAGCCAATCAAATGCTCTGCACCCAAGTACATTGACTATCTGATGACCTGGGTGCAGGATCAGCTCGATGATGAGACCCTCTTCCCCTCCAAGATTGGTAAGCTTTAATTATTCAGAATTTACATCAATTAGGGGAAAAACAAGCAAACATTTCTGATTGTATTCACGAATACTTGCTCCCAACTTTTAAAGTGGGAAAAGTTAAAAGAACATGTGCAGTAAATTAAAGTTTAATTCTTGTGGATTTAATGTTAATAGATGATGAAAATGTTCTGTATAATATTATCATTTTTTCCACCATCTGCTGCTTTACAGGAGTTCCCTTCCCTAAGAACTTCATGTCTGTGGCCAAAACCATCCTGAAGCGTCTGTTCAGGGTTTATGCTCACATCTACCACCAACATTTTGATTCAGTGATGCAGCTGCAGGAGGAGGCTCACCTTAACACCTCCTTCAAGCACTTCATTTTCTTTGTCCAGGTGAGATTGTCTCACTAGTGTGGGTTTAAGCATCTGAAGATGTAATGTTCTGATATTTCTTGTATGCTCCCCCTGCAGGAGTTCAACCTCATTGACAGGCGAGAGCTTGCTCCCCTGCAGGATTTGATTGAGAAGCTTGGATCCAAGGACAGATAGACATTTCATCACACACCTCTCTTTTTAAAAATACCATTTCTTCCTCTCCTTTGTTCTCTGATGTCTTCTACCTCTGTGACTTACAGCCTCAGCTCTTAAAACTCTGTGCCTTCTTTGCATTTCCTGAATGTTTGTACTGTACTTCTTTTATTCCTTTTTGTTGATGCTGACTTTGAGCCTTTTTTCTTCTCTCTTTTTTTTTTTTTTTTAGCTTTTCTACATTATATAGAACAGTATAGTAAAAAAGAAATATTTTTCACAGGACTGTGGTTTATGACTGTTAAAGCAAATTACAGATTTTTATATTGGACCAAGGACATTTGGAAATGAAAAACAATTGTTCTTTTTTCAGAGGATCCTCTACAGTGTTTGGTTTGTCTAAACATTTGTTACCTTATTTTTGTTAATTTAGAGTTAGAATTACAGCGACTGACCAAATATCCCAGTTTGTTGTTTTTCTTTTTTCATTTTTTTTTTTTACTATCGTATGTGTGTACAGTGTAGAGTAACAAGAAGGATTGCAAACAAAGGTAGTGACATAAAACGATTATTGGGCGAACTTTTGTACTTGTAACAACAAATAAATGAAGGTGGGTGCAAAAATGCACATGTATACAGTATGTAAAGCTCACTGTCACATACAGTAACATGCTTCCTATTGACACAGACTGAACCATTAAACACTGCCACCATGAATGGCATGTAGGTGTTGAGGTTTAGTTGAGCAATAAGATCTTTTGCACATTTTCAGAACATGGTTCAATTGAAATAGTACTTCTATTGTCACAATTACTTTTGACCACTTATGAAGAAATCCTGTTTGAGTAGCCTTTAAATAGAAAATTTATAGTAAAAATTATGGCAACTGAGTGAATAGTGTAATGTAAAATTAGTTTTTTGGTATTTCAGCTGGTATTTGTGTATGGCTCGATTGTAGAACCTTTAACCACTTTTTTGTTGAATATTTCCTTCCCTGGATTGAAAGGTTGTGTAATAATCACTGTAATTTTTCATGAGGCTTTATTCTACTGCAGCGAAGCTGTTCATACAACCATCCCATTAATGTCTAATACAATTCATTTTCTTCCAGAACACCTATTCTTCCAAAGTTTGATTAAGGAAACTGGTTTATTAATACTCCCTTCACCTTGGACTGAAGCTTACAATAGACAATTGTGTAGCCAATTATGATGCATTAAATGCATCAGTAAGAATTAACCATTAGGATTTGAAACGGCAGCGTGCATTTTTTTTTATTTTGCCACTCTGTAAAATACACGGTTCTAATACCAAACCATAGATGAACGCTCCCCAGGAAAATGTAAAAATGTTTAATTCACCTTAATGATAGTTTTTTCTTTAATAGTTCATTTGTTGCTTTGCAAGCAAATAAAATATTTTAATTAATAGACATGCACACTCATTACTTTTCAGTTTACATTCAGCTTTTTTATGTATTGCTTTGTACACAATAAAACTTTTGAACTTTTGGTTACACATATATCACATTGGAAAATTGGCTTAACCTTTACAGTCACTGAAGGAACAATGACTTTGGAATTAATGATTTTTAAAACATTGGCCTAATGATTGTGTAGTCATTTAGACAAAGAAGGTCAGATACAGGAACCACGTCCAAACATTTGCTGTAAATAAGATCAGTGTTTTATCAGGACAAAATTGTGCCTTAAAATAAAATGATGTATCATGAAATCGTTGATGGTTGGAAAAAAAAAATCAATAAACACTGAAAGGACTCTTGTTATTTTTTCTGTATTTATTATTTGGTGAAATGTGTGTTAGGATGTTCTTCCAACATATATTTTTTAATAGACTGCTGTGTTTCTTTATTAAGGCTATATTATAAAAATGTGTGTATATAAAATATTGGTATTGGTATTTATTCGAACATGCAAAAAAACATATTAATAATCAATAATCATGGCACAATTCTGCTTCACACATTCGAAAAGGAGTGGGAAGAAGTACAACTTATTTTATCCCACTCCCTCTTTACAAACCCATCTATTTAATCAAATTAATTAGCGTCCGGTCCTAACAATAATCACAGTAATACTAGTAACTGATAATTACAACACAAAAGAACCACAATTCCAAAACAAAAACACACAAAAAACACAAACAAACAAAAAAACTACCTAAGATAATGCAAAATAAGCTAATGATAATAAAGAAATAAGGCTCCCTGTCAAACTCAAACACCCTCCTCATTACTGTATCTGGTATAAATTATATTCTTATATCTATTATTTTTAAACTGTCTTATAGTTTGACTTTTCTTAAGTGTTCCGTCCAAGTTATTCCACAGTTTAACTCCACAAACTGAAATACAAAATGTTTTCCTTGTTGTCCGTACACGACGAAGTCTGAAGTTATCTTGTTCCCGTAAATTATAACCCTGTTCCCTCTCTATAAATAATGTTTGAATGTTTTCTGGTAAAAGATTGTTTTTTGCTAAAAATAATATCTGTGCTGTCTGAAATTTCACAATGTCTTTGAATTTGATCAGCTTGGACTGTAAAAATAATATATTGGTGTGCTCCCTATATCCTTTGCTATGAATGATTCGCATTGCCCTTTTCTGTAAAATAACCAACGCGTGTGTTGAACTAATGTAATTATTACCCCATATTTCTGCACAATAACTGAGATATGGCAGAACTAATGAGCAATAAAGTATTCGGAGTGATTTATAATCCAGTACAAATTTCACTTTATTTAACACAGCAATGGATCTTGAAATTTTAGTTTGTACATGTTTTATTTGTGATTTCCAGTTTATTTTATCATCTATGATTACCCCTAAGAATTTTATTTCCTCCACTCTTTCAATAATTACTCCATCTAACTGTATATTCAAGTCCAGATTAGTTTGATGCTTACCAAAAACAATACATTTAGTTTTGCTCATATTTAGTGATAGTTTATTTATATCCAGCCATGTTTTTAATTTGATCAATTCAGTATTTGTCTCTTGTATAAGATTTTGTAAGTCACTACCAGAACAAAAGATATTGGTGTCATCAGCAAATAAAACCATCTTCAGTACTTGTGACACCTTACATATGTCATTTATATAGATCAAAAAGAGTTTTGGACCCAATACTGATCCCTGAGGGACGCCACAGGTAATGTCCAGACACGATGAGCAAACGTCATCCAGTTTCACAAACTGTTTCCTGTCAGATAAGTAACTTTGAAGCCATTGTAGTGATTTCCCCCTGATGCCATACCGGTCCAGTTTTTTGAATAATATATTATGGTTTATTGTATCAAATGCTTTTTTCAGATCTATGAATATCCCCAATGAATAATTTTTTTGATCTATTGAATTAGTGATCCCCTCCACTGCATCCATTAATGCCATTTTTGTTGATCTGTTAGATCTGAACCCATATTGATTTTCAGAGAGCAGTTTATGTTTTTCTATAAATTTGTCCAATTGGTTATTGAAGAGTTTTTCAATGATATTTGAGAATTGAGATAATAATGACACAGGTCTATAGTTTGTGAGTTGATGTTTGTTTCCAGATTTGTACAGCGGTATGACTTTAGCTATTTTCATTTGATCTGGGAATGCACCAGTCTGAAACGATAAATTACAAATAAATGTTAATGGTTTTGAGATCTCCTCAATCACCTTTTTGATCACTGTCATATTGATTCCATCACTATCATCAGAAGTCTTGTTTTTACATGAAGCCACAATACTTTTAACATCACTTTCATCTACAGCTCTAAGAAACATTGAATTTAGATTACGGTCTATTAAATGATCAAATTCATTTACCGATGATACTGGTTCAGGAATCTGATCTGCAAGATCAGCTCCAATATTTACAAAGAATGTATTCATTCTATGAGCCACCTCACTCATGTCATACTTTTTTATGTCATTAATAGTGAAATATTTAGGAAAATTTGATTGTTTAAAGTCATTTTTTTTTATATTATTTAATATGCTCCATATACTTTTCATATTATTCCTATTGTCATCCAATATTTTATTATAATATTCTTTCTTTGCTGCTCTTAAAATATTTGTTAACTTATTTTTATATTTCTTGTATTTATTTTCTGTCTCCTTGGTTCTTTGTCTAATAAATTTCCTGTAAAGTGTATTTTTCTTTTTACAGGCATTCTGAAGCTCTACTGTTATCCAAGGATGATCAACATATTTTTGCTTTTTGTTCATCATTTTTACCGGACAGTTTCTATCATATAATTTTTTAAATAAACTAAAAAATTCATCATATGCACTGTTTATGTCTTCCCTCATGTACACAGAATCCCAATTCTGTGACATTAAATCATTTTTTAATGCTCCCAATGATTCTTCCGTTCTCATCCTTCTATATATAGTGCTGTGTTTAGGCGTATGAGTCTTGCAACCATCATTATGTACTACAAAAACTGGTAAATGATCACTAATGTCAGAAACAAGTAATCCACTTTTCATACCATACACAATATCATTTGTAAATATATTATCAATCAGTGTAGCGCAGTGAGAAGTTATCCTGGTAGGCCTTGTGATTTTAGGATACAGACACATACTGTACATTGTATTTATGAAGTCATCTGTTGCTTTACATTTTTTTGGATTAAGTAAATCTATATTAAAGTCTCCACATAGAAAGATAGTCTTATGACTCTTATTAGTAACTATTTCCTCCATCCAGTCCTTAAATAGTTCAATCTGTGAAGCAGGTGTTCTGTATACACAACTAATAATTGTGTATAAACATTGTGGTCCTAGTGATTGTATAACAAGTATTGTGTAAAGTACTACAATATTTCCATTTTTATTAATGTAACTATTGTATGACGTTTTAGAAATCCCAGGAACGTATTTTTGGTAAGCATCAGTATCACCCGAGACCTTATACGGTGCACTACTTTCGCACAACCAATCAAACTCGAGTTTGGGAAAGGGTATTTTTGCCCTGAGTAAGGATTCACGGGACACTTTGGGCATTTAAACTTTATAGAAATCATGGCTAAGTAATATTCAGTTATAACTTAACATTCAGATTAATATTGTTGACTTAAAACATTGTTGTAATGGTGTTTGAATTGACAGTAACCATGCTAAATTCAGCACCCTGACAGACGTGACTCGGGACAGAATTTTTCCTATTTGGAGAACGGAGGAACGAACCATTCGTCCAGTCGAGTTCTCGTTAGAAAGTCTGCTATCGTCTGTTAATTTGGTTCAAAATTGTCACTTGACCACAGGTAAACTGAAAACGACCGTGTTTACTATGTTGGAGTAAGAAGTAACAACGTGTAATTTAATTAGCTTCGTAGCTTGGGTGCTGCTTTGTAATTGTTGGATTCCAGCTAAAAACAATAGCGCTATTATAACTCCGAAGTCCTTAACGTGTTTGTTGATTGAGGTTAACAGTGAATCCTCTCCGTAAGGAGTGTTTGTTTCCTCCGTTAACATTAGTTACGTGCCTCAAACAGTGGTTGAATAAAACGAAAGCGTTATTGGTTTCATTTTTTTGTTAGGTGCTGAGTCAGGTATCCTCAGTTTTTTTACCCTTACAGATCAAACAGATTTCTTCCTACAGAAACAAATGTTTACTAGCTATAAATACCTTTACAAAACTAACGGGGCTTTGAAACCTAATTACCCCCGAAAAGCTGATTTAAGTTATTAATAATAATGCTTTTTTTTGTTCACAGTATTTGGTCAAGTCATGGCAGATGAAAAAACACTCTTCTGTGGTAACTGGTGAGTATAAAATCACATGACATAAATGTAAATGATCATCTGCGTGACCCTTTATCATATTTTGTTGTTGTATCTTTAGTAAGCGAGACATCCCAGAGGCTAATTTTACTACCCATGAGATTCATTGTCGAAGAAACATTGCCCTGTGTGATGTGTGCCAGGAGCCAGTTCCCCGCTCAGATCTTCAGGAACACAAGACTCATGAGCACACTCGGGTACATCTGAATAGAACTAAAGCTTTCACATCATATGTGCCTGGAAAAGGTTTATGATTAAACTGATGTACATTATGATGACAATATACATTAAGTAGAAAAGCAGATGAGCTTTATGACTACTCCTCTAATCTGAGGTAATTAATCAATCCTCTGTAACACTGTTAAATTGACAGGTGAATTAGAGCACATTTAACATTAACTTGAGTTTTACCAAATTTAACCTTTAAAATGACAAAAGATAAAGAAATATATATATATGTATATATATATATATATATATGTATATGTATGTATATGTATATATATATATATATATATATATATATCTTATAGTAAAACTATTAGTTTTTGAAGGGTGTTTTAGTCTGCTGTGGACAGTTTTGACTTGGCACATATAACCTGACAGTATGGGGAATTTCATGGGAGCTTTTTGTAACTTGCCAAGTAATTTTTTGCATGAATTATACATAATTTAAACACCAGGTACTGACATGGTCTTAGTAATACAAAGGAAATTATTGTTTAGAAAGCAACATCTGACTGAGACTGTATGATTGATTGTTGCCCTAAAGTTACTATTTTAAATTAAATTTCAGGTCATATGCAAGTGTGGATTGAAGCTTGAGAAGAATTCTCTTGATGTTCATCAGGTACAATAAAGGGTCTTTTTATTACACAGCTTATTGTTGTTCAACTGAAGGTTTTGTCAAAAGCAACATTTAGGTTCATTACAGTAAGAAACTCTGTTGTATGTATTAAGTGAAATGTTTATTTAAAAAGCAAAGAGAACAAAAACGTGTCTTTTTAAATATTTAACCATCATAATTATATCCTGTAAATGTTTACTATGATTCTATCCTGCAGGCCTCTGAGTGCTCTCAGCGGCTTGTTCCATGTCAGTATTGCGAGCTGGAGCTTGTTTTCAGTCAGTCCAAAGAGCATGAGGATTATTGTGGCGCACGTACAGAGCCTTGCCTGCAGTGCAAGTGCAATGTAATGTTGCGAGAACAAGCTGTGCACTCAGTCATATGTGGAAGCCTCACACCACCCCAAGAGAGGAACAACAGCAAGATGAATTCAAGTCAAGTAGAACAACCATCTTCAGGCGTGTGGCTCGAAGCCCATTCCATCCGAAACCTCCTGAGAGCCCAAGAAAGAGGCTTTAAAAATAATAACATCAGTGCAGCAGAACAACAGTGCTTTCCTCAACCATTTGACCCCCCAGTTTACAACCCTTCAAGAGGACTTCTGAACTCTCAAGACAGGAAGAACACATCATCTCGAAATACATTTAGCCCCTGTGAGTGTTCTTAGTATTTTTCCGCTAGAAGAAGTATCAGTATCTGTTTGCCAATATGAAAGCTTATGCAAAGTTTTCTCCAGCATGTTTTTTGTAAATCAGTCATTGGAAAATCTGTTTTATTTTCTGAAACACTTTGTGTGATTGAATTTCTTTTAGTTCTAGAGCAGGGGGATTTTCTGCATGTCAGCAGCAGAACGTGGCTACCCAATGAGCTCACGGAGGACGAGGATTCATCAGGCCTCGACTACATGTTGGCTCTCAGCCTTCAGGGAGACGGAGAATCAGTGGCTGGAGGTGCAGTGGGAAACATGTGGAGTGATTCCTGGGATCAAAAGATTGAGAAGTCCAAAACATCTATAAGCTCTTCACTTCCTCAGCCCAACTACAATCATCCACTCTTTGCTGGGGGGACAAACACAAGTACTGTCCAGGCCAGCAGTCAGACAGGTGAAATAGTGTAGATTTCAATGCATAATATTACTCTGCTTCTAGTTTGTTACTTAAAACTGTTTCCACAGATACCATGCTGCCTTGTGAGTTCTGTGACAAGCTATTTCCTGAAGACGACCTTATTTTGCACGAGGTTTGAAAATCCTTTTGAGCACCTTCTAAAATGAGTTGTTCTTCATTTATATAGTTCTTTTTTCTTGTTTTAGACTGGATGCAGTCCTGCCTCTGCCTTTGCATCATTTAGCAAGCAGTCATCTTCTCCTCCAGAGGAGGACAGAATGACCCAGAATGCTTTAGGACCAATTCAGAACATTCCTAACACACTCGCATCCAACATTCCCAAGTTCCCTCAGTCCATCTCTCCAGCCTCCTACAGCCCTCCAGCCAGCCCTCTAGTGGGCGATGTGGTTATTCCGTGTGAATTCTGTGGTGTTGCTCTGGAGGAATCTGTTGTTTTTCACCATCAGGTGTGTGACCAGACACACCACATAAAACAAACATTAAAAAAACACACTCCCTGTCCCCTGCATAGAAAATCATACAAATAAGACTTGAAGAGCCTACATTTGCATGATCTGATTGTTATATTCTCCTATTTATATTTTACTTAATATCTAGGACAAATGTGACATGCACCCTGAGTCCGCCAATCATCTGAATAACAGAGCAAAAGCATCCATCAGAAAACCTGTGAGCCCTGTTGAAGACACCTGTGGGTGGATGGCGCCAGAGTTTCAGAGAAGAATAAACAAAGGTGAAACATGACTTTTGTTAAGATTATTATGAAAGATGGATAAATAAAATGTGACATCGTCAATCTGACTATAACCTATAAAAATAAATGCTTAGCACTCCTTAAAGGAATGTACAAGATTTAGCTTTGAGTTTTCTTTTACAAGCAAAATCTTAATAAAAATGTTTAAAAGTTCCTAGACAACCTGTACTTGTACTTGTCCTCCACTTATCCAGATCCAGGTTGCAGGGGCAGCATCTTCCCCAGCCACCTCCATCAGCTCCTCTGGTGGGACCCCAAGGTGTTCCCAGGCCAACCTAGAGATGTAGCAATATAATCACTCCAGCATGTCCTCGGTCGGCCCAGGAGCCTCCTGTTGGCAGGACATGCTTAAAACACCTCCCCAGAGAGGCATCCAGGAGGCCTCCTGACCAGATGCCAAAACCACCTTAGCTTGCTCCTCTCAATGTGCAGGAGCAGCAGTTACACTTCGAGTCCCTTCCAAATGTCCAAGCTCCCCCCCCTCCTCTAGGACTGAGCTCGGCCACCCTGCAGAGGAAACTAATTTCACCCTCTTGTATTCACGATCTCAAACTTTAGGTCCTTACCAAAGCTCATGACCATAGGTGAGGATTGGAACTTAGACTGACTGGTAAATTGAGAGCTTTGGTTTCTGGCTCGGCTCCCTTTTCACCACAACAGATTTGTCCAATGTCTGCATCACTGCAGACACTGCCCCGATCTGCCTGTTGATTTCCTGCTCCCTCCTTCCTTCATTTGTGAACAAGACCCTGAGATATTCAAACTCCTCCATCCGTGATTCATCCCCAGACTGTACTCTGACATGTTACTTCTGTGTTTTTATTTACACACATGACCTTTGCTTTTATTCATGCAGCTGATGTTTTGGATGAAGATTTTGACATTTTTCGGGACACAAGATCAGGACGACATTTAAGACCATGGCAAAGAGACTTTGGACTTCCAGATTCAATGAAGACGTCCAACTGTGACAGTTCCATAAAACCCAGAGCTCAGCAGGGGAAGGAAGGCGAGGGAGCGCACTTCTTTTCCCATGACTCTGAGACTCCTGGATCTGCATCAGTAAAAGGGTAAAAACAATGATCGCATCCAAAGAATGTGTCTCTTATTAAACGTTTTAGTTGTTTACCTCTTTGTGAACGTTTTTGAATTTAATGAATGCAAAGACTTATTGTTGCATATTAATTTTGTTTGTCCTTCAAACTTTATAGCCCAGAAAACAAAGAAGGAAGCGGGAACAGAGGGAATCCATTAACTAAGGTATAATTTGAATTTTGTGTGCATGCGTGTGTGTGGTGGTGGTGGTATTCTCCTTGCCTGTAAAAGCATTTTGGATTTTTTTTCTATTTTCTCCCTGTTTTAGCTTCCCAAGAAGCAGAATGAGGAGCAAGAGGAAGAGGAGTAGGAACCAGATCTTTATGGTAAAAAGGAAAACCTAAACTCACCCTTCTACTTTTTATGTATTTTTTGCACATTTCTAAATAGGAAAGGTCTAACTAAGTGCCTGTGGGAACTTTAATATCTTATAGTTTCTATTCTGATGAATTTTACTGTTAATGTCTTAGATAAGTTTATTTTAATCTACATATTCTGCCTAACTTTGAAGTTCAAATATTCAGCCTGAACTGATAAATTATAAGACAGATTTAATAACTTTTCTTTCTGTTGTAGTTGTGGCTCATTAAGAACAGTGATAACATCAAAAACAGACTTTAACTGTTTGGATTTATTGATTCATAACATGATGCCAAAAACTTTTATTTTTTGTTTTCATTCTTGATTGGCAGTTCCTTTAAGTTATCTCTTTGTTCTTCTTAGTTTTTGCATTTTTATTTAACATGAAGCACTTTGATAGATTATTTAGTTAAAAAGGGCTTAAGGAAAAGATTTAATGTGGTTGTGCTTCTTTGACCAAGAAAATAGAAAGTTTGAAATCAACTTTTCACAGCATTTTTGTCATTTTATATTGTTCAATATTTGTTTATAATAATATTGTGCAACATTGTAGTAATGTATTTTGTTTCTTTTTAATTGTAATCCCTAGATCTTTGTGTGGTATTATATTTCTTGTTAACATGCTTTAAAGCAAAGCGTCTTCTGTGTAGGACTTTAGGTTAACTGAGAAGTTTTGTTGTTTGTTAAATCAATTTACATTTTTTAAGGTTTACTTTGTTTGTAAGGCATTAGATATCCATAATAAATGTATATCTGCAGCTGATTATTTAGGTTTTTTTCCTTGTATACAAGTGACCATAACCAGAGCTGCAGCTTATCTGTGGGAACATTTATTGTCATGTTTAATTGAACTTAAAGCACAGAGCTGAATACTTCTGTTGAAGAACAACTGATGGTTTTTGTCTTGTGTGATAATTAAAGGACTTAATAAGGATATTAAGATTTAATGGCTGCAGTTTATTTTCCCTTGTTACATCTTTTGTCTTTTATTTTTTTCTAATTACAGCTTCTAATATTTGTGAAATATAGAGTTGGCACAAATGTAATTTTTAAACTAGATTCCAACTGAATGAGCTTTTTCTCCTTTTTTATGCTGCTTAAAACATTTGGTGGATTTGTAAGTCGATGCTGCAGAAATCAAGCTAGTAAATACATAATTTTTTAATCACACTATGAGCTAATATTGATTAACAAATTACAAACAAATTGCCAACATGCTGGGTGTTATATTGGGAATTTGTCTTTGCAGTTTGGTGTCTGCTGTAGACCCATTTTAATACATCTCCCAGAGAGACATAAGACCGCAAGATAAAGTGCTGTGTGTTTGGCGAGGAATAAAAGTGTATATACAGCAAGAACACTTCACAAATTTTCTAAATAAATCTAAAAGTTCTATTGACATTAAATTCTCACCAGATGTCTGTGACAAACCATCCAACCCACACATTTAAAGAAAATCAAACCACTGATGTCCATATATTAAGTTATGTGTAATGAAATGGAAAGGCACAATGAAACTATTAACACATGAAAAAGAAAAGTGCAAAATGGCACTAACTGGAATCGATCACTGCTCAAAAAGAGTGAACACTAATAATCGGTATGCTATCAGGTCAGTTACACTTCTGGTGTCGTGATCTGGTCAGTTAAGTAGCAAAGGGTTTGCTATTCAATGAGACAACCCAATAAACAAATGGTTTTGCAGGTTGAGGCCTTCTGATCCTTTTTTGATTGCTTTTCAGTAGTTTTGCATTTGATTAGGGTCAGTGTCACTACTGGTAGCATGAGGTGATACTTGGACCCTACAGTGGTTGCACAGGGAGTCCATCTCCACCAGGATGGCACATCATGTTCCTCTGCCAGAAGGTTTGCTGTGTCTCCTAGCACAGTCTCAAGAGTTTGGAGGAGATTCCAGGAGACAAGTCATTTCACGAGAGCTGGACAGAGCTGTCAGAGGTTCCTAGCCCATCAGCAGGACCGCCACCTGCACCTTTGTGTAAGGCGGTACAAGATGAGTACTTCCAGAGGTCTACAAAGTGACCTCCAGTGGGTAACTGTCATGAATGTCTCTGACCAAACAGAAAGACTTCATGAGGTTGGCTTGAGGACCTGACTTCCTCTAGTGTGCCCTGTGCTCACTGCCCAGCACCTTGAGCTCCACTGGCATTTACCAGAAAATACCAGAATTGGCAGATTTTGCACTGGCAATCTGCTTTTTACAGATGAGAGCAGGTTCACTTTGAGCTCATGAGAGCTACAAAATTCATTCACAAAAAGACAAATCAGGTTAGACCAGCACCTAAACCAAACGAAACAAATGATATATTAAAAGGTAAAGACAATTTTACCTCCTCCTGATGCATAAAACTACGGAAGAGGATTAGGGCCACCTAAAAAAAAAAGATTATAATGAGCAGAATTCTGACTTTAATCTCAGAATTCTGACTTTAATCTCAGAATTCTGACTTTTTTCTCAGAATTCTGACTTTAATCTCAGAATTCTGACTTTTTTCTCAGAATTCTGACTTTTTTCTCAGAATTCTGACTTTAATCTCAGAATTCTGACTTTTCTCAGAATTCTGACTTTAATCTCAGAATTCTGACTTTTTTCTCAGAATTCTGACTTTAATCTCAGAATTCTGACTTTAATCTCAGAATTCTGACTTTATTCTCAGAATTCTGACTTTAATCTCAGAATTCTGACTTTAATCTCAGAATTCTGACTTTATTCTCAGAATTCTGACTTTAATCTCAGAATTCTGACTTTAATCTCAGAATTCTTTCATGCAGATGGGCACCAGGGAGTTCCCAGCTTTGTTGACAGAGATGTGAGTTGATCAGGAGGATGACTAACTTTCTGGAGGAACATGTTTGATTTAAGTGACTTTTTGTTAATAAAATGTTACTTTACACCAAATAATGTGGATTTTAATTTGTTAATCTAAGCTCTTCCTTATTAATTTGAACAGGTCTCAAATCCATAGCCTTACATCTAGCATTTAATGTGTATTTTGCTGTAAATTAAAGAAGAATTTACATGTGGCTATAAGTTGCAACCAAATAGAAGACTAGATCAGCTAATTTGAGAAAAATAAACTTTACAGGATTACATATAAACACAAGTATGTAATTTAAAGGGAAAATGATGGAATTAGAGTTCATGTGACTACTACACATGAGCTCAGTAACCTGGCAGACTGACACTTATTTGTCTTTTTAAACTTTTCATTATAAATAGTTATACATCTAATAATTGTAAATGGTCTCACTGATAGGATAAATTGACACAGTAAAGCTTCTTTGATTTCATGAACCACTTTATTGTAAAGTTTGAATAAAAGCAACAACACAGTGACGTTTACGTTTCTATTTAATGGAGACACCCTCTTAGCTGTAATAACACAGTGTGGTTTTTATACTACATACAAATGGGTTTGTACATAAAGCTGAACTACTAAAGCTGAGCATGGACTTTTACTGTAAAAGGATTGACAGTTGAAACTGATTATCACTATATTTAGTTTGTTAACGAAGAGATCAGCAGTGTTCTTTTATTATGACAGTGTAGAAAAAACAAACCTAAATATTTTTAAAAATCGTCATTCAAACAGTATTTTTTATTTTGATCAGCACAGTACCATCTGTACGTCTAAGCTGAGCTCATAACTCTTACATTATTCCAGTTTAAACATCCAGATTCTGACAGAATCACATAAAATGTTTGCTTGAACCCAAAATGTCTTTTCTAAGATGCAGTGAAGGAAGACCTGATTGTAGGACATTGAAACACCTCATAATCAAGCAAGACAGCAACCCAGTTTTATCTTTTTACACAATTCAATTTAAGTACCAACTGGCTACAAAATAGCTTATAGATATGATGTTATCTGTAATACTTTATAAATCATTAATACGTTTTAATTTGTACTGATTAAGGGCAAGAAAAAGAGAACAGATTTAGCTCACTATTTAGCAAGAAAAGTCAGTTTTCTGTCTTTCTTGCCCCACATTTATGCATAATAATCATTAATTATAAAGGGTTACAGATTATTAATACCATATCTAAAAACTATTTATTAGCCATTTATATTAGAGGCCTTATTGTAAAACAGTATCAACATTTCTTCTCTTAACTTAATAAACAGATCAGCTGCAACAAGTGGATCTCTTGAGGCGTCGCATTCATTTTCTACCATAAGCAGACAACAAAGTTCAGAGACTGTTAGATCACAGGGATGTTGTCCTTTTGGTCACACTCCTCCATTCACACAGGGATCTCATCCATGAAAACAGGTTCCAGTCTGTCCTCAGTCCTGTGCAGCTCTGGTAATGAGTCCATCACTACGGGTCGACCACCTGGTCAGATTTAGTGGGAGTTCCATGAGTTCACAACATCATCAAGACCATCCTGCATAAAAACAGCACAGTGTAAATGTAGGAAACACTCCATGTATCAATGACCTTTGCCAAAGTTGAGTCTTATTAAGTCATTAATGAACAGACATAAAAAGTGAACTCTAATTAAAACTGAACAGCAACAAAAAACATCACTTTCAGCAAACAGCACATGCACACACAGAGGTGCAAGATTGACAATTGAATACATAACACAACACTTTATACTTATACTTTAAACAGCACATGAGGTTTGATTTAGTGACCTGTAGCCTCTCATTTTGGCACCTGGGTGATAAATGTACTGACAATATTTAAGGTAGCTCAGAGCAGAAGCTGTCATTTCAATCTTGAGCTGACACAAATCACGCAGTGCAGGGAAATGATTGAGTGATTCTGACATTGTAAACTGTATTTTGTTTTCTGGCATTATACCATTAACATACTGTACATACAGGCCCATTAGTTGGTGTTAGTGTGGCAAAAGTAGATGTATACTACCAATGGTAAACTCTAGATATCATACAAATATTTTGCTATTGACTGATTTATAAGCCATAGTTTAACTAGCAAGTTACTTAATTATTATTTTAACTGTAAATCTAAAAGCTCATGACTGAGTGTTACATGTAGTATCGTTTTTCCGTCACCAGATGGCGTTTACTGTCTTTGAGTCTAAAGTTTGGCTTGTGCACTGCGCGCTGTAGAGAAGCGAACAGAGGCCGTTGTAAGAGCTGGATGTTGTGAAGCAATAAAACCCCTGATTATCACAGACATCTCCTATCAAGTTTGATGGTGCAACATTAGCAAATATTGTTTGGGGGGGTCTTCAGTCGACCATAATTAGAACAACTGGGGATTGGTGGCTGTGTATGCTAGCTGAGCTCTTTTCTGATTATATATAAACATATGCATCTCACCCTAAATTTAATTAATGATTCTCTCCTTCGCTGACTGTACTAAAAAATATTCAATTGAACACACCAGACATGTTACCTAGTCATGTTGACAGGTGGCTAGCATCTGTAGCTAGCCTTTCCTTAGAACACATTCAAAATAGAAGAACAATAATGTGGAGCTAGCCAACATGCTAACAGTTTACCAACTATTCCGCTTCAGACAATAAACTACCGGTATCTCTTTTGTTTTTGTAATAAAGTGATGTTAATACTGTTGGTGTGTTACCACTCCCCGCCACTAGAGGGAGAAGCTTCATATGTTTAGAAAGAGAGCCAGTTCCTGTTCCTGTTATGCTGAGACCTCATGTGAGCAATAAACCTGCAAGTTCTGCAAAGTTCTACAAATGACTGGAGTGCATCTTTTCTTAAGAGTGAAGATATCACATATTGGCGACGAGGATACTGGATGGCTGCTGGAAGTGCTTGATTTTTGTCAGATGGACTGTGTGACTGAAGAAAAAGGGCAAGTAAGCTTTTGAGACTACCAACATGGCTACACAGGTGGGAACTCTTTCTGCGTTTGATCCAAAGGAGCAGACGTGGGAGGAGTATTGCGAGATTCTCGATCAATTTTTTGAAGCAAATGAAATTGATGATGGGGATAAACAGAGAGCTATCCTTATTAGCGTCGTGGGACCAGCTACCTACAAGCTAATGAGATGCTTGAGTAGCCCGGACAAGCCCAGCAGTAAAACGTACAGTCAGTTAACAAAAATGATGAATGAGCACTTCAATCCTAAACCGAGTGAGATCGTTCAGAGATATAAATTTGACTCTTGTGTTCGTCAGCCGAATCAGTCCATAAGTGCATATGTAGCAGAGTTAAGAAGGCTCGCTCATGATTGTAACTTTGGAACCACACTGGAGCAGATGTTGAGGGATCGCCTGGTGTGTGGCATTAATGATGACCGGATTCAAAGACGCCTGCTGTCCGAGGCTGAGCTGACGTTTGAAAAAGCATTTCAAATAGCAAATGCTGCAGAAGCCGCCTACAGGAACGTGCATGAACTGCAGCGCCCGGCTCCCTGTAACAGCGTGTTGGCTGAAGGGAAGGTGAAGAGAAAGGCAGAGGAAAAGAGAGTGTTATCGATGTAACGGGAAACAACACAGTGCCACTGAATGCAGGTTTAAAAACAGCAAATGCCACTCTTGTGGAAAAATAGGACATATTACTAGAGCATGCAGGTCCAGAAATAAAAATAAAGAGGATGCACGTGCCACAGAAAAGCCGGTGTACAGAGCCGAGCGCCGTGCACAGCCACTCCGATCACACAAGGTATGTGAAAGACAGGAAGAGACAAATGGTTCAGATCAGGAAGAGGAAGCATTCACACTAGCATGTTTAAAAACAGAAACTTCCATTCACAGAGTTAAACCTTTTGAAGTGACGGTGGAAGTAAACAGAAAAGAAGTGAGGTTTGAAATAGACACTGGGTGTAGTGTGAGCATTATGAATGAAAACCAGTTCAGAGACACTTGGAATAAAGTCAACAGACCAAAGATTAAGGAAAGCAAACTAACTCTCAAGTCATACAGTGGAGAGAAGATAACAGTTATTGGAGTAGCACAAGTTGAAGTGTGTTATGCAAGTCAGAGAAAAACATTGCCCCTAGTGGTAGTGGAAGGAACTGGACCAAACCTGTTGGGCAGAGGGTGGCTGAAAGAACTAAAGCTGAAGTGGGATGAGATTAAACATATAAAAACCGGGACACAGGGGTTACAGGAAGTTCTCTTGAAACATGAGGAGGTTTTTAAAGAAGAATTAGGCAGGTTAAAAGGCATGAAGGCAACTATCCGTGTGTCAGCAGAGGCCCAGCCCCAATTCTACAGGCCCCGCTCAGTCCCATATGCCATGAGAGCTAAGGTTGAAGAGGAGATTGAAAGGCTCCTGAAAGATGACATCATCACTCCAGTAAAATATGCTGAGTGGGCAGCGCCCATTGTACCTGTTCTTAAGCCTGATGGCTCCATCAGAATATGCGGAGACTACAAGTTAACAGTAAACAAGGCATCATCACTAGAACAGTACCCAATTCCTCGTGTTGAAGACCTCTTTCAGGCACTAACAGGAGGAAAACAGTTCACAAAACTGGATCTAAGCCATGCATACCAGCAGATTGTCATGGATGAGGAGTCCAAGAAGTACCTGACAATAAACACTCACCGTGGCCTTTTCACCTACAACAGGTTAGCATTTGGTGTGTCGTCAGCCCCAGCTATCTTCCAGAGAACCATGGAAAGCTTGTTACAAGGTCTACCCAGAGTAGCTGTCTATTTAGATGACATATTGCTAACGGGAAGAGACACGGCTGAGCATCTAAAAATGCTGGATGAAGTACTCAAAAGACTCAAAGAAGCGGGTCTGTGTCTGCACAGGAAGAAATGTGCATTCTTACAGGATCAGGTTGAGTACTTGGGTTACAGAATCAATGCTGATGGTCTGCAGCCAGTGCAAAGCAAAGTACAAGCCATTGAGGAAGCTCCACCTCCAACAACAGTGACCGAGCTAAAAGCTTATCTCGGTCTCCTAAACTACTACAACAAGTTCCTCCCCAACCTAGCCACATGCTTGGCGCCGTTACACCAGCTGCTGAGGAAAGATGCTCGATGGAGTTGGAATAAAGAACAGGAGGAGGCATTTTGTTTGTCTAAACAGCTGCTGAAATCAGCCAAAGTACTGTGTCACTACTCAGCAGATAAAGACTTGGTGCTTGCTTGTGATGCCTCGCCGTACGGAGTAGGGGCCGTGCTGTCACATGTGATGGAAGATGGAAGTGAAAAACCCATTGGGTTCATGTCAAGAACTCTGTCACCAGCTGAGAAGCGTTATTCACAGCTCGATAAAGAGGGGTTAGCCATCATATTTGGGATCAAAAGATTCCACAAGTACATCTATGGAAGGACATTCACAATCAGCACTGACCACAAGCCGCTGATTTCTCTTTTTCATGAAAAGAAGTCAGTGCCACTGATGGGGTCACCGAGGGTGCAAAGGTGGGCTACCCTACTGACAGCATATGAGTATAAAATTATATACAAACCAGGAAGTGTTCATGCAAACGCAGATGCTTTGAGCAGGCTGCCACTGCCAGAAACAGAGGAGGAGGACACAGAACAGGTCCTCATGCAGGACTTGATGGATGATCCTCCTGTCACAACAGCTCAACTGAAGCAGTGGACAGCTAAGGATGAGCTGCTGTCACAAGTGCTGTTGTGGTGCTTAAAGGGATGGCCTCATGAGGTGGATGCTCAGTTCAAAGCATACAGCCAGAGAAGGTTGGAGTTGAGTGTGAGAGATGGGTGTGTGTTGTGGGGTGCCAGAGTGGTTATTCCAAAGAAAGCAAGGTCCACCATTTTAAAACACCTGCACCTCACTCATCCTGGCATCTCCAAGATGAAGGGCTTGGCACGTTCTTACATGTGGTGGCCAGGGATGGATGCTGACATAGAGCAGGAAGTACAAGTCTGCCACACCTGTCAGGAAAACAGGAAGTCCCCAGCTGCTGCACCTCTCCACCCATGGGAGTGGCCAGAGACTCCCTGGAGTAGGCTACACATAGACTACGCAGGCCCTCTTTTAGGCCAGATGTTTCTCATCATTGTGGATGCACATTCAAAATGGATTGATGTTTATCCAACAAGAACTGCAACAAGCCAGATCACCATAGAGAAGCTCCGGCAGTGTTTCAGCACACATGGTTTGCCACAGACCATAGTCTCAGACAATGGCACATGCTTCACAAGCCACGAGTTTGAAGCATTTTTGAAACAAAATGGCGTACAACACGTCACATCAGCACCCTTTCACCCAGCCTCAAACGGCCTAGCAGAAAGAGCTGTACAGACGTTCAAACAAGGTCTGAAGAAAATTAAGGGAGACACTTTGGAAACAAGATTGGCAAGATTCCTGTTTAACTACAGAATCACACCACAAAGTGTCACAGGTTTGTCACCTGCTGAAATGCTGATGTCCAGGAGACTGCGTTCGACACTGGATCTCTTGTTGCCAGACATCAAATCAAAAATACGCAGGAAGCAAAACAAACAGAAAGAACATCATGACACACACAGCAAGTGGAGGAGTTTTTCCCCTGGAGATGACGTGTACATCCGTAACTACAGTCATGGGCCTAAATGGGTTCCTGCTGTCATCCTGGAGAACACTGGTCCTGTGTCATACTGTCCAGACTGGGGATGGACGTGTTATAAGGCGACATGTGGATCAAGTAAAACAACGACTGGAACAAATGGTGGAGACGTTCAGACCAGACATCACTGAGGAACCCTACAAACTTCTGTTGTCAGACCGAGCACCGGCAGTGGTTGACCAAACTGACTCTGTTGTTCCATCTTCAGTGGGAAGGGAAATGGATGCAGCGGAAGCAGCTCAGGTTCATTCTCCAGCGCAGGATACACCTGACATGGACGTCAGTCAGAAGGGTGATCCACCACCAGTGCTGCGCCGCTCTGAGCGTATAAAAAAGACTCCTTCTTACCTAAGAGACTTTGTAAAGAAATAGTGAGAGCCCTCAAGAATGAGCAAGAATGAGCTCTGGGTCTCACTGGAAGGCTGGTAGTCCACCCACCTTCCATGTTAAGTATCTTTTTCAGTTGTTAAGTAAAAAAAAAAAAAAAGATTCTGATTGTCTGTGAAAATGTTTCTTTTGTTGTGATAATAGCTGAACACTGGTTTAAACAGTTGAGAAAAGACAAGCACTTAAATAAGTTTAAAGGCATAGTTTAAACTTAGAGGGGGAGGGATGTAATAAAGTGATGTTAATACTGTTGGTGTGTTACCACTCCCCGCCACTAGAGGGAGAAGCTTCATATGTTTAGAAAGAGAGCCAGTTCCTGTTCCTGTTATGCTGAGACCTCATGTGAGCAATAAACCTGCAAGTTCTGCAAAGTTCTACAAATGACTGGAGTGCATCTTTTCTTAAGAGTGAAGATATCACAGTTTTACTTACCTTCTGCTTTTCCATGAATGAAATGGCATCTTCAGGAACCCCTCTGCCACGAAAAAAGTCAGTTAAACCTGACATGTTCCTCCACAAAGTTGATCGTCCTCCTGCCCAACTCATGTCTGACTGTTACTGAAGCTCGCCTGGTGCCCATTCTGAGATTAAAGTCAGAATTCTGAGATTAAAGTCAGAATTCTGAGAATAAAGTCAGAATTCTGAGATTAAAGTCAGAATTCTGAGATTAAAGTCAGAATTATGAGATTAAAGTCAGAATTATGAGAATAAAGTCAGAATTCTGAGATTAAAGTCAGAATTCTGATAATAAAGTCAGAATTCTGAGATTAAAGTCAGAATTCTTAGAATAAAGTCAGAATTCTGAGATTAAAGTCAGAATTCTGAGAATAAAGTCAGAATTCTGAGAATAAAGTCAGAATTCTGAGAAAAAAGTCAGAATCTGAGAATAAAGTCAGAATTCTGAGATTAAAGAATTCTGAGATTAAAGTCAGAATTCTGAGAATAAAGTCAGAATTCTGAGATTAAAGTCAGAATTCTGAGAATAAAGTCAGAATTCTGAGAATAAAGTCAGAATTCTGAGAATAAAGTCAGAATTCTGAGATTAAAGTCAGAATTCTGAGATTAAAGTCAGAATTCTGAGAATAAAGTCAGAATTCTGAGATTAAAGTCAGAATTCTGCCGCCTTCTTTTTTTTTTCATAGGTGGCCCTAATCCTCTTCCGTATAAAACCTAAGGTAAGGCATCAGTAGTGTGCAATCTATTGCTTTCTCTGCGTTCTACCTGCCGTTAAATCTACGGGCCAATTTACCTGCTTCAGTAATGAGCCAGCTAGCCCTCTGCTGTGTTCTCTGCTTCTTATTACTTCTGGTGCATGATGTGCTCCGACGATATTAGCTGTTTCTCTGGATAGGGTATCCATTTGCTCTTCTTTTTCTCTCCGCTTCCGCCCACACGGTGGCGCGCTTTGAATTAACACCGGGAAGCCTCAAGAGGGGCGGAGCTACAGCTTTCAGTGGGAATTCTTAGTTCAAAAAGCTGCCAGCGTCCCTTTGAGTGAGCGTTGAGTTGTTTCTGTTGTCACTGGGACTTTGGAGACCGTCACGAAATATGCTGTTCACCAGCGGGACACCGGCGTAAAGAAGGTCCCTACTGCTGAAGGAGACGAACAGAAGAAGAGAAAACTTCAGTAAAAGCCAGAGAACAAGTCGCGCAGGTGATTCACGCTGTTGACCAGGAAACCACAACGAGACCCCATCCATCCGTCCATCCGTCCGTCCATCCAGACCCTCTCGTCTCACCTGAGCCCCTCTGGTTAAGATGTCCCTGGAGAGTTATTCAGCGCTAGACGAGCCCTCCCTCCGAGCTCTGGTGAGTGGATAAACTTCTCTTAGTTAATCTTTTAAAACAAAAACGTCATTTCTGAGTAGACCTTCTTTATTCCCTTATAAGGAAAGAAACATTTTTAAAAATGTGCTATAATAAATTCTGTTTACAGCCATACCAATGCCCCTGTGAATAGAATCCACAGTAAAAATCCCTTTTTAACATGAAAACATTATTTTTGAAACTCTTTCTGGTCGCTTCTCCTTTAATTAACATACTTGAGAGGCAGGTAGGATGTGCAGAGTATTAAGGATAATCCTGATGGATGGCCTGCACTCATACAGAGCTTTATTTACTCTGTCTGCTCACTAAATCCTCAATGTCTCAATACAAAGGTGTCAATGGAAGGCAGTATTCAGGATTTTCCCACAAGGCGAATGAGATAATAAACTTTATACATGAGAACTTTAAAAATATATATTATGGATTAAGTTAAAGCACATCTTCATTAAAAACAGCAGAATAATTTGTGGACAGACGCATGGAAGCTGTAATACCTTCTGGTTATCAGTCACATTAGTCATGTCCTAATCATTTCCTCAGGCAGAGGAAGGTGTTGTTAACCCGTACAGTAAAACACAACACCTGTAACACAGACAAGGACCCGTGAGTCATCCTGTCCTCATTCAGACACATTGGTTTGAATCATAGTTACACTAATATGTCAGAAATATGTCTGTGAGAGATGAATGTGAGTCATTATATAACTACTGTCTGCTGTCTCAAATTAATTCTCACTTTACCAGTTCATAGCTTAGTTTTACTTTTCATTTGTCAGTAGATGTTTTCAGTGGTGCTGCAGTTTAACACCTCATTAAAAAAAGATTGGAATCATTTTTCTTAAAGATCAATAAACCCAACATTAGATGGTTGTTTATTTTGGACATGGTAGAAATATGATGTTTAGAATGAGTGGGCGATGCAGGAAATGAGTTAAACTAAAGGAGGAGTCTTGATGGAGATTTGTAGTTTTTAGATGTTTTGTAGTTTCAGGTTTTTCATGTCAGAAAGTCTCGTTTTTGTCTTCACTTCTTCAGGAACATTACATTAAAATGCTGCCATTGTCCAGAAAGCTGCTGCAGAGTAAAATGCACATCATGCTGGAATTTAGTAATTTTATGTCCATGTGCCTCCTATTGTTCCTCTCATTACTGAGCAGGATTTGGAATGGTCCCGTTTCTCGTCGTTTGAGGACCTTTAAGGTCACTGAGATCCCACACTTTTACTGATGATGTTTGCGGTGACTCGAGTGTCAGAGTTTTCCACTGTGAACTTTTCAAAGGAAACAAACCCAAAGCAGAAGTTTACATTAGATCGTAGTGGAATTAAATTCAAATTAAACTGTGCTGTTATTTTTTAGGAAATTGAACGTGGTATTCTGGAGTGTTTTTGTTCAGAGACTTGTTTTTCAGGACACCGGTAAAAGAATAAAGTGCATTTTGAGCTCCTCAAGCTCGAGTGAGCTGGTTGTAAAGCTGAGTAGAGGAGCTGCTGTTAGACAACAGTTGGGTGAAGAACACAAACTCTGGTTCTGTGTTGTACTTAATGAACTTAACAGTCAGAAGGTCAGATGGCGGCCTCTCTAACGCTGCTAATCCTGTCTCTGCTCTTCTATTCAGAGCCAGAGCACCCTTTTATTTTACTCTTTTAATCCCCTCCATGGCAACCAGGAAAAGCATTTTTTCTTTTCTCCTGACAGTTATTTATGCATCCAGAGAAATAATTAGTTGCTGTTCCAGTTTTTTGGGGGTGAGTTCTCCTGCTCAGGGTGGACAGAGAGGAGTGACTTGTTACCAAACAGATCAGGTGATTGAAGACTTTGGAGATGTTATCAGCTGAATCTGTGTCAGACTTGCAAGACCAGTTGGGTCTACAGGTGTGTGCTGGCTGTGGGACAGGTGCATCAACCTACTTAGCTCTGAATAAGACTCCACTCAGGCGTCTGTCAGCTGCACTGTGATCCTCCCTCTAATTATCTCTGAAAGCTGCTCTGCAACAGGCACAACATTGAAACTTTACCTCAATATCTGCATGAAACCTTATTTTAATTTAGTTTGACGTGGGTGCATGACTGTGTGTGGTTCCTGCTGAACTGATTATGTCCCACATTTATGACCAGCAGTGACCGTCCTTTCTCCCTGGTGAGCTACAAGCATTCACACGCTTTTTTAAAAAGGCCACTTTCACCCTGTGGTCCACTCTCGCTGATAAATGAGACCCATGGGCCTTTATTTTATGACTCTTTAGTCTCTTTTGTGCATCAACAAAAACCCAACGGTTACAGTCTGAGTCGAAGAGGGAGTTTATTTTGTAGGATCTTCTTGAAGCCCTCAGATTCACCCCCCAAAACAGACTGTTTCGTCAGCATCAGACATAAATGTGTTCTTTCAGTTATTTTATTCTCCTCAGATTTCCACGAAGTGTTTCCCTTAATGAATACATTTTAAATTCATCAGGGAGAAGAAAATGAAGACTTTTATCAGCTTAAACCTTCCGTGCAAATAATTTTCTGACGACGTAGCCGTGAGTTATCTGCACTCTTGCAGGCTGCACATTTCAGCAGCCTTTTGTCAGCAAAAATCCTAATAAATGGCCAGGAAGCTGGGAGATAATAAAAGCTCCATGTTTGTTTTGTACAAATGGAAACTTTTGTTCCTGGATTCTGTTATAAATAGCTGTTATTTTGCTTCTGAAAGGGCGAGGAAAGAAGAGCTGGGACATAAAAACAGGCTTTTCTTGCACTTTTAAGTGGTTTGGTGCAGCAGAACAATAATTCAGCCAGAGTGGCATTATTTAACAAGACTTTAGATTGATTTTAGGACTGTTTAAAAGATGAACCTGGGTGCAGTCTGTTTTTTTCCTCAAGTGTTGTTATTCTATTATGAGAGCTTGGTACTTAAGCAGAAGGGGCATTGATTTAAATAGTGTTTTAGTCATTACAAAAAGCAATAAAATATTGCAATAAGATCAACAGATGTTGCATTGTGAGAGGTTGATGGTATTTTTGTGGCTCTATATAAACACACATTACTGCTTATCTGTCTTATTCTCGGTGAATCGTGCTGCGTCGACATAAATCAACAGAATATCTAAAACTTTGCAGCCAAAAGTCGAAGTAGCGTCCTCTAAAAGAACGAGGTGTTATCCTTCTAAACTTGGTTTTTACCCATAAAAACGAACAAAGTGAATTTTACTTATTTTAAAACAAACATATTTTTTCTATGCAGATCATCAATTTTAGAGATCAGCTGATTAATGCTAGAATTATATCATTGAATCAACGTGATCTCTGAGGCGCAGGAAATAAAACGCTTGACATTTGATCACAGCTGAGATCATCACAGATCTGTTTGTGTTGGGTGAAGTTTGTACTTGCATAAAATGTGGCATATTTTTTCCTTTTATGTTTCCACCAGTAAGTATTTCCATAAATTATTTTTTTGAGGTTTCTGCCTGAAGGCCAACAGAATAAAATGTGATGTAACACGTTAACTACTCCACTACAGGTTGATGTCATCTGTTTCACCACCTCAGGGGACATTAGATGCATCGTCAGCATAGACAGATGTTCAAATGAGATCTAGGGCTGCGTGGCATGTCGAAAAATGTGTCATTATTGTCATAGTCAACAATAATAACACAATGAATCAGATTTTTTTTAAATCTAATGTTATACCTCCTAGTTTTTTTTTCTTATTTTTGTGTTTTTTTTTTTTTTTTACCATCGTCAGCTTTTAATCGGCAAAATTTGTTAAAAAATTGTATTTGAAAGTTTGATCCTGCAAAAACGGACAAAGTTGCTATTGTTCTTTAATGCCACTGTGCTTGAAAAGTCAGAGCAATTAAGATTTGTTTATTTTATTGTGATTGATAAGAGTTATGGCTTTACAAAGAGCTGCTCTCTGTAAAATTGGAGCTGAACTAATGAAAGCTGTATATTGTGAGGCTGCCTGCTGAAGGTCAAACCGTCTGTAGCATCAGACCTGCTCTAGCAGCTCTGCTGGTCTCTTCGTCTGTGTGATAAGTGATCCAGCAGAGACGCAGATCTGTCTGTCTGCTTTATCGTTCTGTCGAGTGGAAAAGGTCTGGATAAAAGATTAAAGGTGTTTTTTTTTTCTCCTCGTTCCTCGACACCATCAGGCGCCTAAGATGGATAGAAAGTGTAATCCTCTCATGAGTTTAGGGATTTAAGTTTAAATTGTATGTTCTGTGGCCACATTTATAGTGATACAGGTTCAGATGCGACACTCCAAAACTGTAAACTCATTTTCTGTCCAGATTTGAGATTTATTTATGAGAATGTGGGCTTGGCTCATCTGTTTGTAGACGGATGGAAACAAAACCTCAGATCAGAAACGCTGTAGGCTGTCTGTCAATCACAAACTAATTAAAACCAATAAAGCTCTAACGTTCAGCTTTCTTGGGAAATATTGGAGCTTTTTAAAATGGAAAACCCAAACAGCTGAGCTGTCACCAGGACTGTAGAAACGCTGTGGTTGTTCTGTACTGACTCCCCCGGGGAAGAGGCATTTCCTGAGGTCCTTAACAACATCAGGCGGATGTTGATGTTTAGTTTTCCTGCTCCTTCTTGGTAAATTTGTGCCATTCTCAAGATGAACACAGCTGATTTGCTCCTTTAGCTCAGTCCAGCTTATTAGGAGGATCTTTAGAGCTGACGTGAGTGCAACTAAAAAACTTAAATTCATTCTCTGTATTTTTCCTTTTCTCTTCCTGTTGGACTCCTCTGTCACTTTTTGGCTCCTAAAACAAAAAGCTGTCCAGGCTTCAGATCCATCGGATTTATCCGTACTCTGAGGGGAGTCATCATTTTCTAGCACCTGCTGTTTCTGCTGACAGGCCAGCTGAATCGAAGCATTCATCGTCTTTCATATCTTTTAATTTATGATGGCCCTGTCCTGCTGAAATCTGTCATACTGTAACAGATTTTTGCTCCTGAACACAGGAGAAGACAAAGCTGCTGACAGCCCCCCTCGCTGTGATGATTCACATTGATTTAGCTGCATAAAAGCGTCAGACAAAGAAGCAAAGAAACACTTTGAGGTCGTTTTGGAGCAACTGAAAGTCTGCAGATTAAACTCGCAGAATCTTTCTAACACATGTTGTGATTTAGCATGAAAAAGGTGATATTTTCTTTATTTATTGAGGTTTTTTCGTATGACATTTCTGAAGGAGACCAAACAGACCCAACTTTTGAACTTTTCACATTCAGATAAATCCAGTAAATAATAAGTCATGTTATTTAAGCCCATGAAGAATAGAATAGTCCTGAAAAAAGAGACTCAAAGCCTCGTTAGCATCTTTATAACATTCCTGTTGGCTTTGTTGCATCGTGATTAATGTAGGTACCAAAAATATAAAAGAACTATTATCTGAATCCACATTATCTTCATTTAAATTGTTATAAACCGCCTGCCAAACTGTTATCAGGGGGGAAATAAAACAAGGATAAAATTGTCAAACTAATCCATGATCATAAATCAGAGTAATTTTAGTTTGACAGCAGCTCTGGATGGAATATTTTTCTTTCCCATGTTAGTTTCTATAAAACCCCATCAAGAGTCCATCTGGTAAATGGGGGGTCACCGTTACCCAGAGCCAGCTCTATCTGACCTGGAAACTCAGACCTGAGTTCTCACATGGGACTAATTGTGTTGATCCAGACATCTGAAGAGGTGAAAACAGAATCCGATGTGAAGTTTGACTGATTTGCTCCAACTAAAGGACGTAGCTGCTGATTATCTCCCCCCTCTGACCTGCATGCATTCCTCCATGTATCTGTTCTTTATGTCTGCTACCTCGAGTGTAAAGGGGGACACAGTTTTCCCAGGTCTGCTGAGGGGGCCGAGTCCCACCGTGCCTCCCTTTTTAGAGTGTGTTTAATCTGATCACTGCTTCTCAGTGAAGTTTAACCTTGATTTGATTTTTTTTTTGTGTTGTTCTTCTTCTTCAGCCGAGAGGTGACTGAAACTCCCTTTTCTGAGAAACCAGGTGTCCCCCGCTCTCAAATATCCTCCTGATTATATTTCCATTTTTCCGTGTGTGTGCTTTGTTATCTTGAGGCTCTGAGAACTGATTTACAGGCATCCACCTGATTCCGAGAGCTTTGCCTTGAAGAGAAGCAATAATAAAGTATTCCTGACCCCTCTCACCCTCTCGGCGCATCCTGGTTGTTTATTTGTGTCCGAAGCCGTACGGTTTCTTCAGTAGCAGCTGTAAGGAGTGTCCCGTATCTCCATATAAGGCCAAACACTAAGATGCTGATCCGATCCGCCGCCTGGCTGCTCCCTAACCATAGCACGCTCTGGAAATTATTAGTTCATGCACAAAAACACTCATGCTCATACACACGTGGAAACACATGCACATAGTCACATTTCTTTAGAACAGAACGCTTACGAGCTGCTCTGTGGGCCCGACACGTCCTGGTTCCTAAAGTGGAAATCTGTAAGTAGAAAAACAGCACATGCACACCCACTGTGAGTCAAAGGGTCAGAGTTCAGCCCGAGGAGGTCAGTGTGCTCCCAGACGGGGCTGGGTGTGTGTGTGTGGGAAGGTAAAGTCCTCTACACACACCGAGCTGTGATGTTTGACCTGACCTTTGTGACCTGCAACACAACAGGAGACTCGTACTGTGGATTCTGTTTGAAAGGTTCCTACATAGCTGGAATACTTCTGGTTCACATTAATACTGACCATTTATTTCAGTTTAACCAATAATGTAGTGTTTAGTGCAGACAGAAAGTTTTCAAACACTTCAGTTTTTTCATATTTTACCGTTTTATCCTCATAAATCAACATTTAAAGCTGACAAAATCATAATTCATCATATATGAACGTTTCTGCCAACAAGAGGAAGGAAACCAATGAAAAAAAGGTGCTTCGAGTTTAATGTGATTCTCAGGCAGATGGACGGTGCTACATAATGTTTCTGAATATCCTTCAGAACCTTGGTTCTGTATCAGAGCTGAAAACAAGATGTCTGATATCAGAAATTATTTCTGGAGATCATTTCAAGACCCACAGCGGGGCCTGGAGCCAGAAACCACGTAAGATACAGCTCAGAAGACAGGGAGATACTGTGTTCAGTTTGAGACAGATGTTGTGTTTAGGGAGTGTTTTATTTACATTAATCAGAGAAGAAATGCTCCAGTTAAGACCGTACAGAACAGAGGAGTTGAGACGCATCTGAACTTGTTCGTTGTTGTAGTCGTCCTTTTAGCTTCCATTGTTTTTTTTTCCCGCTATTCCTCTGCGTGAACTTAAACTCTGACATCAAGTATCAGCTCGTTGTCCTCCGACCTCCTGATGAAGAACTTTGAGCCACTTCTGCTGCTGCTGCTTTCACATCTGGCAGAATAAAACAACCAGAACTAGAAGTCGTATTTAAACGTGCGTCTGTCTGTCTGTCTGTCTGTCGTGTGCAGAGGGTGTTTCTGTCCTCTGGAGTGTGTCACCAGCTGGTTGGGATTACTGGGAAACCCTGAGTGCTCTCTAATTGGCCTTGATTGATTGATTTTTGCTGCTTCAGATGGATGCCTGTTGGAGGTTTTATTTCATGGACGTTTGCTGGAAGTGACTCGAAGCAAGTCGAATCCTGTTTGTGAAACAACAAAACATTTTTCTGCCTCATTCCTTACGTCAGCGTGACTCCTGGTTAATCATTTTTCTGTTGTAAAGTGTATTAGTATTTTTGTTGATTCTCTCAGATTTCTCTTCTCGTTCTCCATCCTGTTGCGGAGCACCAGGTGAGTCAGGTGACCTCGTTAGAGAGAGGAGGTGATCCCAGACTGTGGGATGACTCGCCTCCCTCCATCATTAAAGGTGCTGACAGCTTGGTGACGTCTCCCTGACTGAATGTTCTCCACTTAAACATTTTTATGTGTGATTTTTGACTCATGGCATCTGCGTGAAAAGGTTTCCTGTCTGCTTGTAACGGCTGCTCTCCGGGTCACAGAGTTGTTATTGTTTGGAGACACGGGGGCGTTCAGCCTTTCTGTAACTGAGCAGATTTCATTCTCTCCATCAAGCCTGTGTCAAATGGACCTTGTACTTTACTGGAGCACACGTTTCCGTCTCTAACGGTTATTCTGCTGTACTTGGCAGGCGTCCAGGTTTAAGGTGTGTTCTGTTTGCTCCCTCTTATTAGTTTCCTGCTCGGGGTCGTTGGTTGACTTCTATTTTCCTTTTTTTTTTTTTTTTTTTATCCATAAAGTAAAAATCTGCTAAATTCTCTGGCGTTGTGCCACCTACATAAATACACACATAAATGCTCCAGCCAATCCAAATGCAAACATTCAGCCACCTTCCCTCTGATTGGTTCATTTAAACCTTTTGAGTGAAAGCAATTTTGCTGGTTATTTGTCATCTCTTATCTTGACATTAATTCCCTTTGCTGTACTTAAGTTTAAAAGCTGATCTGAAAAGCTCTGCAGGTCATCACGTCCTTCGAGTGTCTGCTTTTCCTCCTTAATGTTCACAACCCGTGGACCTGAAACTTCTCCTCCTATCAGACAGTTAAGTGTTTGGGTTTCAGAGCGGAGGCCCAGACTGGAGGCTTTCTCCTATGTTTCAGTCATGAAACATAAATCAGTCAGCTCTAAAACTTGCCAGTGAGGATACAGGCTGTAAAATCACATCACAGCGTTGACTCAGTCAGCAATGAGCTCCACAGTGTGGTAACAGACGGCTCCCCTGAGTGTTTGTTGTGTGTGTGAAACACTTTTTCTAAAAATGAGCGTCTTTTTGCCTTCTTCAGGATCAAAAACTCACCAGTCGCTCCTGCTTGTGGAATCATCTCCGTATTATCCAGTTCTTGATCTCCAGAGTATTTTTTTTTCTTATGAATCAGCAGGAATGTGAGGAATGACCTGCAGGAGGCCGGAGCCCTTTCTGCCCATTTTTAGGCAAACCCAAGTGTAGCCTCCCTTCCACATTGTCATCACGAGACCACAATTCTTCACGTTTCTCCTAATGTATCTTCCAGCTTTTAGCAGAGGCTTTTTTCTTCGATTTTACTCAACTCAGCACTTTAAATTTCCACAAATTACAGCATAGAGTCGAGTACTTCAGAACCATTGCCGCTCTAGCTGCATATTTGGTCAAACCACAGCGAGACCTCAAAACTGCTAGCCTTCTTCGTGTCTTATGAGACTATGAGACCCCCCCCAAATTGTCTCCGGGCCCAGCTGCAGGGCGCTTTAACCCATCAGCATGTACAGCTTTAGTTAACCACCACATTCAGCTCTTTAGGCAAACAAAGATACGTGCCTCGACTTAGCTGAAACCTAAAGTGTGGTTTTATAAGAAAACCCAACGTGTGTTGACAGGTTGCTGCCGTAGATCCAGAAAGAGATCAATCACCCGTTTGACAGGAGAAGGACTCCCTCTCCTCCTCCTCGTGATGAAAGCGTTCGGCTGCATGTGTCTGCAGGTGTTCTTCATACACACCTTAATTACTTCTCTTTAGCTTGAAAAAGGACTAGTTAGTTTATTATCACTCAGAACAAAGTAGTCCACTTCAACAGCTGAATCTGCAGTGTTTTAGAGAAGAAGACACCTGGATAACAGGTTGAGCTGAGCAGCTGCTGTGTCTCGTTTCTCCCCCACATCTCATCTCATTAGTAAATTTGACTCATTAATCGTCAGTCAATAATCTGTCTTTTTACCCCGCTGACCCTGGAACTAACACACATGCAGAAATCTGTCAGAGATGTTTATCGTCGTGTTTTCAGGGTATAGAGCATAATCAGAGGTAAATAAAGGCTGGAGTGACCTGAGAATCTTTAAGCGCCCTTCATACTTCTTTTATTAAGTGACTATCTCCTGTAATTTTACCAAGACTTTCTGCTGAATCATGCAAATGTGCAAGTGACAAGTTCCTGGTCTTTGCAAGGCAAATCCATGTGATAGCACTTTTATTTCTCTGGTTTCCGTCATCACACTGTGCATTTCCTGTCTCCTTCAAACAGCTGGATGGAACCGTGGATCTGGACGAGAGACGCCTCATCCGTTCAGCCATCCGGGAGCTGAGGAGGAGGGAGATCGAGGACATGGAGGCCGCTCTGGCCAGCAAGAGGTTTCGTCCCACGCACCTGAATCAGCAGGAGGACAAGGAGAACCAGCACAGGTGAGGCAAAGTCCCACAGATGACTGAAACGCCACATTTAGAACGCTTTGACTACAGGTGGAATAGTCTGGGGTTGTTGAGGTGGAAAATTTTCAAGAGAATGGAAAACTGAAGCTACAATAAATTTTACAGTTTCTTCACAACACTCAAAAAAAAAAAGAAAAGCAACACTTTCCTTCTCCTCACAAGTCTAGTTACCTTTTATTTACCTTTCTGAACCTTCAGGGTACTTTTCCAGTCCATAAATAAATGATTCTGTTGCACAGCAAAGGAATGTAGATAATCTGATAACTCAGCTGAAATACAACACTACCTCAGTAAACAAGTTTATGCAGGTTCAACTGATGAGAAACAGCTCGAATAGTCCTGAAACAGTCCATGATGACTGGAAAAGATCTGATTATTCAATATGTATACTTATCATGTTAAATAAAACTAAATATTTGTTAGGAAATCTGTAGAGTAAACTTTTTTCTGTTCTGAGTGGTCAATCCGTTTAGTTCTAGTATTTAATTAAAAAAATAATAGCCTTTGTTTATTTTTAGCCATCACATTACATTAGTTTGCGCCATAAAGGCACCAAACAGCAAAAAAGTAAACAAAAACTCTGCGTTTAAACTCTCCATACTTTCTCGCTCATCTAAAATCTTTAAATCTTTGGTGTCTTATTGTCGGTATTAGTTGATAAATCAAAGCTCCTCAGCAGAATCCCAGCCTGTGGTTTGGATTTTACTCTATTTGATGTCAGGAGTGTCTGCTGCTGTTCTCGTTTTCTGCCACTAAATCCTCCTAAGAACAGTGGCAGCGTTTAATAATCATTTCCAGTCACCTCTCTTCTCAGATGACTTGGGTTACAAAAACAATAGAGGTGCCTCGCTGAAGCTGCTAAAGAAATCCTACCATCTGTCGCACATCCTTGTGCACACTTTGGTTTCCATGTGCCTTTTAGTCGTGGAATGTGAAACATTTCAACTTCACCGTGCTGCATACCCTTTAAAACCAGGTAATGACGGAAAAAGTGGAATAATGAGGGGAACTAAAGGAGCGTATGAGTAAATTGAGCAGTGAAATGAAGAAATATGAGACTGGAAGAAAGAAGGGAGGATGAGAGCAGGCTTTATTATTCTGATTTGTGTCATTGCTCTCAAATCTCCTAGGTCAGGGTATCACTTCTTCCATTCTCCATTTTTGCTGACATGAATGAAGGTTTCAGATGAGAGTCAGGGCAGGTGATGCTTCATGATACCAGGGTGGCTCATTTGTCCTGTTTTCTCAGATCGGAATCCGGAGACAACTTGGGCAACCTTTCACAGAAACTGCAGTCGATCCAGGACGTCGACGAGCTCACCAAAATGGTGATTATTAAAAAGATAGTTTATATTTAAATTTGTATTATTCTTTTACTTAATGGATTCACTGAGCTGTTGTGTTCTCGTAGCTCCGTGCTGCCAGCGAGTATGAGGAGAGGAAGATGATCCGAGCAGCGATTCGACATATCCGAGATGAGCAGCTGCAAGGTGAGCTGGGAATTGGATGGTATATTCTGACGGCGCACTGACACAGTTTGACCTGATGAGGGCGTTAAAATAAAGATTAAACACTCTTTCCTCCTGCTGTAAAGGAAAGTAAAATGATATCATCAATCTGTCACCCATAAAGTGCAGGTAAATGAGTCTGTCTGGTGCTATGGTTACTATAGAAACTCTATCTCCTGTATGATCTTTGATCAAGTCATGGATTCCTGTCATTCCTTACCGCCGTCGGGTCTTTGTGAGGCCCCCTGTCGCTCTGAGGCCCCGTGATGCCTGAACAGACTTAAACAAAACATCCACTTCAGGTCACGTCAGGACAAAATCTCTTGATATTGTGTTGTTGTTGTTGTTTTTAGGTGCAGCGGAGAAGAGCAAAACCTGTGCATGCTCTCTAAAGGCCAAGATTGCGGAGTCCCAGAGCACCATGGGAGCTGTGGTGAGTGCCGACACGTTAATGAATCAATCAGCGTTGAATGTGAAAAAATGATCCTGACGCAGTCCGAAAATCAACATTACATGTTGGGCAAGACGTAAGATGTCAGCGTCTGTTGACAGAAAGGAGCAGAGTGGTTCGTGGGGGCAGAGTTGGTTTGCATTTCGACAGCGACCGCGTTGGTTTCTGAGAAGAATGCAGCAAACAACAATAACAACCAGCTTTGTCACTTGAGTGACGACTGTGGCCACAACAGGCGTGTGCACAAACACACACAAAACACATGCCACGGAGTCAGGAATGTGTTTGTTTCTTACATCCTCCTGTAGGTTTGACCGAGCGTGAAGAGAAAGATGTAATTTACTTTGACTTTGGTGTTTTGTCAAAGCAGAGCCAAATTGTTTTTGGCAGAAAATATTTTGTGCATATTTCACACATTTGGCAACACAGTTTGTTGAAATTCTTCTTCAGGGTTTTTTTTTTTTTTTACCTGATGTTTCTCTCAGCTGATTTGCCCTCTAGTGGCTGAGCGGTGGAGCTTTAAAGACCTGAGGTTTAACCGAGTGCTCTAAAGGGGCCAGATGTTATCTTATCTGCTGTTCATGATCAGTTTTTGATGAATGCTCTGTTTGCTGTGGAGGGAAAACAAAGTAAATTTACTGTATGCAGCTCTGTGTGTGGTGACATGCCTCTTGAATCAAAAGCACAAAAAGTCACATTATCAGAATTCTGGTCCTTCATTTGAAATGATGCATTTTTCCCGGGAAAGAATAAAAAACCTGTTGGTATCAATGCTATTGTCTGCTGCCGCCTGTGTGCTTTGCATCCTGTTAACACCAACATCCTCTCGTTTACCTCACTTCCTGTCGGACAGCTGAACCGCTCAAGACGTTTCGTTAAGATGAATGAGTTGAGGGGTGGGATATCAGATAAGTCGGCTTCCAGCTGTGCTCCCCAGCAATCCTGTCTGCTTTTGAATGGGGACGTGGCCAAAAACAACATCAGCCAGCGGCGGCGGGACGCCTTCTCCTCACATCACAGCAGCTGATCTCTTTGAGCTCTTTGCAATTGTCCCGTGGAAGATTTTGATCTGAGATACACCTCCAGAGCAGACAGCCGCACGCAATACGGGAGAGGCGCACAATGAGTTGTGAATTATTTAGCTTCTGGAATATTGTAAGCTGTTAAATGGCTATGACTAAGAAGCAGAAACAGCTGAGAGGTGGTCAGAGTTTCTTTTTGATCATTTGTGTGTTTTTGTAACAGATTGGGTGCAGGTTTATTATAATATTTGAAGGAAATGTAGAAAATATTTAGTGCAGTTATAGAAAAAAATAGGTCAAAGAAAAGACAGTGTGTCAAAAGTTAATGTGTCAACCAGGCAGACTATTAACCTGTAAGAAAGTGTGTGTGTGCGCGTGCGTGCGTGCGTGTGTGTGTGTGGTGGGGGTCAGGTCCCTCTGGAGACAGAATGGGAGGGAGGGGAAGTTAAGGGAGTGGCTTGTTGGTGTTACGTGCATGTGTGTGTGTTTGTGGTGGTGTGAATGGTGTGGGTGTGTGTGTGTGTGTGTGATGTGGCTGAGGGAGCAGAGCGTCAGAATAGCGGACGTCCTGACTCCTGAAAGGTTACTTCTGACAGAGAGGAAGAGGGGCAGTCAGTCTGAGGAAGAGGAGGTAAATGTTGCTCTGATTTCTTTCTTTTTTTTTCTTTCTTTTTTTAACAGCTGTTCTGTTTCACACATCAAACTCTTGTCTAACTTTTTTAACCTTCTTTTCTTTCCGGTGCTAAAAAACGCTTTATTGAACAGACTTTTCTAATCAGCTGGATAATGGGATGTTCCTGCCTCTGTGTTTATGTATCCGGTTTGTGTGCATCATGGTTGGATTATTTTTGTTCGTTTTACCCGACAGAATAATCAAGTTGGTCTTCTTACTTCTTCTTTAACAAATAGATAACAAAACATCAGCATTTATGTGTTTATTTTGGAATGTATTCATTAAGTTTTAAAGGCTTGCATGTTGCTCAGGTGAGGTCACCTCCTTGTGAAGCATGTTGCAAGATAAAACCTGAAAAAGAGCAGTTTAACTCAGTGTTTGCAATTGTGACAATTTGAACAAGAACTGAGTTGAGAAAATACCAGAATGTGACGAACGAGGCTCTGAGTTGTGATGGTTTCCTCGGTCCAGACTGAAGATGATTGCTACTGTATTGTAATCTTTGGACTGAAGCCAAGTGTGTGGCTCCTTGGGCTGTTGTAATGGAAAGTGAGCCACCAGGTTTCTACTTTCCTCCACGTGCAGACGTGAAAGACCCTCAGACGAGCTGACCTCACTGGGAGTCTGATGGATTTAAATTTAATGGAAAACTGGAGCAATGCAGCTGAGCTCAGAGGCCTGCAGTGGTTAGAGAAGGAGGTGTGTACACCTCCTGATGGCCCCCGCCTTTCCGTGGTCACCAGAATGGATTGTTTATTGTGTTTTTGAGATCCTGGAGTTATAATTGAACACAAACAGGCTCCTGACGCCAAATGGGATGAGAGGTTTGTGTGTGTTGGAGTGGGTTGGTTTCGCTCTGTCAGGTCCTGGCTGTCGGGGCCAAAGGGAAGCCACTAATGACAGCATGGAGGTTGGCAGCAGGTCTCAAACTTTAGCCGTCATCTACAGTTTCTTTTAAATACTCCTTCACCGTCTGTGAGAAATATGTTCCTTGTGGTCTAGGGGGAGCTTTGAAATGACGGCTGTCTGTCTGACTGCTGGTTAAAACAGAAGGGGGTGGGGGGGAGTGCATGAGAAAAGACTTGTTGTCTTTAATTGAGTTTATGGTTCAAACACAATTAACCCCCCGTGACTCTGTGATTGAGTGACTCCCTTCAGTGGGGGATGCTGGCTTTTGTTTGTGCTGTTTTGCATTATTTCACTTTAGTGCCTTCTCTCTATTGTTTGTGCCCTCCAAACTCATCAGACACTTTAACGACTCATTAAAGGAGCTTTCTGCTAAAATACAGCTTCCCACTGTGGTGCGCCTGAGTTTACGAGTCGTCTTGAGAAACTGATGTGCTGCTTTTTGTGCCCTTTATGGAAAAAGAGGATGCTGGAAAAATGCAATAAAATCAGATAAACTTTTATGTAGATTTTTAACTTGTTGCTCAGACTCACTTTTCAAAATAACATTCTTGATTGATTTTGATTTGAAAACTTGACTTATTTACAATGTAAGTCAGAGCTTTTCTGGTTTGTGCTTCTGATTGTTTTCTCTTTAGAGACTCTGCCCTGTAATCCGCTCTGTGAGACATCAGAGCAGAAGACTTTCTATCCTTTTGCACTGGATTTTTAAAATTGGGTTTTTAAATCACATAAAATCATCCTCAGACTGCTTCTGCTGCAGCAGCTTTGTCTGTCTGCTGATTTAGAAGATTGTAAATCAAATTTTTAAAATCATTTTGACGTAACTGCTTAAAGGCCTTTTTTTAAAAGTATTTTTTCATAAAGCACCTGGAAGAAGATTGAACCTCCACACGGGAGCTTTTTCTTAAAGGGGTTAATAAAATAAGCAGCAGTGATTTAAAGAGTGCATGGATGACTAGACTTATTTGTGCAGCTGATTCTCCTGTGGAGGAGCTCTGGGTCGAAGAGGCCCAACAGTAGTGTCTGTATCTACATCTACCCTCCTCCACACATCAGCTATTTCTTTTCTTTTTGCCCAGATGACCACTGTCATAGATCTCCCTCCTTCTGCAGCTGGAGGCAGAAAGCTGCTGCGTTTTGTTGCAGTTGTGCTGCACCATGTTCTGATTGTGTGCGTTGACTCTTTTTGACCTCCTCCTCAGACAGATGTCTGTACTTTTCCAGCTGCTGTTTCTCATTGTGTCTGGAACTTTTGACCTTAACCTCTAACAGAAGAGACTTGAACTAATACACACAGACCGCTGTGGGTTGCCAGTGTGACAGTGGCAAACACTTTTTGTGACTTATTGAGAAGAGAGGAACAAAATTCACTGCTTTCACAGCTGAATAAGAAGAGCAGTGAACATTGTTTTCTTTCCTACAGGAGGCAGAGCGGGAGAGTCACAGTGAGCTGGAGTGCATCAGAGCTCCGATCCAGGAGTTACACACTCGGCAGACACAACAGCACGGAGAGCTGCAGAGCAAAGGTAAGAAACTGCAGGGGCTCCCAGGTGCAATGCACAAAAATGAAAATAAGAAAGATCAACAAGCAAAAAGTTCAATGCCACTTCAGAAAAAATATACATTGATGGACCTGTACATAACTTTGTAATAATAATAAAGAAGTTTTTAAAAATGCTATTTACTCAGATATCTATTCCAGACGTTTTTTTATCTTTAGCTGCTCAGACCCACACAGAATATTGAGGAAAGTTCTTCAGTTTTGAAAAGCTGCTTTTTCTTCACATGTCAGTAATCGCACCAGTCCGCATGCCCTGACGCTGACATCATATTTACATATCACACAAAACTTGCAGATACTGTAAACATTTACTAAAGGTCAAGTAAGCTCTAGTAACACCAGGCTCACACTGACCTCCTCTGTTTCATGTGCTGCAGATCCATTTTCCTCTTCGGCGCCTGTTGAAACACACAGGAAAAGGAGCCGTTCTCCTGAGGTGGCGGTCAGGAGGTCGTATTAGTTCAGACACTTTAAGCTCCTTCATCTAAGTTTATTAAGTGTTCGGAGTCACTCTCAGTTGGGTTTAATGACATTAGGTGCTCTGTTAGCTCAGCCATCAATGAAGTGGCATGAATGCATGAATTCATGAGGGAATGAATGTCCTTCATTCATCTGAAATGTTAGAAATAAGAGGATAATATACAGAATTTAATAAATAGCCTATAAAACAATTGTTTACAAGCAGTAAATATGTTAAAAAGCTAATAATTGTTTGTCCCTGACTAATAAAGTATTTTAATAGTTTTGTTAATCTCTGGGATGTGAAACGGCTGGGTGTCTTTAGGATGGCGGTCATAATAGATGTCCTTCTGTGTGGTCTGGGTTTGGTTCTGTCCTTCGTGTTGACCAGGAGTTCACAGTGTGGGGGTTACAGGACGGAACAAGGAGAAACCCAACAACCGCACCTCGGCTAAATAAAGCTGATACCAGAGCAGAACATAGGTTCTTTTTTTGACGTGGCAAAGAAACTCCCCACTGTTGTTGATTTATCACCGCCTTACGATTTAAGCCAGGCCGAATCTTGGATCATCCTATGAGACCGCTGTAGAAAGGTGTATATTATAAGGGGTTGAGTCAACAAAGCTGCTGGACTTTGGTGGTCAAGACAGAGCAGAAGGCGTTGCTTCTTTTGAGGTGAAAGTGGCAGAAAATAAAAGATAAGACGATAATAAATTACCTTTTCTTCAGTCATTGAATTCAGCATTGACACACTGCACTGACAGCTAAGCCTGTATTTACACGCTTCACCTCAGTCACCACGTGTCCAGCTGTTCCAACAGGAGCGAGCAGGACTGTGATTTAGGAAATGAAACGTTATCTGTGGAGTTTACCTCATGTTTTAAGTTCCTAAAAGAGTTCCCAAAGGAACAGTAACACACTTATTACAGTTTCACACAGTAAGCTTCTGACTAGGGACACCTGCTGCACTGCCATAAATATAAAAAAATGGCTCTAATGTGATGTGTGACTAATACCTTTGTGGTGTTTTCTCACAATACGAGTGATGTTATGGTGCTGGCGTGCGTCTTGTGGTTTAAATGTCTGAACAACAACTGGCTTCAGTGCCTGGAAGGTTGTTCTCTCTGATCCCAGGAGATGAAACTTGCTCGAGTGATCAGCTGACTGTAACAATCAGGTATTAGGATATATTTTGAATCATTATTACCCCCCCCCCAGCCCTGCGATGGACTGGCGACCTGTCCAGGGTGTCCCCCGCCTCTCGCCCCTTGACCGCTGGAGATAGGCACCAGCTGCCCCGCGACCCTCTGTGGAGGAATAAGCGGCTACAGAAAATGGATGGATGGATGGATTACCCCCCCCCATGATCTGAACACAAATCAAACATTTCTTCATTTTTAGCTATTTAAGAATCACATTCCTTAAATTAAAAGCTTAAAAAAGTAGTAGACCTTCACTGTTGGTCCCCAAACTCAAATTAGATATAAGAATTATTGCTTATAGATCATAACTCTCAAGGTTCTAACATGGTTTGGAAATTATTTGCTTTTTAAAAAATTTTCATAATAAATCTTTTCATAAATTGCCATTTTAGAAAATTATTTAACCTGTTAGTCCAAATCTAGCACAATGAACCTTTGGGAGGAAAAAATCTGTTAACTGGTTCATTGGGAGGACGCTTTGGGTCAGTGCTTCACTGTAAAGACTTTATAAATAAATCTGTTCTTTTTTGTGTATGCTTTATTTATTCACTGGCAGCAAACTGCAGCGTTTGTGGCTATTTTTAAGGAAAAAACAAGCCTCTCATTATGCAGCAGCAGTGGGGATTTTCCTCGAAATTCTCACAATAGAAATGACAGCTCCCCAGTGCAAACCCATGAAGAAGAACGTGAGCGTTTGATGGAGAGGCAACGTGTTCTGGCTCTTACTCTGGTTTTAGCTGATTGAGCTTTTAAAGAGTGCATCATTAAACTTAGGCCCTGTTTACTGAGGCGTTATTGGGACATGTGAGGAAGGCAGCTAAATCCTAATTATCTACCACAATCGCGTTTTCTGTTCAGAACCTGTTGCATAATCCTCTTCATTTGTTGAATCTACATTTAACTGCCATCCTGTTGAAAAATAAAGCATTATTTTCTACAAGTTCTAAGTAAGCAAGCAATATGAGCTGCTGTTAATGAAGCAGTAGATGTACACTATGCATCCAGTGACCATAAAGACTTAAATTCCTGCTTCTAGTCAGACCAGCATCCATCTTTGATCTGGTTTGTAAATCACAGGCCTGCATAGTTGGATATAACTGCAAACTGGTGCAAACAAAGGTCATTCAGAAGAGTTGTGACGTCAGAGCTGGATGCTGTTTTAGTCCGTTTTATTTATCTGTGGTAGATGAACAGCCTCAAATATCCCATCATGCAGCAGCACTATGAAGTGTTGGAGGTAGAGACTTTCACAAGAGGAGGATGTGGGTCCTTCTGTTGTTTGGAGTGTGGTTTCCTGATGAGAGAAGGAGCTCAGACGGAGGGGAGGGGAAATACTTCTCCCTATAGTCTCTCTTTAGCTTCCGTTTTTCTCCCTGCTCCTTGCTACTCACAACCTATAGTTTGTGCCACATGCTCTCTGTTTCCACTTATGAGACCTCCTTTTTTTAACGCACTTCCACCAGCACAATCTCACAAATCTTAGTCAGGAGCTGAGGCCAGGAAGCACCTACATCCCCTTATGACTCCTCATGCCTCCTCTGTGATCCTGACTCATATTTTTTAGACCGACCTCAGTTTGGGCCTCATTGCTGCAAAAGAATTTAACTTCCATCAGTTTGGTCACACTCTACTGTTGGTTTGTAAAAAGCCACAAAATAGTTAATTTCTCATTTTTATTTGTTTTATTTCTGTAACAGAATCCAAGTCAGACATGGTGCTGGTTCTGGATCACCTGGTAAAGGATGACAGCTCTGGACCTTTGCTGATCCAGTCTCAGCAAGAAGCCTCTGAGACCGATCTGGTTTTGCCTCATCATCAAAGGTCAGACTCCTCCGCTTCGGACCGCAGCGGAGCCTCTGGGTTTTCTGTGTCTAATCTGGATTCTGTAGCCTCAGAGAAAAGTCTCGGCCAAAACTGCCGAGCCCGGCTGGACTCTGGAGCCTCAGACCGGAGCCAGAGTTCCTCCCAGCGGGATCGCCTGGATTCTGCCTCATCAGATCGAAGCATCAGCTCCCTGCCTCATGCCAGACTGAGAGTAGGTTCAGACGCCTCCGATTCATGTGTCAGACCTCGTCTGGGATCCGGGACTATAGATGGCATCAGAGCATTGCCTAGGAAACGGACAGACTCCGTGACATCCGACCACAGTGTGAGCACATCTTCTGAGGAGAAGAGTCCAGTGGAGGAGGTGGAGGGAACCATGAGTGGTTCAACGAGCAGCACAGATTCAGAAACTGAAAGAAACCAAAGTCCAGCCAGCGTCCAGAATGAGTCTAACCAGGAGGAGCCAGATGGGGCAGTTTTATCTCGAAGAGGTGCTGTGAAGGGCCTCCACAACGGCTCCTCCAGGGGAAGAACAGACTTCCAGAGTCAGAAGGTGGAGTATAAAACTCATATAATGGATAATTGTGGAATAAGCTGTACATCAATGGGTGTTGCAGTCAATTTAACCCTAAACTAAAGGTGAAGTCTAAATTGACGTCCAAAACAAACAAGTTTAATCTTTAAATAAAGTTTGTATTTCCTGTTAGAAACTAATCAATGTGAACTGGGACCATTTCCCTCTTAATGTTGGTAGTCTTTTTAATCAGTGAGGATCAACTCTTAGTTGAAATCTAAAACGTGATCATCCTGAAAGAGATACGCCTCTTTAGATAAAAAAAAATGCACGTACATACATACACATAATGTGCATCCTTGAAATGTATTAAGTTTATTTTCAGAAATTTAAAAAAAATCTTTGCAGTTTGAGACAATTGAATAATAAAGACGATCAACATCTCGTGCATCTGAACCACCACAGTGTGGTGCTGAGGTGCATATCCACACTTTTCCCCTTTAAAAAAAAAAAAATTTTTTTTTTTTTTTTTTACTTCTGACAAGCTGCAACGCTTCATTCTTTGACACTCTGGTCCCGTCAGCATCTATAAACGAAACACACTGAGCTCCTGTTAGATGCTGTTGAACTTTTGTTACTCAGTTACACAAACAGACTGTCAGCCGAACGGTGTCTGCTTCACCTCAGCAGCTCGTCAGCCTCAGCTGGTGTCACAGAGGAACAGACGTCCTGGAGATCCTCGTTCTGAGAGCACGCACGCACACACAGGGTTTCTCTTTCTGTGCTGATGGGTAACTGTTGAGGAACATTTCCCATCACTGTTGGGATCTTGCCGTGTTGTCATGACGCCATTGTGTTGCTCGACTAAATGTGTTTATCTAAGGCCGGCCCCGGACTTATTTTATTGTTCCCTGCAGTAAAGGCTGATGTTCAGTCTCCTGAGAGTAATGTAAACACTTTGGGGTCCTCCGTGAACACATTGCCAAGAGAAAAACTCGGCGTCACACTAAAGTTACATAACAGAATCCCCAGCAGCAGCCTGCACCGTATTTAGGGTTGTGTGTGAATGCAGACATGCAGACTCCAGCTCTTCATGAACGTGTTTTAGTGTCCATTATAGCAGCTGTGTGTCTCTGTTGACTTTTCATCTGCTCCACTTCCTCCACTGATCACTCTGTCATGTTTCTTTGTTTGACTTCCTTCCATTTTTTTCTTTAGATAATGGTTAATGGCAGTCTGTCACTCACTCCCAACAAAGCAAAGGATCCGGGTAAGAATCTGTTCACAGTCCTGCACAAAATCGATCAGCGTGCAATCTGGTCTACCTGAGAGGAGAGCATTTTCCTTCTCATACTCAGACCATTCTCCTCCACTATAACCTTTCTTTCTAATCCAGATTATTTGATTATTTTCACGTTTTAAATCATAAAAAAATCATGTGCACATAAACCTGTTATCATAAAAGAATGTAGGAAAATATCAAGAAACAAAAGTTGGATAATGTAAAGATGATGGAAAAAATAGTATAAATAAGGATGGTATCTGTTGGGGATTTGGTAATGCATGATGACGTGAGCAAAAGGTATTAACTGTACAAACCTGATTGGTGGAAGAGATGTAGATTCAGTTTCTCTGATCTCAGTTTATCTCCTTTCAGCCCCTGACAAGAAAGATGTTATCTTGGAACAGTTCAGCCGCAGTAATTCTGTTCGTGATCGAATGCGCAAGTTCACAGAGGCCAGCCAGAGCCCAAATCTCCCTGCTTTCAAGAAAACTCCTCTAAGAAACGGAACCACCTCCATCAGCAGCGGCCACACTCATTTCTCTAGAGCTGCTGATCTGTTTACACACACACCGACATCTTTGAACACGTCTGGAGACACGCCAGCAAGACCACGTGTGGGCTCGTTGTCGAACACCTCTGCTGCATCCCAGAGTCAGGCTGTACCTAAATCCAGGGGCGGAGCTAACAAACATCTGTCTTCGGTCAGCCAATCACAGGACTCCGTGGGTGGTACGAAGCTTCCAGCTGAAAAAGATCTGCCTTCCTCTAGTGAGTCAAAGGAAGACGAGACCCCAGGGAGAGCAGCTGGAAGAACGGTCCCTCAGGGAGAGGAAAACCCCGACATGAAGACTTTCCTCACCATCGAGATCAAAGATGGTCGCAGCACCTCCACCTCATCCACACCAAGAGGCAACGTCTCCAACATCACCAACATGACTCCACACATCACCACGCTGGGGCAGAGGCCAGGTAGGAGCATCTACTGTACAGCATCCACAACAGCTTAAACTGACAGAGTGTGTGAGAGAGTGTGTCTTTTTCACCAAGTCAAATTGAGTGTTTTTTGTGATGTTTAACAAGCAAAGCACATAAAATGTTTATATGTTGGAGCTTAATAATAGACGGCACAGTGACTGAGGGGGTCACGGAGTGGGCATGTTGCTCCGCTCTGAAGGGGGATGAGGTCACGGCTCAACAGCAGCTTTCAGACAAAAGAAGAAACAACTGATGGTCTGAGTTCAAACTGAATGGTTTTACTGTTCTAGCCCACACACTACAGTGTTCTGTGTCATTTATTCTCTATTTACTGTCTGCCCACTTTTATATAAAACTAAAATAAGGAAAGTGCTTCTTTTAAACAAGCCTGTTAGATACTTTGCTTAATAAAAGATTAAATATGGATCGTAACGCCTCAGGTGTTCAGAACACAATTTCTTTTACTTTAGGTCATTAAAAAATAACGGTGTCAAAGCTTTCAATGCAAAGATTTGTGATTCAGTCTAAAATGGTGAATATTTAAAAACATTTCAGTTTTCATTTCAATGAACTATTTTGTGTGATTATAGATTTTGAACAAATTGTTCTAAAGCAATGTTTTTTTTATAACCTTCAAGGTCCTACTGATCTGTAATAAGATAAAAATGCACACCAAACATCAGAACGTGTCTTAGAAGGTAAACTTACTAATAAAAATGTGATCTTGGGTTTGTTGTTGCTCATCAAAAACAGTGTTGCTGATGAGTTTTTGAAGAATGCGGCTGAACTTTTTGGGCTTCCTTGAAGATGTTTTGCTTGATTTTTCAGAAAAGCTCCTTGAATAAGAAGCAAAAGATCATCAACAAATTTAAGCTGCAGCTTCCTTTTTATGTTACCTCACAGGGATTTACCATAAGCTGGATGACTGAGGACCTTTGTGAGCTAATATAGTTTTGATTATAAAAGTGTGTTGTACTTTAAGACACATCTCATTCTTATTAGCTGCAAATTTAACTAAAGAGATGTAAAAAACAGAATCAGAAACCTGCAGAAAGTCAAGTAGTTGTAGTCAAGTAGAAGGTCGTACTTCTACTCTTTAGGAGCTGAGCGATGTCCCTAAAGTATACAGTGTATACTATACACTACACAACTCTACACAGAGTGTGATAATTAAACAAAATACACATAATTATTAAAACTGGACAGATTGAAAGGTCTGTCTGATTAACAATAAAACAAACTGTTTATTAAAATAGAAGCAGAATCACCTCCTACAGTTACCCCCCCCACCCCGACTCTATGAGCCTAGTGAGACAGATTTATTTTTCATGACCTTCTTTTCAGCATAATTTGCTTTAATGGTTTTTGGCTCCTTTTTTGGGAATCTGCCTGTCTCTCTGTCTGAGTTAAGACGGTTTGTGATTCTGTCTCAGGTTTCCCTCTAAAGCACTATAAAGGCTTGTAAATGTGCACTGCTTCATGCTGAAGTGCATGAGTTGTGTGTTTTATGGTGCAGCGTTTTGTGTGTTGGTTTGGAGAAGTGTAGAAATGGATCATCTACATTTTTTTCCCTACTTGTATTACATTCAGAATGAGTCTGTGGCAGTTTATTATCTGACACTTTGTTGTTTGAAATCAGTCAGTTGCATAAACACGTCAAATGTGCACATTCTTATGAGCAACAGCATCTTTAAATCTAATAGTGTTCATACTTATTATGTGTTTCAGAGTTGACCCTCGGCCTGAGAGCAACACCATTCAAGATCTCCCCATCTCCCTTCTCCTCAGGATCCTCCATCAAGGTAGAGTCTTCAAAATATTTCCTAATCCCCGAAGCTTCACAGAACATCTCAGAATTAGCTCATTTTCAGTGGGCTCTCAGTCAAATCCCACCATGTTTTCTGCTCCATCCCTGTCTCAGCAATCACCTATAAAGGAGACAGGACAGTGTGAGGGAGAGGAGGGAGGAACAGTGTTTATCAAACACAGAGAGGGTAGCCAGTCACATCTGTCCTTGTAGGGTATGTTAAGCAGACAGGAAGGAGAAGGGAGGTGTTCTGGGCATTTTTGGTTTTCTCTCTGCAGACCCACTGACATATATCTGGGAGTTTTTTTCCCCAAATCACACCTATCAGTCTTTTACATCCAGAGTAAATACTACACCAACTCGCTGACACAAATCTTTCATCACTTGGTCTTTTGCAGCTTTGTGGGGCTTCTTTTTTTTTTTTTTTCCTGGAAGTTTTCTGCTCTGAAAATTAGCAGAGAGCACAAACAAATCCAGCCTTATCTCACTTTGGCCTCTGAGGTTAAAGAACGGCTTAACTCCCATTTGCCTCATTCTCTAAACGTTTCTTTCCTCCATGAAAGGAAGCATCCTTGTGAATGGAAGAGTGGGGGGGGGGTTGAGAGAGTGAGGAAGCTGGAAGCAATGTCCTGTTTACCTTTTTTTTTTTTCTTTTTTAAAAACGCTTGTGTATTCAGAGTGCAGTCGTAATCTGATTATAGGATCAAAACGTTAGTCAATTAGGACTCCACCCTGCGGCTGGAGCTTTACAAAGCTGCAGGGTGGATTTAAGGTGTTGGAATGAGACCGTCTCTATCAGCTGAGCCCCCTTTGAGACACAAACACCACTGAAAACAAGTATAAACAAAAATACAAGGCATTTTTAATACTAAAAACTTTTAGTTTTTCAAGAAAGATGCAAATAGTCTGTAGGATTCAGTTGTTTAATTCGGCTGAACTCAGTGATATTTCAGGATGCAGGAAGACCTTTAATTGTGTGCACTTATGGGATTAGTCCTGGGATGATTCATCATAAAACACAACAAAACCACCAGCGAAGCTCAGACTAAATCCTGTTGCATGTCTACACATTTATTATGTCTTCATACGAGCACACCAAGTTCACATACACGGCCAACAACTCAACTTCATCCTTATAGAAAGCTACACAACGATGAAGCACAAGCTAATATCAGCTGTGTCTGACAAGTTTAACTATAAAAAGACTTGCCTAAAATTCTTTGAGTAGTGAAAACTGTCAAAAACTGCATCATCACTGATGATAATCCAGATATCTCCTGTTTTCTGATGATCTCTGCTGATTTAGTGAAAGTTCCTGCTCTAGGAGAGGTGAGCGTGCAGTTTTATTGTAGCCTGCTAAAAATGTTCCTTCCTTTATATTTAAGAGGTTGGACTGATAAGAAGGTGATAAGCAGCATGACATAAGTTGGAACAAGCTTTTCCTGTTTGGTGGTGTTGATGGTTTACTGACCAGCATGGTTCCTGTCAAAATCTCTGATCCTTTTGGGTGGTCTGGGCTGCTCCATGGTGGTCTAACCTCATCATTAACATCCTCCACAGTTTACTTACTTAATGCTTTGGTTTTTATTTTAATCTCAATAAAACATGTTGATGCTGAGCAGTCTGGTGTTGCACCAGATTGCCTATATCACTTTTTGTTTTTATCATCCTGATCACAGTGTTTGACCTTAAGCACAAATATAAATGATGTTTCATAACCCGTCATCCAGTCAGTTTTTACTGAATTCACAGAGGTTATTGCCACGTTCTGGGTCAGATTAAGTTGTTTTTTGTTGCATCCAATGACCGCATCACCAAATACATCAGTTTATTGGGAAACGACTCCTTTCTTCCTTGCAGATAATTGCCTGTATCTCCTTCTTGTCCTTTTATTGCAGGTTATTTTGTTGGTAAATTGATTTCAGTGTCTCGTAGTGTTGGGTTAAACCAGAGCGATGACCCAGTTTTCCTGCTCCCACTTGCTGCTCTTTCCTTCGGGATTGTGTTATTCAATGAAAACAACCTGCAGCTCTTTGACATATTCTTCTTTTTAAATGATTGATGCGCTGTGTATAAGAAATTAATATAAATATTAGAAAATTACATCCCCTCAGGATCTAAAAATCTTGTTTGTTTTAATTGTTTATACATGAATCAAATATTTATTTAATATTTTTCTTATGTATTTTTTTTGTTCAGTGTCATTAGCTCTCTCTGCATGGAGGGCATCATAATCATAAATCTGCAGTCTGCATGTAAAAGCAGCACTTGAAGATCAAACAGGACTGTGCACATACACAGATCGTCTCCTCACTCACCACTGCAGCACTTAAACTTTCCATGTGAGCAGCAGATGGACTTTTGCCAAATTGCCTCTAAGTCTAAAGCAGACGTTTGTAAGATGTCCTTGCCAACATCCTTGCTCCAAAGTGTAGAGAACTGAGCTCATCATCAGTGGGCACTCAGCCTGGTCTGTCGTGGCTCTGAATATTTTTGCCCTTCACGGTCTGATCTCCTCAGTCGTAGTCTGCTTTTAGTCTCTTGTTTTACAAGTAAAGAAAGAGCAGATAGGTCTGAAATCACCTGCTTTCTGTTAAGGACGTTTTAGTAGAAATGAAAGTCTTGGACTTTCAGTTGAGGTGTGAAGGACGTGTCCTGAATAAAAAGTGGGAGGTGTGAGTTTTTTAAATGGTTGCCCCTTCTCTCTTCCTCCCAGAGACTGAAGGCTCAGTGAAATAATAGGGCAGGAGATAAAATTAAACGTCCTCTGTATGTAGGAAACAAGTGGGTGGGAGCTGCCTGAGTCCCTGCGTGCCGATTGGTTCTTAGCTGTTTGCTGGTGAACAGGGGAGGTTTGCTGAGTTTATAAAGCTTGTGCGTTGTTTTTGGTTGTCAGAAATAGACAAAGAGAACGGCTTCTACTGCCACTACATTAGACCTAAAACCTCAGATTGAACCTTTTTTGCATGTGACCATGCCTGGAGTGAACCTGGACTTCCTCCCAGCCTCACAGCCCTCTGAGGCTGTGGGTTCTCCAGATAGTACCTGTGCTGAGTCTGGTCTGGAAGAGGTGATCGGTGACCTACTCACCCAGAATGAAGCTGAGGGTGAAGACGAAGAGATCAGTGAGAAAACGCTTCAGTTGATGTTGAGATGTGCTGTGAGAGAGATCCACAGCAGCCTGCAGGGATTTGGGAGAAAAGTGGATGTCCGTTTGGGGGAGGCTGCAGCTCAGGTGGCTCCTTTGGTCGAGGCCATTACCAGGCTGCAGGAGGAGAACCTGAAACTGAAGACTGAACAAGAAATGATGATGAGGCAAGTGAAGGCCCTGTGTCAGGTGATGGGACTACCTGATCCTAACGAACACTGCTCAGATCTGTGTGAAACCCAAACTTCAACCAGTGAAGGTTCAATCTGCACTCTTCAAGAGTCTCCATCATTCACACCTGAGGACCCATCATCCAGTTTCCCTCCATGTGATCAGCCGAGCATATCTCAGGATGACCTACTGGTCCCTCAGGATGACCTACTGGTCCCTCAGGATGACCTACTGGTCCCTCAGGACTCACTCCCAGAATCTTCTGAGACAACCTCTTCTCAGAAGTTTAAACCTTCTCCGATCTCTCACTCATTGACCTTTGCAGCCCGTCGCTCCCTATCAGCTCCGTCTCTGATGTCAGACAGTTCTTCGAACAGCTGCACGGTACTGCTCTGTGTAAATCCCTCTCATCATGACCCCTTTAAACCAGATAAGCCACTTAAACAATGAGAATGCCTTTTGTTCCAGTGTTCCTATGTATCAGCCGGCCTTGACTTTTACATGTCGTGCCATTGATCCTGCTTTTGTTCTGCCTGTGTCCTCATTGACTTTCAGTTGACCTCTCATAACTTTCATCTAGTTTTAATCAGTCGTCAAGTTCTCACTTCAGTTGAAGAACATCGATGGCCTCAGCTGTTTGTCAGATTTGACAGAAAGTGTTTATGAGACGACTTCACGTGGTATTCCAGTCCCATGATGCCACAGGTCTCTTGAGTTTGTCCTGGCTCGTACTCAAGTCTCTATCCTGCTGCACTTTAACACAGAAGACAAAGCAAGTGTGTGTTTTTTCTACAAATATGTTGAAATCTTTTAAAAAGATTTCAGATTGAAGCTCCAGGCGTTTTATTCATTGTGTTGTCTCATGAAAATCAGCCTCATGCAGACCTAACAAGAACAGAATCTTGTCTCAGCACAGGAATGAGGGTAAAAATCATCTCACTAAATAGTTAAGACAGAGCCAGTTTCTTGTCTGCCTGTTGGATCATTTGACTCTAATCTCCAAGCTTGTTTTCTCTCTTTGCTTGTATGACAAAATCTTTGTGGATATTGTTTACATTTTAAGCATATCAGCCATTTTTCGCATTATCTTATCTATCTCTAGTTCTGCAAACATCTGTGTTTATCAGCTGGTGATGAAGGTTTCTCTCAGACGGTGATGGGTTGACCTTATCTGACCACGTTCCTGCAGGATGAGCGATTTTCCCCGTCAACTCTTGAGGGGACACTAAGCTGACTTGATTACTTGGGTTATCTGGGAGTTTCTAATCCCACAAACACTCTCTCATTGGCTGATGAGTTTCTAATCCCACAAACACTCTCTCATTGGCTGATCTGGAGCGCCTGTTTGGCTTTGTTGTGTCCCAAAACATTCCTCATCGGTCAAGTGCCTCTCAGTGCAGCCTGTCTCACGGCCGGGGTCAAAACTACATCCAGAAAAGTCCCCACCTTTGATTTTCTGGCTCTGTAGCGGTCATGGGGGAAGTCGCTCCCTGGTGGGACCTGGTCCCTCAGAGGAGTGGAGCCAGCTGCAAGAGCTAAATCTGACTGTTACAACAGAAGCATGGGAGCTAAAGCTAGGTGCTAGTTAAATATAAAACAATACGATACAATATGTTGCCTCCTAGTTTTGAATTCAGTGATGTTCCAATAGCATTTTGACAAAAGATCCATAAATAAACATACCATTAAAGCAATTTTACACTATAAAAATCTGATCCAGAGGTGTGTGTTCTTATGGTTCTGTTTTGTTCTGCTCCCATTCCCACAGTCCTCTGCTGCTTATACCAGAAAGCATGACATTTAAACAGAATTAAAGCGGCACTCCGGAGGATTTCATCAGGAGAGCAGTTTTTGAATCTAGCGTCCAAAGGCTCCTCCTCAAAACATCTCGACACGCGCGTCCGGTCGCGTGTGCGCGCGTGCACGCGGCGCATATACTTCGGACATGAACTGTACAGCTCAATGTGTAGGGTTTAATCACTCACAGTTCACAATCTTATTCCAACAACACTACGAGGGTCTGAAGAGCCCTCTCTGTCCCTGCTGCTTCTGATATTAGCTCTGTTAGCAGAGAGCTGCTGCTGGACTCTGAAGCTGAACTTGACTCGGCCCTGGATGAACTTTCTGACCAAAATAAACGCATAATCCTGTCAAACCTTGCCATTCTGTGAGGTGAAAGGTTTAAAAATAAAAATAAATCCATCTTTATCTGGGGAATGGGTAGGTTTTTAGTAGAAATGAGCTGTGAGTCCTCAGTGAACGGCTGAGACGGCAGAGAAACACACGGAGCGTCCTGTACGACAGCGCCCCCTACTGGTACAGGTTTGGTCGATGTGCGTGCATGTTGAGAGAATGCAGAAATTTGAATTTCATTGGCTGAAAAATGTCGGCGGCAAGAAATAATGGAAAGGGGTCTCTAGGAGGAAGGAGGGTCTTCATCAGAGTGACAGATGTTGTGGAACTCAACCCATAGATCATAGTTTAGACCTGAAATATCATTTAAAACATTTAGAAAACTTTGATACAGAGAAAAATGCTCCAGAGAGCCGCTTTAATACCTACTAATGCACCTTCTAACAGTGTCACCTAAAGTGTTGGTTGGCAGGAGCCTGGTATTATTAAGACGATCAGTCACACTCTAAACTAAGCAAACAGTAAGTTGGCAGAGTTTCTCCCACTCCCATGTGCTCACTGTCACTCCCTCTGACAGGTCTGGATAACAGAGGAGTTGGGATCTGATCTCAGAGACAGAACTGAGGGTGGGAAACCTCCGGCCTTTTATGGCTGCAGTGTGTTTTATCCTCTTGTGCTTATCGCATAGTAAATGTCAATATGTGTTTTTTGTGCACAGCATACAGTTTGAGTCTTTTGGTCAGTTTTCTTTCTAAAACAAATGAAGACGTGTTTTGTTCAGTTCTGTTTATGATTCTTTTTCGTGCATCTTGTGCAGATGGAGACAGAACCCGTTGTTGCCTCTGAGCCAGTGTTTTCAGCTGGACCCTCCATGCAGTTGGCACATCAAAGCTCAACCATCTCCAACAGCTCCAGCACTCAGACCAAACCTGCAGAGAACTCTGGGAAGCTGACCACTGAAAAGCTCGCTGCCATTGAGGATGAAGAACTTCTTGACAAAATGGTACTTCTAACCAACATTTGAAATGAACTTCAGTTTTGAAGAAAGCCTCATTTATAAACCAAAGAGTGTTGGTTAGTGTTGTTTCGGAGCTCTTTGATTCAGTGATTTTCATGCTCTTTATTATTTAAAAAAAAAAATTTGCAGCTTGATGAGTCGAAAGACTTTGAGGAAAGGAAAATGATCCGTGCAGCCATGAGAGACCTTCGCAAGAGAAAGAGAGGTAAATGCATACAGAGATCACATTTTTATTTTTGAATAATTATGTTTTTGATCCCCCCCCCATATTTTTACTAATAAAAAGTAGACGCAGCATCTCTACAAATTCACACATTTAAAATTTGAATTGTATTGATTTTTGCCCTCAGAAGCCAAACTGGGATGCACTCAAGAGGAAATGGGTAGGACAGGTGGTCTGCAGTGTGCATTATTAATGATTTATTTTGTCTGAGTTTGTCTTTTTTGCACACTGTTATTGTTAAACCACTACCATTTTAATTCACTGGATGTAGTGGGTGATTTGTGGAATTGCATGAATCCTGTCTTTTGAAGTAGTCAGTAAAACATGTCTTACTCTTGCTGTTTGGTTTGTGAGTAACACAACAGAATGCTTAAATACCAATCTGAGTAAAAGCTGACAGCACCAGAGCAGGTTCTAGTCTTCTACTGTGCGTTTGCTCTCTTTTATGTGTTGTTTGTTAAGGACATGTCATTTGACAGTTTTTGCAGGACTGCTAAACCTCCGGTCTTAGAATGTTTGCATGCTCGGAGAGATTTTACAGCACTGTGGAAAGACCTGTGAAATGTACTGTTCTTTGAGCTGGAAGCCCTGTTTTAATCCATCTTTGCAGAAGTCAGCTGAGGTGCTGTCAGCTTGTTTTAGGACCTCTTGTTCTTCTTCTCCTCCTGCACTTTTTTCACTGACATCATCTGTCCTACCTTGTCTTCCACCCCAGACCAGAGAGAAAAAGAGCGTGATACTCGCCTGCAGGAGCTGCGGCTTCAGAGGGACGAGCGAACGCAGAAAGGTCGACCAGGTCCTGGAGCTGAAGAGGTGGTGATCAGGAAGGTGGAGAAGTCGGCAGATGGTTCGACCCTCAGCCAAGTCACCAAGACAAACCGTTTCACAAAATCTGGTAGTTATCATCATTAAGCTTCTCACCAGCAGCGCTCAAACCTACATGATGGTAGTTTTATAACGAAAAGGAAGCATAAGAAGCATTTTAAAAGCACAAAATAACAAAGTGATGCAATAAAAAAAGCTAAAAGTAAGCAAGAAAAGATGAATGTATCTTGTTCAATAGGAAATTAATAACTTGATGTGTATTTGTGTGTTTATAGACGATGGGAGCAAATCAACCCGCAGCACAGTGGTTGAGACCAGTTTTGTTCAGAAAACAGACAGTGAGCCTTTACTTTACCTACAGAAAGGTCTTTATTATTGCCTACAGCATATTTAGATGCAATTCATATGTATTTTTATCCTTCTTAATCTTTTCAGGAGGAACCGTCCAGTCAAAGTCATATAGCTTCACTTCTTCTTCGTCTTCCAACACAAGCAGAAAAGTAGGCAGGTGGGTCATCGTGAAGCATCAGGACAGTAAAAACACTAAGTTTCTGATATTTTAACTCATAAATTAACTTGCTGCTCCTGTTTCTGACTCAGTGTGTTTGATCGCGAGGATGACACATCGTCTCGAATGAGCCGGAGCGAGTTGGCAGACAGGCGCAAGGAGCTAATGAGGGCTCAAACGATGCCGAAGACGTCCGCCACGCAGGCTCGCAAAGCCATGATAGAGAGGCTGGAGAAGGAGGGAGGAGGGTAAGAATAAACAGAGGAGCGGTGTGACCAAAAAAAGAAAACCGAGCGGGTCAAAGCACATAAACATTAAAACAGAATTAACTTTTCTTTCAGCCCTGGAAATCAGGCGGTGGCCAAAGTAAACAAGGTGCAGCGCTCCACCAGCTTTGGCGTACCTAACGCAAACTCCATCAAGCAGATGCTGCTGGACTGGTGCCGTGCCAAGACGCGCACATATGAGGTGAGGAAACGGACCACAGCGGTCCTCTGAGTGTTGAGGCGGACCTGAGATAATATGTTCCTGCTCTGTTTGTTTCAGCACGTGGACATTCAGAACTTTTCATCCAGCTGGAGCAATGGCATGGCGTTTTGCGCCCTGGTGCACAGTTTCTTCCCAGATGCATTCGACTACGACTCCCTGAGCCCCAGCAACCGCAGGCAGAACTTTGAGGTGGCCTTCAGCTCTGCAGAGTGAGTAAACACAGCAGAAATATGTATCTGTACTAATCAATGGAGAATCCTCATCAACAGTTGTTAAGAGTTGGATTTGGTCAAAATTGTGAAGGATATGGTGAGAAACCAAAAGAATATCGCACACAAGCCCCGCTCCAAACACATCTTTTTCTTTTTGATGTTTTTCCATCCTGATCTTTTTCTGTAGAAAAAAACCAACCAAACTCTGCAACAGATCTCTCAGTCCTAACGTTACCCGGTAGATAAAACCCCATTAAAGCTGAGTTGTTTACTCCAAAACCTCCTTAAATATCTTCCTCCTGTCCGTCCTCTAACTAAAACCATCTCTCCCCTCCCTCTTGCATCACACCGTTTTCACTATCGATGTGTGCTTTCACTGCTCTGAGCAGGACACCGTCCTTACCGATAGACAAGAGATGATTTGTCACCAAATCAAAGCCCGCCATCTTTCCATTGTTTGTGTTGCATCATCACTTTCTTACTCAGGCACAGTGTATCCTCCAAACACACACACAGACTACATCACCTTGTGCACACGTGTGTTCTTAGTCACACCAGAGATTGATTTGTGTCTGTTATTTGTGGTATTGTTGTTGTTGTTTTATTGTCCAATTGGTGTGATCTGAAGTTAAAAAAACAAACAAAAAGGTTGAATCAGCATCGTCTGATGCTGATTGGACGTTTTGTTTCGTCCTATGTGTGTGTGTGTGTGTGTGTATGCCACAGATTGTGTATGTTTTGATGTTCATGAAGCATGTCAGCTCATGGATGTATTTATGATCACAGAATGTAATGTTTCTCTTTGTGTATTTTTTTTCTCTGTCTTCTCTCACTGGATTTTGAATCTTATTGGCTGCTCACGGTTCTGTATTCTTTCCCTTCCCTCCTCCTTTCTGTCTTTTTCCTCATGCATCACGTTTCCCTTTTTCTGTCCCATCTTTTGTCTTTCCTGTCATCTCTTCTGTTTCTTTTTGTTCGGGTCCTTCCTTTCGTTTTTCTCCCCATCCCTCCCCTTCGGGTGTGGGCACAGGAAACTAGTGGACTGTCCCCAGCTGTTGGACGTGGACGACATGGTGAAGATGCGCGAGCCGGACTGGAAGTGTGTGTACACGTACCTGCAGGAGTTCTACAGGGGTCTGGTGACGAAGGGCCTGGTTAAAACCAAAAACTCCTCCTAGAGTCACACCCCACCTTAAATGAAAGCCATGGTGAGACGGGGAACCTCGCTCTGGTTCTGACTGAATTACAGGGATGAGGAATTCATATCAAACATGTAGCTCAGATAACTCCTTTAGCAGCTGCTTTTGGACATTTTGATTCTTAATCTGAAGCCTCTGAGGTCCAGAGCACCAAACATGGTATATAATATGTGTGTGTGAGTGTGTGTGCATCTCTACATAGCCTGACTATGAGCCGGCAGAGAGCCAGGTCCATCTGCAGCTCAGCACTTTAAAAGGAGCTGCTGTATCACAACGTTTCAAACACAGAGTTCAGAAATGAAGCAGAGAAGGGACCTGCTCTCTGATCAAGTGTGAGATTACAGCTGTTTATGCTTTCAGCTTGTAAAACCTTTTAAAGGTACTTTAATAGTAAAGTACAGAATAACGACTGTCTGCAGTGTCTTAAATGACTAAACAAGTCTCATGCTGTTGACATGTCTTTGTACCCAGGAGAGATGCTCATTCTCTGATGCTTTCTGATCATCCTACCTCAGGATGTGTCTAAGGGTTCACAGAGTGTGGAGATAATGCCACCCTGTGGTGGCTGGCTGCATATTACCTATACAATTTACTCAAACGTATTTAAACTGAACCTTTGACAGTTTTTAGAGATTGGAAACATTTTATGTTTAAAAAATGTTTAAAGAAAATCAGATATAAGGAATATGTTTTACAGTAGCCATGAAAATGAGCAGATTTCAGTTAAATACTAAGAAAAGAACCACAAACCATTAAACATATTCTACAAAAGTTTAAAACCTATTAGTTTTTAAATCCAGAAGTTCTTGTGATCTTTTAAAGAGGGATTGATCAATAGTTCTCTGAAGGTCTTTTAGAGTCTTTTCTCATTTTCTTTCAGAGCAAGGCAGCAGATTGTGCAGTGTGCCTTTAAGAATGATGAAAGTAGATGAGTAAGAAACAGATGAACTGTCAGACCGATAAAACTACAACAAACGAGCAGTATCTGAAGATCAATTATTTAAAAAATACGTAGAAATATCTGGTTAAGACCAGAAATGGTCCTGAGGGATACATCTGTTCTGTGTTGACACAACAGTTGTATATCCTTTGAGTTTAGGAGAATTTTCATGTGTGAGTGATTTATTGATTAGTTAATTAGCTTAACAAGCAAAAAAATAAACAGAAGAACTGGCTCAGGTTGTGGGCTAAAATGAGGCAAAATCCAAAATACGACTAAAAGAATTTGAATAAATATGGATCAGGTTGTTGGTTAAATGATTTAGAAAGCTAAAGGTGTTCATTCTCTTCTGTCTCTTTTCTCTCATCCATTCTTTCTCGTTCACTCTGTCCTGTATGCTCCGCCCCCACAGGACACATGCTAACTGCATGCCTTTGCTGGAGGTGGAGGACATGATGATCATGGGTAACAAGCCAGACTCCAAATGCGTCTTCACCTACGTACAGTCTCTGGTCAACCACCTGCGCAGATACGAGATGGCCATGGGCCGATCCTCTGACCTTTGATCGTTTGATCAGACTGGATCATCGGTCTCCTCCTCCTCCCTCACTGTCTTCAGTCGCTCAACCCACCATAAATAATCACCTGAAGACGACCTACATTCACTCTGACAGGCTGGGTCAGAGAACCACATCTCTGATGGATAAGTTGGAGATGTGTGTGTGTGTGTGTGTGTTAGTAGTTTTTGTGTTGGCAGGGCGTCATTGTTTCAGTTCTCCTCTGGACTCTAGCTTCGCTGAAACAATCTACCTCTTTTACAGTAAGAGAGGATGCCTGAATTTTAACAGACCTTTTAAGGTTTTTAATATTTCATTTTAGTTCTCTAACTCAACTTTAACATGCAGTATCATTTCACTGATGTCCAGAGAATATATAGATCTATGAAATATGTCCTCTTTTAAAGCAATATTTCCCCTCTCTATAATCCTGTAAAGTTGTCAGCACCTTTGATCCACTGAAAGAGAAACATTTACTCAAACACATTTACTTTTCGTTCTTGTTTCATTTTAATCAAACTCCAGTTACTGGAAATATTCTAATTAAGTTATTGTTTTCATGTTTAATCAATAAGCGCATTGGTTTTTAATAAAGGAGCACAGGGATATTTTCCTTGGTTATTTAAGTAGATTCACCCCGTTGCTTTAGTCGGGTGCTTAACAGATTTCGTTTGACTGAACTTGACGGAGTCTTTATTTTTCTGCTCCCGGAGCGTACAGCACAGCGTTTCCCTGCCACACACACACTCACACACAGCTCCTTTTATTTATGCTCCAGTAGGTTTTGTGTAGATGAGTTTTCCTGACGTTTTAGTTTGTCCTTTATATTTTTAAACATTAAGTTTATCAGCTACAGTAAAACAAACTGGGCTTGTTTTTTTTTTTAAAGTCATTTTTAGGATGACTTTTTTAATAACTGAAAATTGTACATTTACCTGAAGCTAAGAAGATTTTAAATGAATTATTTTTCTTTTATTTTCATGTCAGATGATGTCTAAAGTTAACTTTCATTTTGACTTTTTGGGGAGTAGATTTGAGAAATTATAGGACTTTACTGCTTGCAACTGAAAAACAGAACTCTCCACAAAGCAGTGAGTGTGTATGTGTGTATATAAGAACCTAAACACGCTGTAATTTCATGTTTTCTGTGCACCACAGCTAAATATGAATTGACGATTAAACCCGTTTGAGAAAAGAATTGGTTTGAGGTGGATTATTACATAACATCCATACCATTTTACATCTCGAGACATTGAACACAGCAGGGATTAGATTTATCTTTATTTTACAACCTTTCCTCCTGAGTTTGTGTGTGCGCTCCTGTCTGACCCACCTGAACAAGCGGCGTCAGCTTCAGGCCAGTCGGGCGATTTTGAGCCTGGAGCTTCATTTAGTTTCACAGCAGGTACGAAGAAACCACAAACAAACTCTAATGAGGCAAAGATACCAACGACAGCACGATGGAACATGAACAAAATAAAACACGCTGATGGTCTTCGTAGTAGAAAAGCACTCTAGAAACAGCTCGTTGGGTTAATATTAAAAAAGATATGAACAATGATCACATTTTGAGGCTGGTTATCGTCAGATTATCCCTTCTCTATGAGCTAATTCACAATCTGCTGTTTTTATTGTATTATAAGTATAATCAGCTGTTTATGGGGCAGGGGCATGTTTATTTTTTTGTCCGTTTGAGGGTTAAAGGTCAGTGTGTTTGACCTCTGCCTCTGAGGAGGGTTTGTGAGTGGGCTCGTCTTTAAATGGACTGTCTTTGGCTGGAGAGAAGCGGTACTCCTCTGGGACCTCCTCCCCTGCTTCAGCTTTCTTGTAGAAACCCAGTTTCCCCAGCAGCTCATTAATTTCAGAGCGGGTCATATCAGACAGAGCGATCCGCTGTGGAGGAAGCACATGTGATTATTACATCTACCGTAAATACATATTTGTAGAATCGAAAACAATTATGGTTTTACACAAAATAGGACCACAATTATAGTTTTTCCTCCATATTTGAGCGTTATACACCAGTACAGTATACAATTCATTTTAAAACAAGTGCCTCAAAATCTTACAATTTTAAAATATTCACTGTATTTTTTTTTCTATGTAAAAGTTGCAAAAAAGCTTTTTTAAAACATTGTTATGAAATATGCTAATTGTAGAGCACCTCTTGATCTGAGGAGCATTTTCTCCAAAATACAGTAGAAGTGGGAAATGAATCAGGTAAAACCTGGAAATATTACATTTTACAGTCATTTTGTGTAACCTTCCATCAGATTCCTGTTTCTTAAATGAGAAATTGTTTTCAGATTAAGCATTTTAACCTTTAAAAAACAAACTCCAATGCATTAATTTCCAGGTGTTGAAAATCTAAACGGCTTGTTAAAAATATGATTTATGCTTTTATTTTTAAAGGTTCACAGGTCTTTTGACACTAGTTGATCGTCTGCAGTTCATTAGAACGCCACACATTTTTGAATGTTGGCATGTAAACACACTTTTATACCTAAATTTGGAAACTTAATGGAACTTCTGATTGTATTTTTAAACTGTAATAAATGCACAGATTTTTTTTCTCCTAAAAGACTGTCTTGAACAAATTTTGAAAAGGACCAAAACGGGTCAAATCGATGTTATTTATACTATACAACTCTAAATGATTAATATTCAAATGTAACCAAAACACCTATTCCATTGCTTCTACTTTTTAAAATTTGACAAAAGCACTTACATCTAGTTCTTCATAATAGTGGTTCAGGAGGACGAGCTCAGGATCAGCCCCAGGAATGTGCTTCATCACCAGGTTATGGCTGAAATAGTGACGGTTATGGAATAAAACTGAACAAAACACACGTCAAGAAATCAAGACAAAGTCAAGTCAAAGGATACTACAGAGGAATGTCCTCGACCACAAAAGCTTTGACCTGCAGATAGATAAGGATGAATGGGTTCATTTTAAACGTTGAAGAAACATTTGCTGTGAATTGTGTAACTAATGAAATGATTCTCGGAGAGAGAGGGAGCAGTTTTAGGTAGGGATTATCCTTCAGACACCGGATCTTCTTCGTCTCAGCTGATTAGTGACTTACCTCTCTGAGTCTGTTCAGCTGTCATCCACCACATGTCTGGAAAAGACAATAAAATGTAGGATTTAATTATAACACCTTTATGAAATTATACTTGCAATTGTGGCTCCAGTGAATTTCTTTATGAAAATCTGGGTTCAAATCTTTCTCTAGTGAACTTCTCAGCCACGGTTTGGCATCACTTACATCTTTTGTGTAAAGCACAGATTCGGTTAGACCCTGGGGTAGGAAGATATCTAACCTATTTTCCAGATATGAGCCAAAAGGTATGAGGCAGAACTAATGCAACAATAGCATCAGGAAATGCTTTTTGTTGGAGATGCTGAAGTCAGTGATAGAGTTACACCCTGGGGTTAAAATTTAACAATAACCAGGAAGTCAGTGCTGCAGCTTTTATGGTGATTTAAAGCGAACCACCACCTTAGTTTACTCCAGCAGAAACACGCATGCGCTAAGCACACACATTTAAGATAAGAATCCAATTACTAAACTTTAAAAACAGATTCACAAACCCCGACATGCGTCCCACCCTTTCTCTCATCATAAAATAATCTTAATCCTCCCATTAGTTCACCCTAAACACTGAGTAAAGCTTCCTCTACCTCCACCCTCGCCCTTGCCATCCCCTCCAGCTTCTTCAGATCCACATCATAAGCTGAACCGAGCTGAAACAAGCTGACCAACACGATCAGCCACATTCTGGACCCTCTACGAGCTGCCTGGACCCTCTGTCCGACCGGTACCTGCAGATGTTTGAAGGTAACTGAGCTGAGGGGAGGAGGGATGATGATGAACAGAAATGTCACGTCCGGATTTCATGCCACGTCAAATATTTCTCTCAGAGGAAAGAGGGAGGCGTGGAGAGGGCTCTGATTGGCTGCCTGGAGCTTCTCTATCAAAATAAAGCTCATCTGATGCTGTAATTAGAATCATTTGAGATTGTTTATAAAAAATAAGTTCAAAGCTGAGATGCAACAAAGCTGTGAATTGTGACTTTTGGAGTCCGGAGACTAGACCGGTTATTTGTTTGTTGTTAGTTTGTTGTTAGTTATTTGTCCAACAGAACAGTAAAATTTAAAAGTTGTAATGTCATGAAACCGCCACAAGAGGGCGAGTGTTTGTCAGCAGAAGCAGAAACCAAAGACCAAAAAGTCACAAGATAGTTCACTGCTTTGTTCTACCATCCTTACTAAATACACCTCACTTCTTTAGCTAGTTGTTTTTGAACATTACTGCCTTGATTTATAATGAGCTTTTTATCCTTTTCCGTTTTACTTTCTACTTTTATACAGGGGGAACTTATCCTGACGGCTGTGTGTCAGATACAGTTCTGAGAACGATTTATCAACGAGTCCGCCCTGCTGAACTGCTGGGGGAACACATCTAGACGGGGGGACTCATATCAATGTAACACCTGGTAAAGTAAACTAAGCAATGAAATATTAAAATCAAATTTGTTCATAAATTTCCTTTTGCCCATTTTTTCCACCTCACATTTTTAATCCGAGACTAGAATTGAAAGCATGATAAACAAGATGTTTTTGGTTGTTTTGTATCAGTTTAAAAAACAAATAACAAAAAATTAAATCACTCTTTATTTTTTGATTATTGGTTTTCAATAATTGGAAATCAATAATTGAAAACCAATTTGAAAGTGGAAAGAACGAATGATACACGGATTCAATCGGAACCTTGAAGCAACTGTTAACAAAATAAAACAATAAAAACGACCTTTACAGTAGTACAAAAAGGGTAATGTGAGTAAACGCATCCAATATAGGAGTAAAATAAAACTAAATGTAGTGAACTCCACATTTTACTGTATACAATAATGATTTATATATTTTCAAATCTGAATAAGATTTTTGCTTGTTTCCTGGTAAAAAGGGAACAATATTAAAGAAAATAGAGGCAAATATGTACAGTGGGGAGTGGGACCTATGTTCTGAACAAAAATTTTATTATTTATCTTTTAAAGATAAAAGATTACAGCTCAGTGATATCTGTATTCTAATCATTTAAGATGCATACAATTTTTATAACACCATTAAATCCTTAGGGGCTTTTAATTTATTAAAAATTAATTACCAACAATAAAAAATAAAAAAAAACTGAAATTTAACTGATGAATGAGATCATGATCAGTTTCATTGGCCAAGAGTGTAACAACACCACACGATTGGGCTCCAGCAGCTGGTGGCTCTCAGAATGAAACAACTAATAAACACTTCAATATGTACACAGGTGAGTCCTATTATTTCAGATTTAAAAATGATAATTGGTCCAGAGCAGGATAGATACATACAGGTCAGTTGTTAAGAAGAGATGAGATTTTTTTTAAACAGTTCTAGTCTGCAGACTGCAGTATTTTCTGTCAGCAAGAAGAAACCCAAACCACTCTGTTATGAGAAACACAGGATTGATTCAATCACTGCTGTGTAGAATAGCCTGGTAAACCAGAATTTATATGTGGATATACAGTATAGGGTTAGGGTTATACGGTCTAGTTAGTATACTAGGCTAGTGTAAAACTGGATCAGCAGCTCCTTTGGCTCCAAATGTCTTCACTTACAGAAAGTATCTGCTGGGTCTTTTTGGGGATTGAGGAAATGTTGCTCTCCCACTTCAAGTCATGGGAGATAGTGGTACCCTGGACTTTGAAAGTACCAGTAAGTAAAACTTTATTTGTATAGTGCCTTTCAAACCCCCCCAACAGATGACACAGAGGGAAGGTGGGTTTGGTGAAGGGGAGCAGTGTAGCTCCAGGTTGCTCTGACTTCACCAAAGCTAGCTGTTCAGCCTCCCTTTGATTTGTAGACTTGGATGAGAGGATATTTTGATTGATGGTGTTGTGTGCACAGAGAAGTAATATTACAGTATATTTAAGAAATACATTCTAGGTCTTGGCTTATCAATGTTTAAAGGATTTTTAAACGTGAATCATCTAAAACTATTGCTACTATAAAACTAACAATGACATTTTGACTTCACACGTTACTTCACGCCTGATTAGCCATTTATGGACACCACCACTCATCCTGTATCTTTACATGACGCACTTCAGGTGTCCGACCACTAGGCGGCAGTAAAGCGCTGTTATAGAGTGAAAGCACACAGAACTGCACTTATGTTGATTTACAGCCAGAACGGCTCGTTCGTTCTCATGGAAACCAGTGACGGAGTGGTGCGCGAGCCTGTCTAGGAAAGCGTCCGCGCGCACACAGAGGTAATGTTTGAATTGGAGCGAGTCCTGTCTACCTGCTGTGGTCCTGTCTACCTGCTGTGGTCCTGTCTACCTGCTGTAGCTCTGTAACCATCAGCCTCGGCTGCTCGTTCGCGGAAGCGCCTGCTCCCGGACGTCTTCGGTAAATGTGAAGGGCATGTCGGTGAGTGTTTCTGAGAGATGTAGCCTCCTGCCGGATTACCCTCTCACCAGCACCGCTCCGAACCCACCTGCTCCTCCTTTCTAAAATCTATCAGCTGAGGGAGGAAAGGAAGGAAGGGAGCGAGGGAGGTGCTGGGATGCCGATGGTTCCTAGTGGAGGCAGCAGGAAATTAAAGTTCACCGTGTTTCTTTGTAACAGACAGTGAGTCTCATCAGTTTTACAACAGGACTCCGGACTGAGCGACCTCTACATCCGCAAACACGGTTTCTTATCACAGAAGAACCCAAGCAGGTAAAGGTGTTGATTAATCAGCTGTACGCATGCGTTAAACTCAGGCTTTAAGTAGCAATTATAACACAGGGTACTGCTTACCAAAACAGTAAATATTATTTTACTGCATCCTCTCTAAAAGACATCAGTTAAATCTGATGATCTCCCCATGGATGTTTCTACAATAATAAATATATATGTTGTTGATTAAATCTAATGATTAGGGAGAAAAGTCATTTCTACTTTTCTTCCACCATAATCCATGTTAGAAACCATGCTGATGAATCATACACTTTATGAGTTGTCTGATATTTTCATCCTCCCATCTCTGACAGACAGAGGTACACAAACACACCCTGATCCTGTCACGTCACCCGTAGCTGAAACACTCTTTAATGCAAAACAGCACATTTTAAATGACCTTCATGCTCATTTCTGCTGTAAAAGATGTCCTTGATGTGAGTGTTAATAGGACACTGCTGCTTTCATTTTAATCTAAGGAGGTTTCTCTGACACTATGCCTGTAGTTTTATTAGATATAAAGTTTGACGTCCTATACAGACGTTTATATTTTTATGGTCAGTCAGAAAATGTTTCAGATAACCAACTCTTGCTATGAATTTGTCATTATGCTCTACTATCATATACACTGCTATACAAATAATGCATGCTTTAGTGGAAGAGTGAAGCCACAATAACCTGTGGCAATGTCCAAAACAGTGCATGTAATTTCAAATGCAACCATTACGGCTCAGTTTCCTGCTGGAACAGCAGCCACTGTACCATGAAGCTGCTGCTGCTGCAGGAAGGAAAACGTGGTCAATGAACCAAGTTCTCTGTAGTCATTTTAGGTGTGCAGACATTAGTATGCAGAGGATTATTTTTATCCCCTTAATTAAGTTCTTTGTCATTGAATTTGATTTCATTACAAGGTCATGTAACTTAATAGACGTTGGGAAACAGATTGTATCATGTCAGTTATTTAGTGGCAATAATTTGTTTTGCAACAGACACGTCTACAGGTACATTTCAAAAAGCACAACATTGTAAAAATAAAAAAAAAAGCAGAACATTGTAAAAAAGTTCAATAATTTTTGTAACTCATTTCAGAAAGTGAAACTCTTATAGATTCATTACACATAGAGTGAAATAATTCAATCCTTTTTTAGCTTTTTTTCTGTCAAGTCAGCAGTCTCCCCATGATTGTGTAGCCTGCTGACCAAGAATGTGGGAATATTTAAAGGATTAGGAAACCTTTGCATGTATTTTGAGTTAATTAGCTGAGTAGGATGTGACACCCTATGGGGGGTGCTCAGAAGTATGAAGTGGATGACCAGGACCTTTCAGTCCCTGTACCAGAGGAGCGCCAGTCTTATTTGCATAGCCGGCAGTAAGTCAGACCTGTTCCCGGTGAGGGCTGGACTCCGTCAGGGCTGCCTTTTTTTCAACAATTCTGTTCATAACCTTTATGGACAGAATTTCTAGGCACAGCTGTGGTGTGGAGGGTGTCGAGTTTGGTGGCAGGAAGATCTCGTCTCTGCTTTTCCAGATGATGGGGTCCTCCTAGCTTCATCAAGCTATGACCTTCAGCTCTTGCTGGGAAGGTTCGCAGTTGAGTATGAAGTGACTGGGATGAGGATCAGCACCTCCAAATCTGAGACCATGGTTCTCGACTGGAAAAGGGTGGCTTGCAATGCCAACACAGGGTTGTGGAAGAGGTCCTTAGTGATTAGGTCAGAAGCTTGGACATTTGGGAGGGACATGCAGTAGATCTGCTACTCCTCTAAATTGAGAGGAACCAGTTGAGGTGATTTGGACATCTGATCAGGATGACTTCTGGACGCCTCCCTGGAGAGGTGTTTTGGATATGTCCCACCAGCAGGAGGCCCCCGGGTCGACCCAGGTCAAGCTGGAGGAAGTACATCTCCAAGCTGGCCTGGGGACGCCTGGATGAGCTGGCAGTAGTGGCCAGGAAGAGGACAGTCTGGGATTCCCTACTTGGGATGCTGCCCCCGTAACCCAGACCCGGATAAGTGGAGGAAAGCAAGGCAAGGCGAGGATGGAAGGCCATGAGTTTCTAGAATTTAACTTTTTCAAAAATATTCAATTTTTCTGAGCCACTGGGTTTTCATTATCTGTAAGCCATAATCAGCAAAATTACAAGAAATAAAGTCTAAAAATGATTCGCTCTATGTGTAATGAACCTATATGAGTTCCGCTTTCTGAAATGAGTGACAAAAAATATTGAACTTATTCATGTTATTTACATTTTTTAAGAGCTACCTGTAGGAACAAAATACTCAAGTAAATACTTGTTCCTGTTTGAGCATTTCTAAAAAAGTTACAATTTCTATACATCTTTTATTGTTACACTATTTGTCATCAGCACATGTCCTAGGTGTTAAAACTATAAACAAAGTCACTTTGACATCCAACAGCTTCGGCTTTGACCTGTTCAGACAAACGAAGCCCCCTAGATACAGGGTAGTGATACACAGTGGCATTAGGACCTGGAGGAGGAGCCATTTCCAGCTGTGGCAGCAGCTGTCGGTTTTGTTTCGGTCTGGGTCATCATTAGTATCCCTGTCACAGGGGCATATGGCTCTTGAGGCCCTCATCACCAACTCGCTGCTTGGCTGTAATTCTGACATTAAGAGAGCAAAATGTGTCTGGAAACAAGACTGTGTGCAACCGTGCAGAATGAACAATTTTAGATAAAACATTATTCAGCGTGAAGATACGGATGATTTGTTTTATCCCTGATTACTAAAGCAAATTGGCTTCTCACCGTTTCTATGACTCAGCCACCCAAAACTATCCGTGCTGTCAATGAATCCAACCAAAGGAGCCAAGAGGGCTGGCTGGAGCCTGCTGTTTGGGTTACGCTACATGCTTCCTGGCTCTCAGCTCTTAAGCGCTCAGGAAGGAGCATGTTAAACACTGACACATTTGTTATTATCCAATCATTCCACTCTTCACTCTGCATGAACGTGATTGGAAAAAGAAGTAATGTGCACAAGACGCTTGCTAACAGCTGACGTTTGGCTCTTGCTCTTTCATACATGAAGATGTTTTTTTGTAACGGTGGATGTTGTGGCTGTGAGGCATGTTGACGTCACTGATGGTGACTGTGAGGTGGTTGGCTGAGAGGTACAATACAGACGGAGTGTTGGTGTCACCTCAGAGTCCAGGGGAGGAAAGGGAAATGTTTTTTGGTCAGGTGGAAAGGAAAAGAAAATGCACTAATGAGCTATTTCATACAGTAACAGCGGATGAGATGAAACAATAGTTCTGAAGGAAGAAGTGAAGAGAGGAAGGATTAGAATAAGGAGTGATAAGAAAGCCAAAAAGGGATTTTGGCTTGGATAAATACACACTGCCAAGGGGAAGTGTGAGAAGATCAATTTGGAGACATTCTGCAAAAAGACAGTGTTGTCACCAAAGGGGCTGTAGCCTGTCTTGATTTGCTCTCCCTCCCCTTCCCACTTTTGCTCGTTTTGCACCCACCCACATCCACGTGTGCCCACTTACCCTCCACTCTCAGCCCTCCCCATTTAAGGCTGTAGCTGGACCTCAGGAATACACCGAGCCCAGCCTATCGGCGGGTTGTTAGTGGACCAGCATGTTTCTGAGCACATGTGAAACACAGAGGCAGCTCTCACCATTGCATGAAAGTCAGGGCCAAGGTCATGTGAATAATCATAAGGGAGCTGTGTTGTTTCTGTGTCCCTGAGCAGGAATCAGTCTCTCTCTACTGACCCAAACTATCTGCATAATGCACAGGATGCAGTTCCATCCGTGCAGAGAATCGGATGAGTTAATCATTAGCCTAATTTACTGCCTGAAGGTTCCTCACCCTCACCAAAAACTGACAATGACATTTTTAGCCTTTTTTTTTTCACGAGTAACATTTAGCCACCACTGACTGATATATTGGGGTCAGACTGACTTCTTGTGCCCAAATCAGCTCTTTTTTTGTCCACATGTACAACAGATTGTCTTCAGCTGCATGGCTTTTAAATATATGCAGGTGGGACATTTTTGTTTAAATTATCTTATATTATTCCTTTATATAACTTGACCTGCACATTATGCATTTATTTCAAAAATGGTAAAATAAATTCCAATTTAACTTATTTTTACTACATCAGTTAACAAGAAAAGCCCAATGAGGCATCTGTTTAATGACTGAATGGATTGTTGCTCAAATTATCTGGCTTAAATTCCTCCATTTCCGTCCTCCTCCTCTGTGTCTGTCTGATGTCCCTGCAGCTTTTTCTGTTTTTGCTTTGTTGGTTGAGTCCATGTTGTTTATTTGTGATGCTCTGGACCATACAGTGGTTCTTCATGTTGGTGTGTGGCAGACGCTGTGAGCTAATATTATCTGACTAGCTGATTCAGTTTGTTACTGGAGGACCAGCAGGCAGCAAGACAATGGTGAACTGTATTCTTCAAAATCTCATTCAAATCTGGTTACTGCAATACGAGATTATCCCTCCGCTGGTTTCTTCTTCTTTAGTTGTCGATTCTTACAACATTTGAGCCTTTGTTCGCTTTACATCGCTATATACAGCTGTGTTCAGCTGTTTGTGATGCCTGGAGAAGGCACCTAATTGAACAGCCATGAGGATGAGCCTGAATGACTCATGGTTGTCCTGCTGGGTCGATAGGATCTTGTGACAGTTTGACTCATCAACTGGGAAGAGAACTGGGGAGAGATTGATAGTGCTGGTTATTTTAGTTCATTTGTTTATCAAGTAAAGTAGGTTGCATTAAGTACGTTGTCTAAAACTGATGCATTTCTGTAATGCATACAAAAAGTAATTTTTGCAAATGAAAGTATTTCTCCCCTTTTTATTGTTAGAAATCACAGAAATGGATCAAGATAATCCAGACCAAAACAAGACACTAGAAGACAACCCAAACCGTGGAACAGAGGCTTTAACTTCTTCATCAGACACAGCAGCTCCTGCCACCGATCCCTCGACTGGCCAGCCTCCAGCTCCGCCACGGCCTCGGCGACCACAGAGGAGCTCCAGGGTTGAGGGATCTGTAGATATCTCAGAACCCAAAGCTGAAGCCAAAGCTGAACCCATTTTACTTTCCAACCAGAACGAGAATGACCCTGATGGTGCTGCAGTGAGCCACCCAAAACCCTCCCGCCCCGCTGCGCTCAAACCTCCAGGGGAGCGCATGGGGCCAAGCATTAAGGTGGGTCCTAAAGGTCTCGGTCACCACCCGCACCCAGTGAGGGCTGCTTCGATGCCCCAACCCCCAGCCAGCAGGCCGGTTCCCTCTCACCTGAACCCACATGCACAGAGAGCCCTTTCTGTGGCAGGTACTGCTGACACCGAGCCTCAGACCGTGGAGGACTTCAGGTGGGTTTCCTGATCTAGTTTGGTCCTGACAGACATTCCTCTCATTTGCTGACTGAGATCGAGTAGCCGTGGCACACACATACACACACATTTATGGTAAACCTAAAACATGTGACCTGATTTTTAGGTTCAGGGTTTATGTAACATTTGTGTATTTCTTTACAACTGGATGTTAGATTATTTTTTTATAACTCATATAGTTCAATAGGCTTCAAAAAGCTCTACATTAAAAGAGTTCCTGGATATTATGTTGATAAAATAACACAATAAGGAATAAATTTGTCATTCTTAGTAGATTTATTCTTAAATGTTTATTTTAATTGCGATGACAGAAAACAAATTACAGCTGTTAAACTTGAAGACGTATTTTCTGTTTCAGCTACCACTTTAAACGTGTCCTACATGTTCTACTTTTGTTAGAGGATTAACAATAACGAGTGGTGTTAGGTTTAAACCAGTTTGTTGAGTAAGATGTTTGCGTTGCCCATGTGCAAACATTTTATTTGCTTGCAGAGATAAATTCCCATTAGCACTGAGAGTAAGAAACTGAAAACTCTCTGACTTTTTTTTTAACTAATAACTTTTAAAATTTGGTGTTATGCTTTTATATAAATAAGAATATCTACTGAAAGGGGTTTGAATTGTCTAAATAGTTTTATAAAGTCTATCTGAAGTCAACTAATGTGTAATTGTCACTGCTTTTAGTGGCGAATATAGTCAGAATGCAAATATTTTTAATCTATTCATAAATGTAACTAAATAACAAAATACAATAAATTTAGTTAAAATTTCACAATTTAATATAGTCAAACTTTTAATCTTATAAAGAAAATATTATAAGGGAGCAATGAGAGGGTAAGCAGGTTCTGCTGTCTCATTCTTTATGTTGTGACACATGATTGTAGGAGATGAGTGTTAGTGGGAGTTTATGTAACCATATCCTCCAACAGGGTGCACATCATTACCTGGAACGTCGGCTCTGCCACACCGCCTGATGACATCACATCTCTGCTGGGATTGCATGTTGGTGACGGAAACACAGACATGTACATTATCGGGTGAGTGGTGGTCACTTTATGTAAACTTGTTCCACATCAACACTGTAGATAACGTCACTAACAAACAGGTTTAGCTGTTTTTTTTTGCTTCTCCCTCTAAAACATTGTTACACGTCCTTATTTTCTGGCTGCTGACCATTTGTGCTCTGCTGTGTCATTTTTCCTTCAAGGCTGCAGGAAGTGAACTCTATGATCAACAAAAGACTGAAAGATGTCCTCTTCACAGACCAGTGGAGCGAGGTCTGCATGGAGAGACTAAGCCCCTTTGGTTATGTGCTGGTCAGTAATGCCTTTTTGTTGTTTTCATGTTCTAAATGAAACACTAAACAGCTTAGATTTGTGCACATCACATAATCGCTGATGAGATCTCTGCTTCTTGCTGTTCAGGCTCGTTTTGTTCCTTGAGCAATAGATGGGGTGATGATTAATAACAGGCGTGTAATGTCAATGTACCTTCTATCCTCCACTGTCTGCAAAGTTCAAACTCAGTCTTTATAGCTGCATACATGTCAGCTGTGCTACTATTTTCTGGTTTACTTTTCAACAGCAAATACACACACACACACACACACACACACACACACACACACACACTGCAGCTGTGTGTATTGGTGTTACATTGCATTCCTCTGATACAGTGCTTGGCACAGTTGGCATGGTGAGCCAGAGATGGCGAATAAGCTGTCAAGCTAAAAGTGCTGGACAAACGTCTCCCAGGGTGCTGTTTTATTTTTGGATCATGTTGATGGGTGTCTGACAGTGAGACTGATGCTGTCCTCCAGCTCTCTCATGCTCTGCTAGGTTGGTTTAAAGCTTACTAAAATCATCTTGATGTCACTTCTTTGTCTGTTTCCAGTGAATACAGTGCTGTGCGTCAGAAGTTGTGTAAAGTGGAGTTTCTCAAGCTCTTAAGCAAGCAGAGTAATGTTTACGATGTCTGTAGGAAGTTAAGTAGTCTTGTCACAGTGGTGGGCAGACATGTAGTAACAGACACAGTAACCGCTCCGCCTGTTCTTTCTGCTTTTAGACTGTCTGCTGCTCACCGAGGCTAATTTTCAGGTTGGAGCTGCTGTAGGCACCAGAAAGCTCAGTCCAGTCAGCCTTTTACTGCAGCAACACAAAGCTTACAGGACATTATTTTATCCTGTTCATTCACCACACAATTAGAGCTGACTGTCACTAAAACAAATCTGTCTTTGTAAGCTACAATTTACACTTTCTAATGCCAACAAAGCAGAACTATTTAGATTTTGTTAGGTCAATGCTTTTTGTAAGAAATGGAACAATTCTGGTTTTGAGCGCCAATAATGATTTTTTTATTTTTGTATAGCTCTCATTGATTTTTCTTTCATTCTGATTTATCTCAAAGAACTATAAAAAAAACTTTAAAAAAATTGTTTTTGACTAACATGAAAATGATGATTATTGAAGTAAAAACCTCCACATACTGAGTTCACAGAATAGTAGTCGTTTTTATGAAAAAAAAATAATTTTTTTTTTGAGTTTCAGATTGGCTGATTACAGATTAAGCTGACTCATTCTGATCATCAGGTGATTCTTTTGGTGCATTTATTTTTATTGTATTTAAAGGCACAAATACAATCTACAGAAAATATCTAATGTTTGCTCTTTAATTTTTGAAAAAACGATGAAAGATGGTGCTTCTGAGGTCATTTGCATTAAGATCTGGAATGACTAAACTCTTATTTTTGCAAATGCCAAAGCTTTCCCTCTAACACTACTCTTGTTTACTCAGAGTTAGTTTTTTCTGTTGTGTACACTGTCACACAAGACCCAACATACCCGTCTGCACACACAGTCTTCCACTCCACATCTTTGAAATACTTATCTTTAGACCTAAATGACATCTCTGCTTTAAGCAGAAATGTAGCTTGACATCATATGTTAACATATATTGATAAGAAATGTGGTTTACATGAGAAGATCCACCTTCTCTTATGTCTCACACACAAACATTCACTATGTCCACGCTTGCACCAGAAAATAGCCTTTATGGTTCAGTGGATTACATTATGCAACAAATTTGTTCAAATAGACTGCTAGCATGCAGAAAAAGGGTCTTGTCACGTGTGCCTCTGCTAATGCCTGCAAGGCTTTTCAGTTTGGGTGTGATTGTGCTTCTTCAGACTGAGGGGGTTGAGATGCTGAAACGATGTGACAGTGGGTGAGGGAGGGGTGAACGTACATATCTGGAAATGGGTTTGACGCGATATGCAAATGCTTGCTCCACCTAAAAAGTGCTCACGTCAGGCTCCTGGCTGCTTTTACTAGTACAAAAGTATCTGTTGTGTCTTTTTTGTCATGTCGGACGAGCAGAAATGTCAAGATTTGCATATTATAATGTAGCATAACAAGACAAGAGTCTGGATTTAGAAGGAGTTTGGAATTAAAGAAAAGTTCAACCATCAAGAACACTGCAGGCTTATCTCACATTTGGGGTCAACTAGAAGATGTAGCATCCTTGATGTGCAGTGTGTCGTGTTAAGTATTAAGAGAGCAAGGCCACAGGGTCTACAGGGCTAGTATAAAGGGATTAGAACAAGGGAGAGTGTGACAGAGGGCCATGGTGATTTGCATTTGTACAATTATAATGTTGTTCGAGTGAATTTTGTATTTGTTTTTGTTAGAGAATCATGCAAATGATCTCCTCATATCTCTTGTGTCATGTTAGGGTTACGATCAGTCTGTCCTTATTTGCCTGTTTGTCCTCCAGGTGACATCACAGCGAATGCAGGGCGTGTTACTTCTCATCTTTGCCAAATACTTCCATTTGCCTTTCCTCCGTGGAGTCCAGACTGAGACCACCCGCACAGGCCTGGGCGGTTACTGGGTAAGATGGTCACCGCATTATGGAGAAGTCACACAATACAACAACAACAACCAAAAACTACTGGTACATCAGTGTAATAGCATAGGTACTCTATCATAGCTCATGTAATTTATTAGACAAACCTTGATTCACCTAGCTTTATGGTCCATTAGCTCTTGCTATATAACTTGAAAAAAGACGTTACTGAATGTGAATTTGATTCTTGGTGTTGAATGATGTCATATATTAGACCAGTTATAAGATCTCAAACAAGTCGAACAACTTTAAAATCAGTTAGATCACTTTATAATCAAATCTTAAAAGTACTAATAAAGTACTAATGTTTAGATTTTTTATAATTAAATTGCTTATTTGATTGCTTGGCTTGTTTTTAAAATAGCTTATAATATAGGTAAAATTCTCAGTTTGAGCCGCTATATGCAGAGTTTACACTCAAACATTGTTTTATTGAGTCAGAGCAGTTAAGAGTAGAATGAGAGAAAATCCACTGACTCATTTTGTGCCCCCGGTGAGCACTTGACTGTTTGCATTAAATATTGATGCTGTTTGGTCTTTAATGAGGATGCTTCCTGGTTTGCTGTGAAAGATACAAATGATAAATAATGACCTACTAATAATGACTGCTCTTAGATTGTATTTGTTACTGATTATAATCATTTTATACAGTCATTTATTTATCTCACTTAAATTTCAAACACTTCTCTTTTCCTCTGAATTCAGTCTCATTTTGTTTATGTTCTGCTGAATCACATGAGACATCTCAGGACATTTTACACTGTAATATAATGAGCTTTGGTTATCTGCTGTTGTTTTTTTTACAGGGAAATAAAGGTGGAATTAGTGCTCGTATGTCAGTGTTCGGCCACAGCATCTGCTTCCTTAACTGCCACCTGCCAGCTCACATGGAGAACTCAGATCAGCGCATGGAGGACTTTGAGAGCATCCTGCAGCAGCAGCAGTTTGAGGGCCAGGCGGCCGTCGGGGTTCTTGATCACGAGTAAGACGGTGCACATCAACACATGTGTACACACAGGCATTCCTCTTACTATACTGTATATTAACAGGATGACAAGCAGGGTGTAAATGATGATGACAAATTTTCTGCAAGATCACTGCTGCAGTTTCATCTTAAAACTGTTTAAGTTGTCATGCATAAAGTATATTTATCATAATGCTAAATTTACCCTTAATTACCCTTTTTTACTCATAATTTACCCTTTTTTGTCTTAGTTTCAGGGAATAATCAAACCACTATATGAATATTTTAATAAACACGGCACATATCCAACTTCTTAATCAGTTAACTAATTTTAGCTTTCGTAGTTCCTGTCCCTTTACAGACTAAGGCCACGTATAATCAGATTACATCAGATGACTAATCATTATGATTTTAACTGTAAAAGATAACAGTAATAAAAATCAGATTTGCTGTGCCTGAATTCTGCAGCCTTGTGTTAGAACACCATCAGTAAACACAGTTGTTTAAATGTTCGACTCTTTCTCCTTTTTTCCAGCCTTGTATTTTGGTTTGGGGACCTAAATTTCCGTATTAATGACCTGGACATGCAAGTTGTGAAATCAGCCATTGATAACAACAAGTTTCCTGTTTTGTGGGAAAAAGATCAGGTAAAAATCAAGATTTTATATATTTAAATATAGAGGGCTGAAAACATATTTTACTCATCTGCATATGATTTTTTTCCAAAAACTATAGACTTCCCACTGTCTAAAATCAATTTGCGTTCTAAAATAATATAAAAATTTTAATTTGAACTTGGAGAGTGTGGTTGCAAGCATTTTAGGTTATGCTCTTTCTTGCCACTACAGGGCAACAGAGAGCTCGACTCTTGTATGAACAGTCATTAATTTTGTGAACCAGGATGCAGTTTCTTCTGATTAATATTTCTGCAGCTGAACATGGCCAAGGACAGTGAGACAGTGTTGGAGGGATTCCAAGAGGGGCCACTGAAATTCCCTCCTACCTACAAGTTTGATGTTGGAACAGATACATACGACACAAGGTTGGTGATGCCGGGGGTGTTTTTATCATTTCTAGGCCACTGGTCATAGATCACAGTACGAGTTATTACACTCTCCGCTCTGAAAGGTCTTCACTAGCCTGAAGGAAGTGTGAAGACCTCTGCTTTTTTCTCTTATGTTCTGTTTTAAAGTAAGATATTTTCCCCTTTGTTGAGTCTTTTTGTCTTCCAACATCACCAGCGGGAAGAAGCGTAAACCAGCTTGGACTGACCGGATCTTATGGCGCCAGAGAGCCACTGCGCCTGATGTTCCGAGCGTGGGGAAGCGTGGGTCCATTTCAGGGCTGACCAGTGGGATGAAAGTGACACAGCACTGTTACCGAAGTCACATGGAATACACCGTCAGTGACCACAAACCAGTCTCCTCTATCTTCACACTGCAGGTGGGATCAGATCAGAAAATATTTTAAAATAACACGTTTTTTGGGATTTATACTTTTTATTATTATAGGTAATTTTAAATATGTAGCACCGTTAAACTGTTAGGTGTTAAATCCTCTTTGTAGTTCCCGTACAGGGTGGATGTTCCACTGGTCACAATCATAGTGGAAGATGAGTGGAACAGTATTGAAGATGCTAAAGCAATATTCAAACTGGTGCCCAACTATTCTCGCAGCTCCTGGGACTGGATTGGATTATACAAGGTAACTTGGAGTGATTATTTAAACAAACCCACATAGGAAACATGTTTGAACATTTCCACTTAAAATCTCTTACTTTTTGCGATGTTGCTGTTGGATCTCAGGTGGGTTTCAAGCACCATAAGGACTATGTGGGCTATGTGTGGGCAAAGCAGGAGGAATCAGACTTTTATCGGCAGGAACATCAGGTAACTGTTGCTGCATGTTGAGTTTCCCTCAGAGATAATTTTTCTGTCACATTTAATGTCTGAAAAACTGTTTTTCAGGTAATCTTTACAGAGGAGGAATTACCCAAATGCTCAGGGGATTTTATCTTGGGTTACTATAGCAACAACATGAGCTCCATTGTGGGTGTAACAGAGCCATTTCAGGTAATCATAACCCATTGCTTTTTCTTGACTTTAAAATAATCAAAGCTTTTGCTGCTAGCGGTCTCATTTTTAATCCTGCTAGAAGTTTGCAACTCTTCCTCCGTATTTATTTTCTACTCTATCTCTCCTTTTCATTTATCCCCAGATCCAGCTTCCCACTTTAGAACATGACATCAGTTCTTCAGACAGCTCTGACTTCAGCTCAGAAGATGACAGCACTGTCGTCATGAAGATGAGATCCCGCAGTCCCAGTCCTCAAAAGGGCAAACATGGCAGCCATCGTGGAGGCAGCCATAGTCACTCAGGGAGCCGCTCCAGCAGCCCGACCCAGCCCCAGACGAAGGAACCCAACACTGCCGACAGCACCGCAGCAGAGAGCAAGTCTGCAGGAAGTCCAGAAGAGGGCAGCAGCAGCCAGCAGTCTGGACCTGGGGAGGATTCAGGAAAGTGATGCAACACAAAGTCCTGTTGTTGTTACAGGTTACATAACCAACTGTTGTGTCTTTACTCCATACATCCACTACACTCTATGTTTAAAAACATACAGTTAGTGATGCCATATGTTTCAGGAATAATCATCCGATTTGATCAGATGGTTTACTTGGCCTTGAGTTGTTTTTTCTGAAGCTGTGCTCTTTTTTATTTGTATACCTTTCTCTCAGTTTTTCCTCTACTTTTGTCTGTTCTCAGGTGTGGACAGTACAGGGAGCTGACAGCTTGCATTAGAAATCCCTCAAAAATCCATGACCATATAGACTGCTTACAAAATATGTTTTAGGAAATTTTTAGTTTAGCATTGATGGACCAAACTGGTCAAAGGAGTCCAAATAAGCAACATGGGGGGTGTGACATACTTTACACCTGCTCACAATCATTCACGGTTTGCTTTAGAAGTGAAATCTGTGTCATTATTGAAAATGTTGACAAAATTTTAATCAAAAGCTTCCATTATTATGTATTACCAATCACTCACAAGTTTCTACAAATGGAGAAAGCCATACAATGTGATGGTATGGTTGTGGTTATATTCTGCTTTAGAAATCAGAGCACATGACAACATATTCTCTAATATGCAGGAAGAATTTTAACTGACCCCTATTAAAGTAATAACAACCTTTCTAGACCCAGAAAAACAGATCAGAACCAAAGTAGAGAGAGAATTTAGGAAGTTTAGACTAACGTTGTGAGTGTGAAGGTCTTTAAATAGACCACCATAGCAGAATATGATGGGTGTCAGAGGTGATGTCAGCTGGTCGCAGCACAGCTGTCCTGCCAGAACCAACTTGGTCACTTCCTGTTGGCTGGTTCAACCAGAGTGTTAACAACTGCAGCAGTACGTGACCCAGTACAGCACGACCTGCTTTTACACTCTCACTCTGGGGTCAGTTTAAGAGCCTTATAGGATACTTGATTTAAAACTAGTTCACCCTCAACACAAAATCGCATTGTTTAATTCTCTTTTTAATATGCATGAAAATGATAAAGTTTTAAATTAAGTATTTGATCCAAAACAAAACATTTATTTAATCTGGAGCTTACACAAAATAGAGCAAGAATTCCCATGTAAACACTACAGGGATTTCTAATGTGCTTTTGCACCTTATAAAAGCTAAAATGCTCCACTGTTTCAAAACTGTTGTTTTTTTTTTCTCAGGTCACGTGTTTGTTTTTTCTTTACTCGCATCCTCACCTAATGATCCTGTTGATTAGCTGACTAACAAAATTCTCAATATTGTTGCATAATTAATATGTGACCCCGTTGTTGCCCTTTTATTAGGACAATGTTGTGGCTGTGAGTGACAGGTGTGTGTCTGTAATTAGCTGTCTGTATGTTTTCTGGATATGTGCATGCTTGTGTGTTGTGGATGTGTGTGTGTGTGTGTGTGTGTGTGTGTGTGTGTGTGTGTGTGTGTGTGTGTGTGTGTGTGTGTGTGTGTGTGTGTGTGAGTAAGAGAGAGAATAACTGTGCTTAAAGGTATAGGGTTGTGTTTGCATGGTTTACTGATGGACATACTGTACATTCCGGTACTGTGGTTTTTGTGCCGTGAAGTGCTGTTTTTGACTCCTCTTTGTCATATTTGTGACTGTGAAAGTTGTTATAAAACACAGAGAAGACGATATGAAATTTAAGCTTCAGTGTAAATGTTAGTTCTAGAGATAAAGGGTAGTTCTATTTGGATAAATTCAAATTGTTGGAATATTCTACTGCATTTTTAATTTCCTTTTGATTTAAAAAATGAATGAACCTTAAATATGCTTGAGAAAAGATTGTTCTACTTTAGATCATTTATAAACGTATGTTCAGTACTACATTCATGATCAGTGACTATTGTTAAATGTCTGCTGAACGTTACCATTTTGTAATTTTGTGGTTATGATATAGGAAAATGTATGTAAAGAAAAAACATAAGGTTTGTCAAAAATCATATATATATATGTATATAAATAGCATATATATATATATATAAATAGAAGACAATCTGTACCACAAAGATTATTTTCCTTAAATTATGTATTTATTTTCTTATTTAACTTTTAAATGAGCCTGAAATCTGCTGGGCAGTGATGAGCTTTATTTCAGTGCAAATGTCAAGATTATATTAGAGATAGTTATTATTTTTTCTTAGAGGAACTGTAATAAGAGATTATTTCTTCTATTTCCATCATTTAAATTCTGCTTTCACTGTCACAAGTGTAGATTGTTTAGTCTACATGTGTTTGTATAAATGTGATTGAAACAGGAAAAAATCTACAGATCTGTGAGATATTAATTGCTGGTTTATCAAGATGTTTTATCTCTGTAACGTTGTTGAGTCAGAGCATTAAGAAGGTTGCTTAGGGGTTTATGGCTTTGTTCTCCAACCCCAAAGCTCTTAAAATATTGTCCAAAGAATAAAACATCTTCTTTTAAGTTGTGCTCTGTCTGTTCATTATTTCTTTTCATGTATAATGCCATTAGCAGGAAAAAAATTATAAATGTAGGGTTATTTGTTGCAAGGAGACAAAAAAAGGTGATTTGCATGAAAATGCATTTTACAAAATAAAAAAATGATGTCATATTAAACTATAATTCTGAGCCATACACAGGTGTTCGTCTACCCTTTGTTATGTTTACTTTGTTTGCTCAAGCTTTTGCATAAAAAGATCATGTTAGATTCTTTTCAGTCTTTACAAAGGTCAATGATGCTATTACAGCACTTTAAACATTGTTTTAGTTATGTATGTGTAATGGCCAATATTAAACAGGACCTTCTCTTATTGATGGGTCATTTTTCAACACAATAAAACATCAGGCAACATCAGGTTCATCTTGCATCATGTTTCCTCCCTTTGAAATAAACGTGTCCACCTTGCAAATTCATGCTGACTGGCCTACACTGATGCAACACTGCTCAGGGATTGAGTTGCTTGTCTGAGTGACAGGAAACAAAGCTGAGTAATAGTGATGATAACCAGAGAAGACATTGTCCCAAACCATAACGGTAAAAGTTGTGACTTTACAACAAATTGTAAACATTTAAAGATGCTTTTTCCTGTGGAGTTCTGAATGTGAGCATTTACCATAACAGGAATTTCATTAATCAATCTTACAGTGGAAATTACCAAGTCCATCTCCATTTAGCAGGTAATCATTTTTGTCTTTAGTTAAGGCAAATAAAGTACTGAGTAAAAGGTTCATCATATCCCTGTACCTTAAGGACACTGACTAAAGCCTCTTTGTTCTATTGTTTGCATTTAGATAATTAATTGGTAATCATCTTATTAATTGATTTGTTAACATATACAAAGATGTTGTATATCAACTATATTTTTTTAAAACTGAAAGTAAACCAACACCCCACCTAGTTTTGGTTCATAAGTTTCTTCCAATCAAATTGTTATCTTGTTTAGAAGATAAAACCAAGGTAAACCTGCTTTTTAAAGACATTAATTAAATAAATCTCAAGACTACAGTGGCCCAATATGTACATGATTGTCATTAGTGATCATCATATTACATAAGAGTACCTGAGGCACAAACATGGGAGCTTTAAAAGTGTATTATAACTCAATTATTTTCTTAATATGATGTTCTCTGCATCTGTTCTTTCCATGGCCAATTTTCCCTTTGCAGTGGATAACTAGATCTTCATCCATCTGCAGCAAAGTCAAATTTGGACAGGTTAATCTAGCTGTGTCACTGCAGACTCACATGTTCTGGTGTTTTTATATCTGAAATAAATGCAACTTATCAGTTTAATTTATCTGGGCATTGGTTTATAACAAACTTTTATAGTGGTTCTGATGAAATTATTTTTTTCAATAGTGTTTCATTGGCAAATTTATTCATCTAGGCTGATATTAATTTTGAGGGCAGAATAATTTTATTTTGTATGATAACGGTGCAATCCTGCAACTTGAAATTATAGGGTATAAATTAACCAAGGGTGAACAGCAACATAGCGAGGAGGTTCAATGGCAAAGAAAAATCATAAGAACTTAGAGCAGATCTAACACCTACTGATTCTCAGACTTATACACATGAAGTGAGAATGGGAAGCTGATTCATCATATCAGATTATATGTACAAAGCAGTTTTCATAAATTACAGTAAATTAAGCTTTCAGCTTCTCACAGTGCCACTCACATCATCCACAATCAATACTTCAAATATTTTAGATTACATGACAGGACTGTACAAATCTGAAATAGAATTGTTAAAGGTAAATACATTTTAGTTTTGCTTTTTGTAAGCTTAATTTTAGATCTCCAGTAAAAAAAAATAAAAATCCCAAATACCTAAAATAATTTTGAATGAAAAACATTTACCTGGCAGATGTCATCATCAATATGAATATTCAATATTTATATAATGACTATCTACTCTGTTTAAAATCAGAAATTGAAATTTGGAATAGTGACAATTTAATTACAAAAATCAAAAATATATTTTGATATAAGAGGAACGAGGATTAAAGATTTTGTTTTTTTAATTTTACTCTTGAAAGAATAGATTCCATACATCTAGGTTTGCTCTTTTATTATATGTTACTTTCACCAACACGTTTTGTATTCAATCATAAATCCGATGATGACGCAGAAAATCATATCTAAGGTTAAAAGTCCAAAATTGACTCTTGTTTTCCTGTAACGTAAAAGCACATGATCCCGATCACATTTTCGATTTGGCAATGCATTCTTAGTTACAGTGGAGTACTGTCCTGTGATAGGCTCATAATACGCTCCACCTCCTCTTACGTCATAATGTCTGATCTCGCAGGATAAATAGTGGAGCACTGCGACATGAGGCTTAGAGGATCAATACGCCGACTGATAAATGCTGAGTCCTTAGACCGCTGCTAAAAGCACATATTAAGCACTCTTGATACTAACGTAACATAAAACTGTACTAGCATCAGCCGTAACAATGATGAACGGAGAGATCAACGGTTTTCACAACTCTCTTATTGAGGAGGACTGCTTCTTATTCACCTCAGAGTCGGTCGGAGAAGGACACCCCGGTAAGACACGGCACGCCGGCCTTTTGTCATCATGTCGCGGAATTAGTAGTTTTGGAGGCTGTGCGAAGTTAATGATCTTGTTTAGTTTGTCACACCTAAGATTTAACGGCACATTTATGTTTGTAATAACGGGAGTGGTATACACGGTCCCATTTGACCGCTACGGCCTCCTCTAACCACTCCGATGTGTAGCTGGGCCGGTCTCTAGAGCACGCGCTGTTAGCTAATATGCCAAATTTCGCTGACTGTATGGCCACGGGACATGACTGCTAATGTTATCCACTGGCCATTACAACGTAACGCAGTGGTTACGTTGTTTTACTTAAGCTAATATAGTTTGTTGGGCGTTCTTAAGTAGGGAACAGCGTGGTTGCCTTCCGGTCTCGAGCCAAGTTGCGCGCGCTCGACTCCACATGTTCTGTTGCTGAAATGGCGACTGTAACTAGACTCCATCCTCCTCTCTGAGCATTAAGGACCGGTGGCGCGCCCATTCCACTGTCTGTTTTAACCTGGTTTTGTGGTTTTACTGCAGTCTCTCATCGGTTAATTAATTTTTTTTTTACGTTTTCAGATAAAATCTGTGACCAGATCAGTGATGCAATCCTAGATGCTCATCTCAAGCAGGATCCTGATGCCAAAATCGCATGTGGTCTGTAGTATATGTTTTTGACTTTTCCTTTAGTCAGAATTTTATTGATAAGTGTTGAAATGTTTGCCCTAACTTGTATTTACCTTTGCCTTGCTTGATGCAGAGACTGTTGCCAAGACTGGGATGATCCTATTGGCAGGTGAAGTGACATCACATGCTGTGGTTGACTATCAGAGAGTTGTGCGTGACACCATCCGCCAAATTGGATATGATGATTCTTCCAAAGGTGTGGCATAGTGTTGTAATTTTTGCTCAGGCTTGAAGTCCTTGTTACATTTCTTGTTTTAATTTGTAACAATCTTCTACTCAGGTTTTGACTATAAGACCTGCAATGTGCTTGTGGCTTTGGAGCAGCAATCTCCTGACATTGCTCAAGGTGTTCACATTGATCGCAATGAGGAGGACATTGGAGCTGGGGACCAGGTCAGGAGTTAAAAAAACAAAGATTAAAAAGTTGGGGTGCTTTGAAACTACAGTATACAAAGTTGTAATCTAAATATTGATTTATTGTTTTTTAACTTTGTAGGGTTTGATGTTTGGATATGCAACTGATGAGACTGAAGAATGTATGCCGCTCACAATCATCCTTGCCCACAAACTGAATGCCAAGTTGGCTGACCTGAGACGCAATGGCACCCTTTCATGGCTTCGGCCAGACTCAAAGACACAGGTAAAATTGTTAGACTAGGTGTTGTTTAATATTAGTTTTAGTTTATTTATTAATATATTTCTTGACAAATTGCATGTCATGTATTTGCAGTAAGATTTATAGTTATGAGCACTGGTTATCAAGTTTCCACATATGATACAGTTTTTGGTAGTTTGCTCATTTGTTTTCACTTATGTTGCAGGTGACAGTGCAGTATCGCCAGGACCGTGGTGCAATGCTCCCTGTGCGAGTGCACACAATTGTCATTTCGGTTCAGCACGATGAGGATATCTGCCTTGAGGAGATGAGGGATGCTCTGAAGGAGAAAGTCATCAAGTCTGTTGTTCCCTCTGTGTATTTGGATGATGACACCATTTATCATTTGCAGCCCAGTGGACGGTTTGTGATTGGAGGTCCACAGGTAAATCATATCTAAACCTTTTCAGAATACCAGTAGTTCTTTTAACCTTATGGTTACTTATTGAATTAACTGCTGTTATTTTGTTACAGGGAGACGCTGGCCTCACTGGACGTAAAATCATCGTAGACACCTACGGTGGCTGGGGAGCCCATGGTGGAGGAGCCTTCTCTGGCAAAGATTACACCAAGGTGGATCGTTCTGCTGCGTATGCTGCACGCTGGGTGGCAAAGTCTCTGGTAAAGGCTGGACTCTGCAAAAGAGTACTAGTTCAGGTAAGTAGTTGTATCAAAGTCCACCTGCCTTCATACAGTGTGGGGTTCCCAGAGGTTCCTGTCTGAGGCGTTGTGCTTTTATGCTTGATATAACCCGTTTATGTGCTGTATTAGGTATCCTATGCCATTGGAGTCGCCCATCCACTCTCCATTTCTATCTTCCACTACGGGACCTCCCAAAAGAGTGAGAGGGAACTACTTGATATTGTGAGGAAGAACTTTGATCTCCGTCCCGGAGTCATTGTCAGGTAATGATGAAAAATGAAACTGCAGGTTCAGTTGGCCTAGTTTCCCATGTGCTTTATTTATTCAGTTTCTCTGTTGTAGATTAGCTTTAATAAGCAAATAAACTACAGCAAGTTTTGTTTTCCTTTCTTAAATCAGAAATTGTGTGTTTGTTTTTTGGTTTAGTTTTTGTTGTTGTTTATTTTTGAAATTATTTAAATGTAATAAAATTTGATAGACAGACCTAAAAGTTCGTTAACCCTCGTGCTGTCTTAGGGGGTCAAATAGAAAACTCATTAGTCCCCCAAATAAGGACAGTGTGATGGTTAAAAGTGAGAAAATTGTTCATCTTGTAAAGAGAAGGCATGCAGCTCAGGGAGATAAGTGTCTTGTAAAGTGGATGAGGGTTCTCTTCATCTGCAAGTGGCAGCGTCCAGTTGGTGGGCGTGGTAAGTGTTGAAGCTTCACGGTTTAAATTTATCTTATACCAGTCAGGTTCTTTACACTTCCCGTGGCTTCTGTGAGCATGAGTTTGTTTGTTAAAGTGACAGGTTTAATTGCTGCTAAAGATGTTGATTATGTATTCCAGGGATCTGGATCTGAAGAAACCCATTTATCAGAAGACGGCAGCCTATGGCCACTTTGGCCGAGACTCCTTCCCATGGGAGCTGCCCAAAAAGCTCAAATACTAAATCTGTTAAGCTTTTCCCCCTAGGCTTGTTGGTGTATACTACAGAGAAGCCTCCAAGGTTCCAGGGGTGAAATGCACTCTTCTCTTTCTCTTCCTCTCTCTTTCTCTCTTTCATATAATATGGCACATGACTCCATTCTTACTCCACCTCCGTCTTTGTCTTATTAACTGTTTCTTGCTGGTTGCGCAATTGTGCTGAATCATAGGAGGCATGCCTCAGAGACTTGGCTTTTTTTTGTCTGAATGAGTTCCATGAACTCATGCCTGATAGTACTTTGTTTTTTCAGTCTTCAAGTCCTCCTGTTTCTTGTTGTCATAGAGTAGCTGCATTCAGTTGTTCTCTGGCATTCCACTTGGGTCAGTAGCATAAGTCTTCAACTTAATGTCACCACGGTAGCATATTTGACAATATGCGATACACTTCTTAATTTTATGGTGCTATTATATGGAGTCAACGTAACATCTAAAAACAATTTCAGTATAGTCCAATTTTAAATCTGTAATTTTGTAGTTGAAGAGTCTAGTTTCCTGCCACTAAACCCTAGAGTCCAGCTTTTTTTTTTTTCAAACATTCCTCTTCTTTCACTTCCTTGTCCTGGTGTTCTTTGTCTTTTTTTGGGGCTTTATTCCCTCATCTTTGTGGAGGATGGTAGAAAAACACAAATAAAATTCAAGGGTTATTGCTGTCTTTACTAAAATGCTATGCATTGCAGGCTAAGGGGCAAGCCAGATCCTAATTATACAAGCTCCAATGAGCATAAGGCCTCACATGCCCCTGCAGACCTTTGCTGTTTTCTGACGTAATACAGAAAAGTCAGAAGCTGCTATGTCACTGCTCTGGTCTGCAGAGGTGTTTGATATACTTGATAGTGATGGAAAAATGTGCTTGTTTATGCATAGAAATGCAGTTTTTTAAACTATTTTGAAAAAAAATATTTCCCTTGTTTTTATATGGATTTGAAATGACAAAAGATACTTGTGCCACTTAAGTATTGATGGCGGGTGTAGCTACAGAGAAACCCGTTTCCCATCTTTTTCTTAAGGGGGTGTGTTCTTTGCCACAGAGTCAGTCCAATCGCAACACTATTTATTTGTTCTCTGAAACATGGCGTGGATACAGAGAAGCCGACATTTCAGAAGGCAGCTTTAAACGGACTTTGGTTATTGAATCTTGAATTCCTTTTACTTGATCATTTCAGTGTTTGACTTGAGACCCAGGGTGTTGTACAGAAAAGCTTTGGTCTGCCTCAAGCAAGTGTCACTGGTAACTGTAAAAGACTTTTACAACCTCTTTTGTTTGTTTTTTGGATTGCAAATTTTTTATGGGTTACGTTTGAAGTCAATTAAAATGCCAGGTGCAATTCGATAGCTCTTACCCATCTTCATTAATGAGATGGCAACATTTGGTTGGTGTAGTACAGAGAAACCAGCCTTGTTTACAAAGTCATCTCATTAGTTGGATGGTTTAAAGTTATGTTTTTGTTTCCCTTTACCACCCAGAGGTCATCCCATGGGATACAATAAGTGTAAGAGTGCCTTTTTCTTTTTCCTCTCGCCCCTTTTGCTTTTCTCCTTCCTCACCAACATGCATTCAACTTCCAGAGAAGTAGCTCGTACTGTTAATGTGCTTCATGTCTAGACTGCATAGTTTCCTGATGCTCTGTAATAAATAAAAAGCTACTCATTTCAGATGTTTGGTCTCAATTTGTCTTCTTCTGCAAAATAACAGCAATCACATCAAAATGATGCTTTTGTCCAAGAATAAAAATTATTTTATTGTGCTTTGATGAAGTTGAGGTAAAACCAAAACTGCTGTGTTGAAATTTGACCATATGTGCAAAAACTAGTCGCAATCCAGATCACGCTCTCATCATTCAAAAAGTATTTTATGTGATATTAGGCACTAAATCAGGGGTGATTGAGGTGTGATCATCTCACAGCACATGTCTGAACAAGACTTGTTTCCTAGGGGAAGGAGGAAAAATGTTTACAGATTATATGTGTGTACACCTTAAGCAATTTTGTTAAAATTCTAGTTAAATTTAGTAGTTATATGTAGGCCTAGTTATACCATAATCTATCAAAAATAAAAATGTTTAGTTGAGTTCTATTTTCTGCTAACTACACAAAATCTCCTTGGTAACTTGGTTTATGTGTTTTATGAAATGATAAGGTCAAGATAAAAATCTGCATAATCCCATGTTTAGGTTTCATGAAATAGCCTTCAGGTCCAGCCTTGAGCTGATTTCCCAACATCTTCCTGGACCCAATAGTGTGGGTTACTTTGCTAGAATCACTAGCTGCTTGTGGGAAGGAGTGAATGCAAAACAATTCCTGCTACAAATTACTTTTGAGGTCATTTGGGAGGTTTAATTACATTTTGATGCTTTAGAAGATTTTCTAGGTGTGGCATGCTTATATTTTATAGATTAGCTATTCTGTCCCAGATGCAGTTCACATTCAGTACTAAAGATCTGCAGAGATACTTCTTTGATTAAATAATTCAAACAAATCAATAAAAAAAGTCTCTAAATAGAAGTTATTAAAGGAAAAATGAATGTAGTTTTTAAAATATACAATAATTTTTTTACAATTTACATTCTGTCTCAGCTGGAAAAAGTTCTATTAGATGTTTTAATTTTGCCTCACTCCATACACAGCATGCATATACAGAGAGGTTTAATCTATGAATGGGTTAGTCTATAATGTTTTTGTAACATGTTAGGGGTATTGATTTAGAGTTTTCATTTTATGCAGCCTATATTACGTAAAAAGTTTGCAATTGATTTAATTCAGTCAAGTTTTGACCTACTGACAGATGGATTGATGAGCTGTCAATGACTTTAGTTGGGTCTATATCTTTTTTATTTAATTATATTGATTTGACTTTCTTAAAGATTGAAATGATCAAATGTATTTCCAACATTCAGACAATCTGTGTGGACTTGATAAGGTCAGAGAGCTGCCTTCTTAAGTTATCTGGACAATGTGGAATACACATGCTTTGAAGTGAACTTTGTATTGAAAGCAGAGATTAGCCTCAAATCAACAAAGTTGCTTACTCATTGGATTTTTAACAGATTTTCAGCAAGAACATCTTGGTCCCTTAACACTGACGTGCACACTAAAGGGATCCTATAGTGACCCTGTTCCTGAAATTAAAACGGCTAACAAAACAGTCTAAATCTAATAGTGAGAGTATAGATTTGAAATAAAAGCTTTCAGATTTTAAATTATTTTCTTAAATTATAAAACAAGATATGCAAATTTAGGGGAAAAGGATTTGTTTTAGTGAAGTTTTTCCAAGATGTCAACTTTTATCTGCTACAAGAATATGGATAAAAACATTGGATCTCCTGTGCCTGTAAATATTTAATATTGCTTTATGTGATTTCTCCTGGAGACATTAATGGAATATTGCAGATAAGAAGCTTTGCAAAACATGTAATATGAAGGTCATTATTACAGGATGATCAAATAAATTCTAAACATATAAAGTTAAGTGAATAAAATCACAAACATAAGCAAAAACATTAAGGCTTTTGCTTAACAGAATTTACAGATAAAATAAGTAAAAATTTTAAATCAAAGGCTGAATGATTATATACAATATATATGTGTGTGTGTGTGTGTGTGTAAGTTCAAAGTGCAAAGGCAGCTTGTCGCAACTTGTTTGAAGTCAGATCTCTTAAGTCTTTCTGATATGCTCAAGGATAGCAAACAAAGATTTGTTCAATCTATAGACTGAGACAAAGATAATCACCTTTTGACCTGTCTGTATGAAATGCCACAAGGGCAGGTCAGTGTCTGAATATTGATGATTATTTCTGTAAAACTTGGAGCAATTCTGAGAAACTGCATTTGTCATCTGTCCATCCTGCACAGATCAGAGGTCTATTCAAGAAATCCACAAAGAAAATTCAAACCAGCATTTTACATTTACGTAATTTCAGCTTTTGAATAGTTTAACAAGCACACAAAATAATATCAATTTAAAAAAACACTGCATTTGCTATTCAGACAAAGTTCATTCTTAAAGTTCATGCTGTTTATTTACATGTTTATCAGACTGTGAAGTAATGCATAATATAAAAATAACTACTTTGATGACATTTAGAAAACATCAATGAGATATGATGTGTCACAGGAAACAGAAAAGTGTCAAAATCAGTAGAGATAAGAGTTATGGCTGGAAAGTATTATGCAACATACTCAGTCACATGAGTTAAAGGTGAAAGGTCTGTGAAGTATAACCATGACTCACTATAATGTCCTTAATACCTTTACAAAGATTTTAGGTTATATAATGGTATTTTTATATTTATGTTCAGACAGAAATGAACCAAACTGAGCCTTTATGAGAGGTAGAACATATAAACAAATGTTTGACTAAAAAACAGACAGAGTTTAAATGAAATTACTACAAGAATTCCAGTTATTTATGCCATTTGTGAGAACAAGTTTGAATATGCACTATGACAAGTTTGGGCCATGGACACTAATCATCCCTAAAGACAAAAACCTAAAATTATCTGCCTGCAGATACAATTCAGAGCAAAAGTTTGAGCACCTTTGAGCAAGTTATTAAATAATATTAAAGTGAATTTGAGTTTGTTTCCTGTAGCAAAGTACACTAAACGAATACCCTTTTCAATCTGAGTGTATTTTTCTAATTGAATCCATAAAATGGAACTAAATGAGTAAAATAGGGAGGTTTTGTCTGCTTTTATTTTTGTCTATTTGCTCCAGGTGGCATGCAGTTTTCCCAGGAGATGTTTGAGCATTTCATACATCTGAATAAGCTTAAGTCAAACAAAATAGAGGGAGATGTAAAAGTTAAATAAGCAGGATGTTGTAATCCCAGTGGCACCTTTTGATACCAGCTGTTTCTCTTTTCCAAATTACTAAGGGTGTTTAGTAGTCTATTCATGTGAAATCTGCAGAATAATTGCAGTCAATGTTCCTTTTTTGAAAGAAGACCTGTGTTTAGGAAAAAGCATTTTAGGATGTATAACTCTTTAAAAAAAAACTGGACTACATTAATGGATTATATAGTTGAGTTACTTTGCAAAGCTTGAACAAACATGAATATATTACACTTCTGAGATTTTTTTTCTTCTTTGTAGTTAAAGATTTTCCAAACTGCAGAACTTTCATGTGATCAACAGAAAAAGTGTTGCCTAACACCCAGGAACCTCTCTCTTGTGAATGGCTACGTGTGCACCTCTTCACTGAAATCCCTTCCCGTACACTTCTACAGTTACTGTACACCCAGCTCTAAGTATTGCTCGAGTGACACCATCAAAGACCTCAGAGCAGCTACAGCAGGTGTGCATGCTCACTACCACCCCAGCCTGGTCTATATTTAACTGAATGTTAGTGGTTTAGGAGGTGGGCTGCTCTTCTAAAGCCATGAATGGGCAAGATCCCGCACCACTACAACATGCACTGATAAAAGCTGCAGGCTGAAATGTTCAACTGGTCTGGTTATCGAGAGGCAGGCTGATAAAGTCTTTTAACAGCTGATCTGACATGGTTTTGGCTGATGGTAATAATATGTATGGTACTGTTTCACTCAGTTGAAATTACAAACTAATTTGTTTCTTTTTGACACAAAAATGTGAAGTTATCTGCAAAGAACTTTGAGGACACCACCTGATCTCTGCTCACATGTGAGGCCAAACCATAACATGATACTGAGGCTAAATATTATTGTAGACTCAAAAGATCTCCTGCTACTTCAGTATTCTCACACCCGATGCTGTGGTTACAATGAGAAGGGCAGGCGGGTAACTGTGGAGCTGAGGTCAGGGGGATTTATTGTGAGGATTAGGTGACAGCTGATGCAACATGTGCAGGAACTTGCTCCAACTCCACTGTTCTTTTGTTGCAGGAAACTGAAAGTAAACTTGTTCGTTTCTTAAAATGTTTGCAAAATATGAATCATTCAAATTCATTTCAGATGGTTTATGTCAGTTAAAGGTAAATGTTTTTTTCTTTTTAGTAGCTTGTTGATCCGGTACAAAGGACAGGATTTAATCTGTCTTGAATGTTGATTACAAAGGTGCAGCTGATTACGTGTGGACTTCTATAACCCGCTTTTGTCTGGTTCAAAGTTATGCAACTCTGTTTTCACGGGTTTTGTGGTTCTTAATTCATTCCATACCTGTTGCTAATCTAAAATCAGTTTGTGACTCACTCCAAATGCCACATTTCAAAACACCTCGCTCTGAGGATGTTTTTTTTTTTTTTTCATTTTTAAGGCCAGAAACAACCGTTAGAAACTTACACAAGAATATTGTTCCTGAACACGTCTTCTATGACAATCATAATTTCATTTGATCAGTGTATTTATTTAAAATTTAAATTAGAAACATGAAGAAAAAACAAAACAAAAAAGAAGATAAGCTTATGCAGTCGACTTGGGCCATCAATGTTTTAGGAAGTAAACAAATGTGAAAAAATAAAACAGGATGCAAACATGTTTTTATACCTATTTCTGAATAACTTCTCAAAAATTGACATGAACAGATAAACCAAAACTAACAATGATTCAGGTCATAGAACTGTTGAGATTTTAAAAAACCCTCAAGATTTTGATCATTGCCAGAGCTCATATTTGAGTATTTTTGTAAAGGAAATGAGTAGGTTGTCCTAAAAAAGAACAGATTGTTCAAGGTAGTTGTGCCTATCGTTTTCTTCCATTTCGCTGTACAGTACATTCTAAATGACTGTCATTCCTCATTAAATTCCATTTTTCACTCTGACAGGTCTTAACCTGCAGGTTATGAGTTATTGATTTTCTTTTGAAGTAACGCAAACAGGCAGACTGGTGTGAAAAGCGTAGGCTGTCATTGGAACACTCCCAGCCAACTGAAAAGCTGTGAAACTGGAAATCGTTAGCTGAGCACCAAGACTTCCGAACTTCAGTCACATGCTGACTGAGGAATGAAAAATGAGCTGGAGAAGGGTGTGGACAATTTGAAGGGGGAGTGTGTCTGCTGCACCAATAGCTTTGCAGGACTCACTTCTCCTTTTCAAAGTTTTACACAACACAGCACAGACTTGGCCAACCACGTGGCTAGAAGATAAAGCCTGCATTGAAAACAATTAATCTCCTACCACGGTTTGAATAATCAGTTTGCCTCTAAGTAAAAATGAAGTTTTTTTCATAACCAGGTGATGGTGGAACCGCAAGTACAATTTACCTTGATACTTTATACGCTTAATCTTATTATCACTATAGTCTGTCGGCTATTACTAACTGGTTAGAAAATCACTTCCTTCAGTTAAACCCTGAAAAGACTGAATGTCTGATTGTTGCCCCTGATAGGATGGTCCCTCTGATCAGTCAACATATTGGACATTTAAGTTCTGCTGTAAAGTCAAACCTGAGGAATCTGGGTGTTATTTTCGACCAATCAATGTCTCTTGAAGGTCACTCAAAACAGCTGGTCAGAAACTGTTTTTATCATCTGAAAAATATTTCCAAACTGAGAAAGTTGGTGTCAAAACCTGAACTGGAAATGGTTCTTCATGCTTTTATCTCCTCCCGTCTAGATTACTGTAACACACTTTTCACATGTTTGAACCAAAAAGCCCTTTATGGCCTTCAGCTGGTCCAGAACTCTGCAGCGAGGCTCCTCACTGGAGCAAACAGAAAAGATCACATCACTCCTATTCTGAGGTCTCTGCACTGGTTACCTGTTAAATGTAGAGTTCATTTTAAAATCCTGACTCTAACTTTCAGGGCCCTACATGGTCAAGCTCCTCTTTATGTTACTGAACTGATAAAGCCGTACGCTCCAACCCGAGTCCTCAGGTCCACAGACCAGAGTCTCCTAACAGTTCCAAGGACCAGATTTAAAAGTCGAGGTGATCGCTCCTTCCAGTCTGTTGCACCTCGACTTTGGAATGACCTTCCTTTAGTTTTACGCTGTATAGACAGTCTGGACTCCTTTAAAAAGCAGCTGAAGACCCAATTATTTAAAACTGCTTTTAAATAACTCTTTTGTGTTCTCTTGTTGTTGTTTAATGATTTTGATTTGTAATGATATTTTGTTTGTTTTATTAATTTTATTTGTTTTATCATGTTTGATTCTGTTTTCTGTGAAGCACTTTGTGATTTTTTCAGTGAAAGGTGCTATAGAAATAAAATTTACTTACTTACTTACTTACTATGGCTGCTTTTGTATTAAAAGAGTTTACTTTCCTAAGAGCTGAGTATTTTTTCTAGATGAGCCACAACAACAAACGCCTTTGAAGAATCAAACCTGCACATTTCAAAAATCCTGAGAATTTGAAGGGAGGCAGGTTTTACACGACACATAACCAGCTTGAGCTTTTTATATTTGTTCCCATTTGTAAAGAAACAAAATTAAAATAAAACCCTTCTTTTGCCAGAAATAGGAACACATAAAAAAAATTACAATTGTATAAAAATCCTGAATTTGTAATGAATGCCATTAAAATTTTTTTGGGGTATTTTACACTTTCAGCCAGGGGCACCATAATGGGGGAAAGTTAGGATGATTTTAAGGGCCCACAACTGTCAAGGAGCCCAAAAAAGTTTCTAATCCCTATGGATGAGTTGCCACTGTGACTGGACCCAATTTGATATTTTTTCATGGGGCCCAAAATCCCTGGCACCCCCCTGCTTTTAGTATGTTTTAGGTAAACTGTTCATACAGCTAGTAAAATTTGCACAAATATCAAGTATCTTGGTTAAATTCTCTGAATTTGAACTGCACATGATAGGTCACTCTGTCATGTCACAGTAACTTTTCTTGTTTATAGTTTGTTCCTCAAATAGAACACAACAACATGATACGTTCAAAAATGTTTCTCCATTTTATATTATTTTTCAAAACTTTGTATTCTTATCTTATATCTGACAGTAGAGTAGTAGTAAGTAGAAAAAGTAGTGTAAAGTTTCAGTCAGAAAATATATTCATATTCAGCATCTCATTCTTACTAGAAATTTTTTGTTAAATCTAGTGCTTTGGATTATTTATAAATGTACTTAAAAGAAATACTCGTTTCACGCACATAATGCCTGAAATCTAAAAAGAGTTGTGGAAATGAGTGACAAAGAACAAAAATAAAGAAATTTGGATGACAAAGTTTTAACTGGCTGATGCTGCCACCTGCTGAGGAAATGACACCAAATACTTCTGTCATAAAGTTTTGATTAGTTGAGTCCACAAGGAACCATCTAGACAACACTGGACAAAAAAATAGGCTTTTGACAATTTGTATTTTTATATGTAAAGTCTTGTTGGCAAAAAATTATTACAGTATCAAAAATAATGTTCTTTTAACAACTCAAAATAAATAAATAAATAGAAAACTACAAAACACAGATACAAACTAAACACATCAACTTCACAAAACTAACATCTCATTTTATCAACATGACATTGCTGATCAACTTGACACTGCTCTGACAAAACTTTATCAAATGTTCAATTGGGTTTTCTGAAGCTCACAGCCAAAAAGCTCCCCTGAATTTAACTTTTGGAAAACAATAATATAATTTACAATATCATGTAAACTTAAGTTTGTGCAATGTGTTTCTGGTGTTGTAACCTGGAATTGGATGTTGCAATCCAGGGTTGGTTACCAAAAGTTATAAATGTAAACCTGACAGAATCAGTGCTGCTTCAATTCCCTCGAACTGAAAATATGGCTTGATTGTAGGTCATTTCTGCCAACTGTCACTGTGCAGACAAGCAGAGTCCTCATGCCTCTTTAACACAAAATGTGTTTAAGCTTTGAAGGAGCACAAACATTGCTCTTCTTTTGTTCGTCTTCACAATTTGTTGATTGAGAACATCTGTCACCGGCTGTCTCGTCTTTTTTCAATTTCCTTTTGAATTCGAACCTCTAGCGCTGCCCTCATTGATGCATCTAGGGTGTTTTTTTCTGCAACACGCTTTACCACCTTCTCAGGTTTATCCCCCTTTAAAAAGAAAGGAGGGAGATCACAACAATGACAGACTGAAATTGCATAAATGTCACACAAAGGAATGTGTACTGACCTTGTGCACAAGAAAGGATGTAATGGTTCCAGAGTCCTCCTGATAGTCAAGCCAGAAGAGTTCAGTCCCGTGGGTTTCAGTCTCTGAGCTTGACACACTCTCATTTCCTTCCTCAGCATCAGCACCGGTCTCTGGCTCGGATCCACCTGGAAAATGAGCACACTAGCTTTATCATCCTGAAATTTCTAATCCTGATTCTTGTGACCTGCTGTCCTGCAAGTTTTAGATGCATCCCTGCTCCAACAAACTGGACTCGAATCACATCAATTTATTATCAAATTCAACTGGAGCCTGTTAAATCGGGTATGTTGAAATGGGGCAGTCTAAATCAGTCACGGCTGTAGGATTTGAGGACCAGTAATGAGAAGAGTTCATAAAAAGATACCTACAAATAATCACATAAATCTTACGTCTTTGTCGAGGATGGTAGACTTGGATGTCAGGTCGACGAGGTCTTTTGGGGGTTGCAGTGTGCCTTCTCCTTTTAAGCTCTTTGGCTTGTTTTACTTCTTTGTCATAATCATCTCTTGAACACAGAAGTGATCATTTGTTAAAGCAATGTGTATTTCAGTAAAAAACATTTATTTTTTTAAAGTGTAAATTAGTAATAAATTAGTTGAAAAACAGTCAACTATAAGTAATACTGATTTGTGCAATTTAAAAACAAAAATTACATTTGTGATGCAGTAAATTTCACAACTTCTACAATAATAGTTAAGCAAGGCCTGCAAACCTGTACATTGTTTTTAGCAGTAAAGCGCGTTGTTGAGAACCATTTCAGCACTAACAAATCAACTTTAACGTTAATTAAAAGGATGCCACATTTGAGTTTTGTGGCTGATGTTAACCTGATGTGTTTCTTTTAACTAGCATTAGCAGAGAGAAGTTGAGGAAATTACCTACCTAGCTATCTGGTTCCTGCGGATATGGTGCAGGAAGCCGTGGCTCATATCCAAACGGCCTCCAGGTTTGTATTTCAGTTCATGCCCTCCATCATCTCTTAAAATATCCATGTCATTAAATGTCTCTAGTACAATTTAGGTAATAATAAACAAACTGGCACAAGAGGTCTCCGAGTACAGACAAAAGCTAAATCGCTAGCTATTAGCTAACAATAAATAGTTGTCCAAATATAACACTTCCGGAGTTCACGCAAAAGAAACAATTACATTTAACATTTTAAATAAATGAAATAGAAGCACAGCACAAGTATTCAATTACTAACACAAACCTATACGTTAAAATAAGGCTGGCAAAAGAGTATTTTTCATTCCAATTCAAAAAACAAAGATAGAATATTTGGTAAGGATGTGTTACTTTCACCGGAATAGGTTTTATTTTGTTGTACAGCGTACAACCACCGCGAGTTTCGAGGAGCTCTTTCACCCATTCATTGCAAATAACCAAACAAATTCATCTGCGTTGTTTTGATATCCGAATCGCAATAAAGCAGATGAGATGATTTCTTTAAAGCGGGAGAGGGAAGCTGATTTGGATGACGATGATAACGAAGACGGAGGTAAGTTTATGTACCTCTAACGTCAGTGCTACGTTAGCCAGAGGCTGAGAAGCTAACAACAAGTGATATCGATTCTTTGCATTTTGGTTCGGTCATTTACCGGAGGGTCAACAGGCGTTCCCAATAACTAATGGAAAGAATTATAACTTTATTAAACTATCCTTCAAATATAACAAAAAATCCCCAAGTAACAGCACACACATTGTGTTAGCATGTTTAGCTAGTTGACATGTACTTAAGATTAGATTTGTTGTTTACTATATTTCATTGTAAATCTCGTATTTTTGCAGTTGCAGCCAAAAGAGGCAGAGGGCCTGTAGTAGAAGACCGAAGAAGCCGTCACTGCCCTTATCTTGACACCATAAACAGGCAAGACTGGCTTGAATGTACACAACCAATTTTAGCGCAACATGCTAATTAGCATCATTCACAGCTAACTCCCTTTTTAATTTTTCCAGGAGTGTGCTTGATTTTGACTTTGAAAAGCTCTGCTCCATCTCTCTCTCCCACATTAATGTTTATGCTTGCCTCATCTGTGGGAAATACTTTCAAGGTAAGTAAATGTACACATTTATTCACGTAGGTATTTAACACCACGATGTACTTTGAGTGTTGATGTTGTCTTTCTTGCAGGCAGAGGACAGAAGTCTCATGCGTACACTCACAGTGTCCAGTTTAGCCATCATGTGTTCCTCAATCTGCATACACTCAAGTTTTACTGTCTGCCAGATAATTATGAGATCATTGACTCATCACTGGAAGACATCACAGTGAGTAAAGTTATGGTTTTTTGTTCTGATAATCAGAATATGCCACAACAGTGTCTACATATACAGAGCACAACAATATCCCAAGGATTAAAAGATAGCAAACTGGGGAAAAGTTGATGCAATACACTTTTTTGTTTTAATCTATATATTATATGAAAAATGTTAGCGTAGATTCTCAGTCATCCAAGAGTTATAAGACTTTTAATAAAAGGCAGCTGGTCATCTTTTCACAGGATTTTTCACCTCTCAAATTCAAAAAGCTGCTTATTTCAGATGAGAGGTGAAAGTTTATAACTAGGGCAGCCGTGACACTGCAGGTAAAGGCAGTTGTCTGCTGATCAGAAGGTGAACATTTCAATCCCCACTTCCAGGAAGTATCCTTGGGCAAGATAAAGTTTCCTCCTGGGCACCGTCCAAAAGGCAGCCCTCTGCTCCTCAGGGATGGGTCAAATGAAGAGAAATAATTTCTCCAAGGGGTCATATAAGGATTTTGTATTAATAATATTATTGTTATTATTATTATGTCCTAACTTGGACCAAAATGCATTATAAAGTAAAATTAGTATAAAAAAACAAATAAAATCATTACAAATACATTAATAACAATTACATCAACAAAACAAAGATTGATCAGCAAAATTCTAAGCCATTTTTATAAACACAGTACAAAACGTTGGAAGACCGAAGCTATAGCTTATGAATCCCTACCCTTCTCACACAAATACTTTTCTCATAGTCAACAAAACAATACATGTAAACAAACAAAAAATAAATACTGATAATACAAATCAAATGATTCAATTTAAATGCCCACATTATGCAACAATCACAAACATACAGGACCAGCTAAGCATCTAAAAGACTAATAAAAATAACTTGGAGATCTTGAAACTTTTTATATCTTTCATTCAAATTTACCCGTAGATTTGTTCACACAATTTTTAATGATGTATTTGAACTTTTTCATGTGTTTTCAATTCATCGCTAAAACTATTCCACAGCATCACTCCTCTGAAACACAGTGTTGTTTTATGTCAGTTCTCTCGAGGCTGTTGAAAGACAAATTTCCTTTTTAAATTGTGCATTCTTTCTCTTTTTTCAAAAAAAATTTTTTTAAATATTCACATGATTTTGATGATTTTTCTTTTTGCTTTACATAATTTGAGATATTTGAGAATCAAACAAATCCTTGACTTTAATGTAAGTAAAGTTTATTTATATAGCACCTTTTACAGAAATAAATCACAAAGTTTGTCACAAAAAACATCAAAATTAAACATGATTAAAAGACAAATAACCAAAAGCATAAGATAAAATAAAAGACTATTAAAAACAAATAATGCATTTGATGGTTCTCTAAAAGTGGATTTATTATTAATTCTTATGGCTCTTTTTGTAGATTAACAACTGTATTAGTGATGGATTTTCATTAAGGCACTCAAAGTTCTTTTTGAGTTGGATTTTGAACTTTGTTTTGGTGATTCATTATTTTTCACCTGCTTTTCTCCAGTATGTGCTGAAGCCAACATTCACCAAGCAGCACATTGCGGGACTGGACAAGCAGGGTAAGCTGTACAGAGCATATGATGGTACAACTTACCTGCCAGGCATTGTGGGACTAAACAACATCAAAGCCAACGATTACGCCAATGTGGTGTTACAGGTGTGAATTTTGAGATCTGAGATTAAAGAGATTTTTGTGACATTGGTTGGTATAAACAGTGCAAATTGTTTCATGTTTACTTAATCTTTCTAGGCTTTTTCCAATGTTCCACCTTTGAGAAACTACTTCCTGGAGGAGGAGAACTACAAAGGAATCCGTAGACCACCAGGAGACATCATGTTTCTTCTGGTCCAGAGGTTTGGTGAGCTGATGCGCAAACTTTGGAATCCGAGAAACTTCAAGGCCCATGTGTCTCCACATGAGATGCTGCAGGCCGTGGTGTTGTGCAGCAAGAAGACCTTTCAAATTACCAAACAAGGTAGTTTTTTCATTGTACTATACTAGACATTAACAGGTTTTTACTAGTGGTGGGACTCGATTACATTTTTTTAAATCAAATTAATTACAGACTGTAATGAATTAATCACAATTAATTGCATTTAAAACTAATAAGAAAAAATTGCCCTAAAAAGCAATATTTAGGTGCGAGGAAGGGGCAGGAATAAATCTGAAGGCTAGAGACCATCCAATTTCACCCCTGATTACTTTTGGTTTTCGCGGTGGAAGGAGCGGAGGGCCGAGTTTACTGCGACAGCCTCAGGCTGACACACAGGCTGTGTTACAGATTTTCTCAATAGCTTTGGCTCATTTGTCACAACAGAATTAAAGTTTGCACAACAGTTAGTTCAACCTTCATAACATGTAGTCATTTGGGCGCAACCTAGTGGTAGTTTCATGTTTATTTCATCCACTGGTCACTGTTTTTGGACATGAAGCGATTGAGTTAGTACAAATATCTGCAAAATCATAACTTTTTCACTTGTTTTTATCATGTCTGTCAAAATGAACTCTACTTGTAGCGGCTGAATAGTCATTGTTCATACAACTAATAATCTTCATTTCATTCATTGTGTCATTGTACACAGTTGTGTTGATCATGTTGTCAAACATTTCGTACATCCAGTTTCTAAATCTTTGTAATGTTTCTATGAAAATGTCCATAAATAACTTTTCTCAGGTGAACCTGATCTTCCACTGAGTTAGAGGCTGTGTGAACATTTATTGCTACCAGTGAGACCAGTCTGCTGTGGTCAGCCAGTGGTTTGCAGCACATGACAGGATGCTAGTGGAGTATCTTCCTCCCTACTCTCCATTCCTAAATCCGATTGAGGAGTTTTTCTCTTCCTGGAGGTGGAAGGTAAATGACCGACGTCCACAGACCCAAATGACCCTGAGAGCAGCCATGGATGCAGCTTGTGATGACATCACAGCAGAGTCCTGCAGAGGGTGGATTCGGCACTCAAAAAGATACTCTCCTCAGTGCATTGACAGAGCTGACCTTCACTGTGATGTAGATGGAAATATGTGTCCAGACAGACGGAGCGTCTAGATGTCCATGACTGATCTGCAGCAGCGTCTGGTTTACAGGATCATCAGTTTCTAAACTACTACAGTCTGGTTTACTGAGCCAAAGGGAGTTTATTCTTTCTAAATGTTTTTCTTTAAGTTGAACAAGGCTGTGAAAAGTTGTAAAAATACAGCATAAAGTAAAGTGTATTCAGTGTCTTGAACTTTCTTTTACTTCTAGTTTTCTAAATGCCGTGCCTGGTCTGTAATGCTGTCTGGACTTTACATTGGGCAGTACTTCCAGAGTAATCTGTCTAAATGAAAATGTGACAAAACCACTGGGCTGTTGTTTATACGATGCTGGAGTCAGAACTTGTCATTTTGACAACACTGATACTTTCATTGACACAAAGACTTGATTTTGAAGAGCAAAAAATCTATTTTGATTAAGGAGCTTGATTTTGAAGCATGAACAACCCATTTTGAAAAGGTGACTTGCTTTTGCAGGTTATCTATCATGTGTTGCAGTTTGCACTAATTGTTTTGAGAAACGTCTTAACAGTGGTGAAAACTTTAATTCTGTTGTGAGAAATGTGCCAAAGCTATTGAGAAAAACTGTAAGGTCTGATCTGTTCGTTGGCGTAGCAGGAAATCGTGCTGACAAGTGTTCCCACTTGCTTCAAATGCAAGCTGTGATTAATTGCGTTAATTTTTTAAAGCATAATTTTTTCCTAATTAATTAATCGAAATTAAAGCGTTAAAGTCCCACCCCTAGTTTTTACACACCCACTGTTGTTTAGATATAATTTATCGTTTTGGTTCCTGCAGGTGATGCTGTGGACTTCATGACGTGGTTCTTGAATGCCCTACATGGTGCTCTTGGAGGAACAAAGAAGAAGCCATGTGAGTGGAAGGAAAATCAAAGTGTTATGGCACTTGTTACTTCATAATGTATTTAAATAAATGTGCAGTAGGGAATTTGCAAACAAGCTAGGTATAGCTGGCTACCTTACATATACAATGTCCCAGAGTTGTCACCCCTCCCATCGGCTATAATCCTAGGCCGCGCCTCCCATGGACATGGGACAGCGCATTGCCACAATAACAAGAGAGCACAAAACACCAGCTGTTGAATCGCTATACTAATGTTCATCCAGGTTTTTCCTCTTTCAACATCCAAACGTTTTTTGTTTTCTGCTAGCTGAAAGTTTTTTTTCTTTTTGGGACTTTGGTATTTTTTCCTAAAATTGAAGCGCTAACAGCCGGCTGTTTCTGTTCTTCTCTCACTTCCGGGATGTTCTGATGAAAAATGTTCCAGCATGCATGAATGGAGGATCCAAGGAAGTGCGGAAGTGAGGCACTTTGGCGAGACAGACAGCCGGATTGTCCAGTAATTGCTTTTGGTCCGAAACATGATTGGCTGAGGTTTTTAGAGAACTGCGGGACAACCACTTTATTAATTTCTTTCATTTTTTTATCGCCACAATTTATAGCTATACTATTTTAGAACGTTGTTAAGAGGCATGAAAAAAAGGTTTTAAGCTACATTGTTTACCAAATTCCCTATATTATCTTTAAACTATCTCAAGTTATATATATTTTCCCCTTAAATTGAAATATATTTTTCAACAGTTTTGAGTCAACAGTTTGGTTCTTTATTTCTTTTTTCATTTAAGTTGTTTGTCTTTTCTTCATAGCTATAATCACAAAAGCATTTCAAGGCTCCATGAGGATTTTCTCCAAAAAACTTCCTCATCCAGATTTGGTGAGTTTTTTTATACTCTTATTTTGAAATCAATAATTGACACACATTTTATGAATAATTATTCAATTTTTTGCATTATCCATTAGTTTTAGATAGTGGTGTAAATCTTCTCTAGATTCATAATTAGATTATTATTGATTTGTTTTCAAATACACAGTATAATTAATTATTATTGCACTACGATACAACTTAAAGGTACCATAGGGAATCTTCAAACAAGCTAGGTATCGCTAGCTATTTTACACAAACACATCTCAGAGCTCTCACCCCTCCCGTCGGGTATAATCCTTATGGCGTGCCTCCTCCAGACACGTGACCGTGCATTCTCACAGTAAACAATAGAGAGCCAAACACCAGCCATTGAAACGTTCCCCTATAGGTTTTTCCTCTTTCTACGTCCAAATGTTTTTCTGCTAGCTGAAAAGGTGTTTTTCTTTTTGGGACTCTGGTATTTTTTCCTAAAATTGAAGCGCTAACAGCTGGCTGTCTTTGTCCTTTTCTCACTTCCGGGATGTTCTGCTTTAAAACGCGCCAGCACGCATTAAAGGAGGATCCAAGCAGTGCGGAAGTGAGGCGCTTTGGCGAGACAGACTGCCGGATTGTCCAATAGTTGCTTTCAGTCCGACACATATGATTGGCTGAGGTTTTTAGAGAACTGCGAGGGAACCACCTTATTGATTTCTTTCGGGGATTTTTAATCGCGACAATATATTTATAGCTATATTATGTTAGAACGTTGTTGAGAGGCATGAAAAAAATGTTTTAAGCTACATTGTTTACTAAATTTCCTATGGTGTCTTTAATGTATTTTTTAGTGACTTCATTATTCACAAAGCTTTGTATATATTTTTAAACGAATCACTCAACCATTTTTTAAAAAGGTGCTTTCAGTGGGAAATTTTGGTATAAACATCTTCTCTAATGTATTAGTAAATCCTTAGCTATGAAAATCCTCAAAAGGGAGTACTTTGCTCTCGCTTTAGTTTGCTCTCTTTAGGTTTGAGTTTAAATTTGACTAAACATGAGTCTTATGCAGAGGTTATGGCAGCTGAAAACAATGAAAGGACCTCGCTCTGATTGTTCTGTTTTAGTAATAACAAGATGATCTGCTTTTCTTTTCTCAAATCGTTACAGCTACCAGAAGAAAGAGAGGCGTTACTCCTCACAGAGGAGTACCAGGAGCAGATGTCTGAATCCACATTCCTGTTTCTGACCCTTGACCTCCCAACAGCTCCTCTGTACAAGGATGAAAAGGAACAACTTATTATCCCACAGGTCCCTCTCTTCAACATCCTGGGCAAGTTCAACGGCACCACAGAGAAGGTATGACATCATTTACTGACTGATGACAACATTTTAAATAAAGGATGAAAAACCAGCATTTCCTCAACTCCAATATTGCATTGCATTTCTCTTTACCACACAACAATGAATGGTATGAAAATGATGCACCTCTGGAGAATTGAAATGTGATGGTGTATATTTGATGTTTGCATTTAGGAATACAAAACCTACAAAGAGAATTTTCTCAAGAGGTTCCAGTTGACCAAACTGCCACCTTACCTCGTCTTTTGCATCAAAAGATTCACCAAGAACAACTTCTTTGTGGAAAAAAATCCAACAATTGTCAATTTCCCAATCACGTAAGTTCTTTTCATTTAGTCTGACTTTTAACAAGATTTTTGCTTTGTAACATAAATGAAGTTCAGATTGACGACAGCTATTGTTTTATTATTTTAGTGTGTATTACATGTTTATATGTAGTTTATTTTCTGCTTATGAACTTTGTGTACGGTATGTTTCACAGAAATGTCGACCTTTCTGAGTATCTGACAGAAGAGGCTCAAGCTACGGAGAAGAATACCACTTACGATCTTGTGGCAAACGTCGTGCATGATGGGAAACCCACTGAGGGATCGTACAGGATACACGTTCTGCATCATGTAAGCTATAACTTGAAACCTCTGCACGAGTGTATATTTATTATGTACTGCAGTCAGCATAGCTGTGGTCTCCTACTCCCTCCAATACAATCAGTGAAGGCAATTTGTTAATCTAACCTAGCCAATTTTTCTCTTTTCAAACTCTTACCCCAGTTTTTTTCAGACCATCTACTTTATACTTCTATCTTTCCGGATCATCTGACTTCTTACGTGATTTCAGAACTGATAGAAATACTTTAAAAAATGTTGTTTTGAAAGTATTTATTTAAGCACAAAATGAAAGCTTGTGGCCTGGATTTATAATTATTTCTGTTTTTCTCTTTCTGACACTATTCAGTTGTTTTACTAATATACTGTTGTATAGAAACAGTTTGTCAGGAATGTGTTGATTTATTTGATCAGGGGACAGGAAAGTGGTATGAGATGCAGGACCTGCAGGTGATCGACATTCTTCCCCAGATGATCACACTGTCTGAAGCTTACATCCAGGTAAGTCTGTCCTATGAGGATCTTTATTTTTTGTTTGAGAAAAAAAAAAACCATTTCCGTTGAATTCCAACTACAGTATGAAAGATTTGATGCTTGTTTACTTCTTGAATTATATGTATTAGGAACTGAAGGAAGTGTAAGGAATTTCACATTTTTGCATCAGACTGCAGGTTTACCTCATTGCAGTTTTGTTTTCTTTGAACATTTTACAGTCTACTAGTGCAAACATGGAAGATAGAAGTAGTTTCTTAATGAAAATTAAACATGGCTCTTGTTCAGATTTGCAATTTGATGAATATTCTGAATCTGTCTAGTTGTGCGAAATTAGTTTTATGCAAATAATTAATAATGACATTCCAGATTGAGTACAATAATCAAAACTTATGTCTGCACAGAAAATACTTAAAATTAAAAACATTAACAGAAAACAGCTTGCCTGTTGTTGAGAAAGCACCTATTTAATGAATGAAAACATTAGCTCTGTAGCTTTTATAAACCAAATTATCCAATCATAGGGACTTTATTTTATTTTGTAAAGCCTCCTAACAAATGTCCACCATACAGAGAGCTGAATGATTGATATGATAGCTAGAAAATATTTGCTAATTCTACTTTTAATTATTCCCCTTTTTCCAACAGATCTGGAAGAGACAAGAGAGTAGTGACACAAACAACCACATGGGGGAATAAGTGAGACAATATATTTCCCATTCTGGATGGCTTGTAGTTTTTGTCACAGTGCATCAGAACTTGCTCTAAAACTACACAAAGCAAAGAAATGTAAAAGTCTTCATGTTCTTTTTCACAGTTTTATCTTTTTATCTTGTGGAGTTTTCTAAATAAACCACCTTGAGGACACAAGTCTTTGTGTGTAAATGAAAATTTAACAATACAACGTTTAACTGTAGTTTTATTTGATGTTTTTGAAACCATAACTGTGTTTAGAAGAGAAGCAGTGCAGTGAGAAAAGAAGCTGCCATTTACCCAGATTATTTGTAATATACACTCAAAAATTTCAATATGGCTGATTTGAAAACATTTTGTCTGATTTGTTCTTACATTCATAATAACAGCTATCAACATACACAATGACACTGTGCACAAAAGACAACCTACAGAAACTGATGTTTCAGACTGAATCCCATGCAGATATTTATGAGCGGTTATGCTTGATTAGCTGGAATAGCATGTGAGATGGGTAATTTCCCCAAACAACACAAAAAAATTACCAGTGCTTTACGTTTAAAAGACCTTTAGTTGAGCAGATGCAGAGCTGCAGTGAGCCTGGTTGGGTTCTATTTCTTCCACACATATTTCTTACAGAAGACCTGATTCTGTTGGTTAAAAACACAAAGACCACATAGAATTTAAAGTACAGATAAAGTAGTAAGAAGTAAAGAGAAAAATTGCATTTAATTGATTCACATCAGACCTTTTTTATATTGGTAACACTAGTAATAATGAATTCTATTTACCCCACACTTCTGAGCAGTTTCCAGGTTTTTGCACCAGTAGCTCGGTCCCCATGTACAGGGATTCTTCCCCAGTGGCTCCAGCTTCTTCGATGAAATGCACAGATCAGCATTCTGCAGGACAGGAGACATAAAATAAGCTGAGAACTTAAACTAGATACGCATAGAACCAAAGATTATACATATGTGTTTACAATGTCCCTGGTTCCATCGACTGGATTTCTTCATATTGATTTAAAAAGTGTTTTTTGGTCAACTAACGTTCATCAGTTTCTTTAATAACTTCACAAATCTGCAAGTGATGTTATATTCTATGCAGAAGTAAGCCACTGGTAACATGGGAACAGATAAACCCTTTAATTCTCATTAATAACGAATTAAATGGTGAATGATCTTTAACAAGTTCTTACTTCACAAACATGTGGAACATCCATTTGGTTTCCCAGAACCCTCTGCAGCTGTCGGCCATAGACTCTGGTGAAATCCTCACACTGAAAAGAGTTTTAAGTTTTCTATGTGAAATGGTAAAGAATTTATGTAAATTTTATTTAAAAACTAAGCTGTAAAAAGTATATTAAACTATACATCTTGATTTATTTAAAGTATTTGAAAGTTTCAATCATTTTTCTCGGGTATTGGGAGTTGAGAGTCCAACCTTAGGGATGGCGTTTGGATGCTGAACACACACAGACTGAAGGAAATTTGACGTCTGAGGTTTAGTGGCGTTGAGTCCCAGGTACAGGCGGCTCAGTACTGCCAGCGTTTGACACGATTCACAGTCTGAGGATGGACGCACATCTGGGAAACCAGCAGGTTATTAATGTGACAACAGGTCTAAACACACAGATTAAATGTATTCATGAACATAAAAATAAATGAGTGTATAAAGCAGGACAACGCTTCACCAAAAAGCAGAATAAGAGAAGATAAAAATTAGTTGCTGCTTGAAACAAATGTGGCTAACCTGGAACGGGCTGTGTCTCAAACAAACACAGGTGTAAGAGAGTACAAATCGTATGTGGTGCAGCGGAGGATAGAAGGAACTCTACGATCTCTGCTCCGTATTTGTTAACAAAATCATCACATTGGTCCTTGTAGCTTGAAGGTATAAGATCACAGACTTCTCCCATTAACTTCATTAAAGTCTCCTGCAGAAGAAGAAGATGGAAGACTTTAATATGAAGTTACAGATGTGTTTTGAAAACAATGTAAAAAGTTCTGAAGAACATCACCTCAGTCATGTTTTTAGGCAGCAGTTCTTCAAGTTTCTTGATAACGAGCAAACACAAAGGGCAGATTGGGTTCAAAGCCTCCTAGAAAAGGGAATAAAAGATAAGTGATAATAATAATAATGGACACCAAAGTCTCACCTCCACAGCTGTGTTCTGTTTCCCTTCTGCTTTCTCATACATACTTGGGTCTTTAGATCGGTGCCAAGTGCAGAGCTGAGTGTGTCAGTGTTGGTAACCTGATGGGGAAGTTTCAGGAGTTCTTTCTGCTTGTAGGACGCACAAAGTCCAAAAACCTCACAGATCGCTTCTGGTTTCTACAGAGACACATTTTTATTTCAAATCACATGTCAACTAAACAAGCAATTTATTTTTCTACATGTACAAGTAAAAATAAGCATCATACCTGATAGTCAGGTGATTGCTGCAGGATTTTTGGCAGGTACGTTTTCACCTGTGACTCACACTCTGACGCCTGATCTTTTGGAAGGTATTGGCACAAAGCATATAAGCTTTTAAATACAGTCACCTGCAAAGGTAATGAAGTTAGTTGTCTGTTTTTGTGTAACAGGGATGCAACTATTTGTCCTCATGATTTTAAGCCAAGCTTTGTAGAAAAAATAATGAGAAATGGATTGTAAAACAACTTTTTAATATGAAAGTGACATTTATTTTTATTAAAAATGTTCACTTAGATTTTTGCAAAAAAATAATAAAGTTTCACAGAGGCTATAGATTGAAGAAGTTTGGGGAAGTGGAAATAAATCAGAATCAAACCTTAGTATCACTGCTGGAGATCATGTTGGCTGACAGCTGGATGATCTGGCTGCATTCTGGACAGACATCCAGAGTCTGATAAGGAGAAGAGCCACAGTGAAACACCCCATTAAAATGAACTTATATGGAATTAAAATAAAAAAATATTAAAAAAATAAATCCTGAAGGCTTACCAGAGGTTCCTGTCTGACTGAAGGTTCAGAAATAAATCTGGAGTCTCCTTCAGTGGACACACCCACCCGGACCGAGAAAAGACAAAAGGCAACATTAAAGATGTAAAGAAAAACATAAATATAGCCATTATCGATTAAAATACAGACACGTCCATATTAAAGGGAGTGGAACTGATATAGGAGAAACAATGGCGCCTGCTCAGGTGTCAGAGCGATGCAGATATTTAAATGTTTGTTTACCGGACAGCAGAGAGGCTGATAGGATGACCAACACAAAGCCCGAGGCTGCAGACATGACTGAGAGGAGCAGGACGGACGGAGAGAGGATCAGCTGTTTCTTCTTCTGTCAAAACATCTGGGTTGTTGTCGGAGCGCTACCGGAAATGCGGAATACGCATGCGCACTGATAACAAATCGCTTCTCTTTTTGAGTAGAAAACAGATTCTGGTTTTGAATCCGTTGTTCTGGTTTAAATCCAAGCCCTTTTTTATGTTTTAGTGGATTTAAATAAACACATAATACAGGAGGTTCCTATATTTTATTTTAAACTCTGAACAGGACAAAATGGACACTGAAAATGTGTCATTGAAGTTAAATTAATCACAAATCTTCATTGTTCAAAGTTTAAATCCTCGTTGCTCATGTGAGGATGGCCAAATAGCAAATATCGAATCCAATATTTGGATTCTTTGGTGAAAGCAAAACAAATATGGGTGAAATGCAACCATCATAACCGTCTTTAGTGCATGCAGGTTCCTAAAATCACCAGTAGATGACAGCAGAACAAGGGAAATTTTTGTAATTTAGCCCAGTCATTTGCAGGTTGGAATTTCACCTTTGCAATGAGTTGTTGTTCCGTTTCTATTTTATTTTAATGATATTATTATACTGTTGCAGTGTATTACTACTATTATTAGTGTATTAAAACACAGTCACTTATTCTGATTTAGGATTTATTTAGGAAAATAATAAACATAAGCCTATGTGAACTGACATGTCAGTGACCAATAATCTTACTGAAAATGTTTGTGGTGTTTATGTATGTCAAAGTCTAGTGTGTAGAAAATATTTTAAAGCTTTGTTACCTCTGTACTTCATTGACGTTTAATTAGACATGTTTAAAACAACTTAGTTCAGTTTTTAACATCACATTTTTTGAATTGTTTGAAAGTTCCAACATGAAAATTTCTGTTTCTTCCTGAAGTTTCTTCATCATCAGTTTCTGTGAAGCCTTGCCCATTGCAAAATTGCACACAAAAAATGCACAAAGCACTGAATTCACTCTAAAATCAGGATACACTGTTTTAGTTACTGTTTCAAACTAACTAAAATAACTAAACCTTCTATTGCTGGCTGGCAACTCTCAGTGGATCCTGTTTGTAAAGTTGTGTTTAAACCAAACATAGTGTGAAGGATTTTATTCTGACGTGACATTATGTTTATGTTCTGTGGAATAGCAGTGATCCACCATCAAGTGTTGTTTATCTTGTTAGCTACAAAGACAAAGAAAATGCAATAGATGTTTTGATGATTTTGCATATTTTCTTTTCAATATATGAACAACAATGGGGAGTGACCATTTATTTGTAATTTCGTGTTTAAAAATGTTGTATACTTGAATCAAATTAATACAGTATTGGACTTCTAGTGAGTAGGTTTGTGCTATTTTATGTGGTTCATAAGCACTAGTCATACAGTGACCACTAGATGGCAGCAAAGCACAGGGCTTTTAAGACAGGAGACCAGAGGAGAGTGAGCACTTTTGCGCTTTTCTTCTGGTAAAACTTCAAAACATTTGCCACAGTATCTTTAAACTAAGACGTGTATGTCGTGTTTTGATTAAACAATATTAAAGCTGTTGGGTTTAAGTCAGATCAACTGGCTGGAAAAAGTCTGCTGGTTGAAAAAAGTCGTGGAGTTTCTGCTTTTGAATCTCTAAGAAAAGTTAATGTCAGTTTATGTGTTTTAATGAAATAATAATGAAAGACAGATTGTATCAAACAGCGGACTCTGGCTCATCTGAACAGAATGATTGAATCACTAATTTTTATATTCTAATTTATTGTTTCACTGTAATGATTGAATAAGATCAGAGAGTTTAATGTAAGAAATGACTCAGTCTTAAGGCCCTCACGCTCCTCGTTGATATTAAATCTTTGGGCATCAAGAAGGCCTCAAAAAGGAGCAAGGCCTCTGAAGGAAGGTCACCTTTATTTTATTCCCCAGCCACATATTGGCTTGAAGATAATGCCATCCAAAATTTGTATGTGTTTTTTTCTCAAAAGTTTAAGCTGATATATTTTTGTTTTTGCGTCTCCCTTCAAAAACTGCTGTACATGGTTAAAACTGAATTTTTATAAAAGCATTAAAAAAACATGATTGTTAAAGAAAAGTAAGTTCAGTAACACACTGATGATGCTTTATGATTCATTCATAAATCCCATTTCACTGAAGAATAAAAAACTTCTGTTAAAACGTTGTAAGCCTATAAAATGTGACCACACATATTTTAATACAGAATTTTAACCCTTTGTGATCTATTGTTGCAAACCACTTTTGGCCTTACACTGTAAGGCTTACAGTAAACCAACCAGATGGAGTATTAGTATTGGTATTAGTACTTTCATCAAAAACCTGCCATATCCAGTCCTATACTGCCCTCTGGTGGAGGTTCTACAGGTGGAAAGGGACACTTTTAGTTATATATTACATGGATATTCCTATTAATTTTTAATATTTCAGGCTTTAAAGGGGAAAAAAGCTTTTAAAAATAAAGTGTGATTTTTTGTCTAAAACTAAATCTGTTCATTTTAAACCATCAAACAGTATGAACCAAACATTTGATGCAGAACATAAACGGTAAAGTTACTGAAAGATGATTAAATGCAACACCTGTAGTTTTGTAGCCTTTTCAAGTCCAACTGACTGCAGTGAAGGGAGAAAGTTGAGAATGAGCAGCTGCATCCAAATGATGCTCCCAATTTACCACAGAACACAAACGTCTCACTCCAAAGAAACAGTTTGCAGTTCAGATCAAACCTTCAAACTCATGGCCCAGATTTTGTCCATCAATTGGCCCACCGAGAGTTAGTCTGTCGTAATATTTGTGCAACCAAATTTATTTCTAAAGGTGTTTGGTCCCAACTTGCAGGAAGAGAGTTATGAAATGAATCCAAAAGCTCAGAAAAGTGATGTTGTGTTTTTTATTGGGAAATGAGGCTGTGTCCCGTTTTAATTGCGCATACAGGCAATCCCACAGGGAGCTGCATCCTTCTCTAAATAAGTAAACAAAAAATCAGCGCAATATATCGCGATCGATAGGTGACGTGGTGGGGCGCATTAGACCTCTTGTTTTCTGCAGAGAGGAGAGAGGAGAGACGGAAACCAGCTGCTGCATCCTCAGCTACACACTCACAGTCACACATTACCTACACACACACTCACACACACACACCACGCCCCTCCTGACCTCCGTGGACACAGTGCCATCCACACAAAGTGGCTCTGGGTGTCCCATGGGAGCAGGAGAATGCTGGAGAGGACGAGCGGCACACGATACCCCATTGTTTAGTTTAGCAGTCACTGATCCCCCCCTCACCCCACACACACCCCACCCTAAAAAAAAAAAAAAAAGAAAAAAGAAAAACACACGGGCTGACCGTCTCAGCGGGTTAAATTGATTAGAAAGACTTTGTGGTTCCACTAATCCCCTATTTTCGCTCCGTCTCTGCGCTTCAGCAAATCAGAAAAAACCGATTTAAAGAGAAAGTCCTGCAAGTTGTGTTAGTTTATGGTGAAGCATCACACACCTTCATGGACAAGAGAGATCACACAACACCAAATAAACGACAAAACACACGCATCTGTAAACTGTGCGCAAAATGCGCACAATAACGTTTTGACTCAAATTCTGCCCATTCAATTATGAGAATAGGTTGCAGCAAAAATATGAAAACGAGAAGCTAATAATATATGTAAAAACGAACTTCCGCGGGTTTTTTCAATAAAATAAAGTTTGATCAGATTAATGACTTCCAGTTATTTCTGCCTGCAATCAGACTTAAATTTCATAGCTTAATAAAACAACTTTAAAATGAATCAAATCTCTTTTAATCATTTAAACTTAGAAATGTTTTATTTTCTGCAGACATTTTCAAACAATCCATGTCAGTTTTCTGACGCACAAACCGATTTTATGTTTCTCTTCTTTTGAGCAGCTCCTGTAAAACCAAACGGGCCAAACGTCCACTAAACAGTCTTCCTTTCACTGTTTTTCTCATGCACAGTAAAGGAATTTATCGAAAGTATGAGTCGTCTTGTGCAGGTTTTGATGGTTTTGGGGTTAAGTGCGGCTGTCAGTCACGTTAGTGGAGGTGTATTATAACGGGACAAGGCGACAGGGCGGAGACTCGGTCACAGGATTCCCCGGCACTGCGCTCATAATTGGGGGAACATCTGACTTTGTCCCGCGTTGGCAGATGGTGAGTTGAGGCGGGATCCAAAGGGGGGGAGAGATTTACATTCATTGTCCAGGCGCACAAATTCAACGCAGAGACAATAGTCCCGGTGAGGGGCAGAGAACCAGGATGGAGGAGAAAACTTTCCTTTTCAGAGACGAATAAGCGGAAATAATTTTACTCTGCAAAATGCTTCCAAAACAAGATAAAAGTTAATAATAAAATACATAAATTAACTGTATTTTGTTATATAAAAGTTTACACCTTTTTTTCTGGTAAAACTTTATACATTTTAGAAATAATTCGATTGATCTTCATAAATCATGAAATCACAGAGGAGGTATTTGTGACTCATTCCGTGACTCAGAATGGGAGAAGAGGGTCTCTTGTACTGATTAAGAACTCATTTCGGGCTCCGTCAGGCAGGAGACCCAAACGCCAATCAGAGCGCAGCCCCGTCGCTGCTGCTGGAGATTGATGGACCAACCAGACTGTCATTGTTTCCACTGACACTGATGCGATGCCTCCTCAGCGAGAATCAGTGCGCTCTGAGAGGCAGACGCTGGAGCTGCTAAATACGCGCCCCTGTCGAGAGCGCACTTGTGTTAAACGCTGACTTGAATGAATGGAGCTAACTGGATTTTCTTCAGCTGAGCGCAGGATAAAGCTGCAGCACGTCGAGTGGAAAACACACCCAATTCATCAGACCAAATGTGTTTATTAAAAGCAGAAAATAATAATCATTTTGAAAATAATTTTACATTTCAGTTAGAATGTGTCTTCTTTCACTTGAATAACATGTTTTTTTATGTTAGTTTGTCAGAGTTGCTTGTTTTTGTTTGAATGTATAATTGAAAAAAAAAACCGTGTGAGTTTCTGAAAATGATTCCAAATTGAAAACAAAAAAGTTTGCTGGGACTCACTGAATGGATGGATGCTGAATCTGGCACAAGTCCAAACAACGGATGCACTTTACACCAATGAGAGCTTCCATTTCAACAATCGGTCCCCCATATGGCACTTGGCCCCTCCTCCACGCTCCATCCCGACCGAGGCTCATTCATGCTTTAAGACAGCGGTTCACTACAAGTCTCCTGGCCCCAGGATCAACTGTTTTGATCCGATCAGGCCTCGTGACAAAGGAAGACCAGGAACTTTTGAAGAATATTCCAGGTCTGACTCGCGTTCTGGAGCAGATGGATCAGCTGGATCAGCTGCGCTCGGACTGACGCTGGACGCATGTGTGCTCGGACAATGCTCACAATCTGTGGAGAAACATATTTACAATCCTCGTCTGAATCTTAAAAGAAAGTCGGAGTGGATTCCTGCTGAGGGGAGGTTTCATTCCTCAGTCCTCACACAGCAGCAGTGATTTAGTTTTTTTAAGCTCCGCTGAAGCTCCTTTTCAGCGCTTTGGAGGAGCGCAGCGCCCTGAAGTGGACCTGCTGTTGTTTGCTGAAGTGCTATAACTGTCCAGCTTAAAATTTCCCTTCCCGAAGTAAAAAAACCCCAGAGGCACATAAACCACCAGGACAGGACTTTAAATGTTCGGGATCCAGGAGCAACTGATACGAGAAGTGAGTGGAATAAAAGAGAGGAGTCTGGGAGAGGAGATGGATCCAGTCCGGTCCTGGGTGCGTAATGTTGGGGTTGTGGACGCGAACGTCGCAGCGCAAAGGTAAATCACAAACTCATCTTTGTTTTTCACAACTTTTCCCATGATTGTTTTTGTTAGACATTGTAGAAAAACGTTTGAAAGTGGATTATCTCAGAGTCAGATTTTTAAATGAAGTATCTGAAAACGACTTGTTGCAAAAAATAAAACTCACTATAAAACGTTTTAACTTGTTAAGACGTTAATATTTTGTTTAAACTGGGGTTAATTTGTTTAAACAGCAATAAATGATGCAGCCAAAGAATGATTTTAAAGTCACATAATTTAGTTTGATCACAGATTTAAAATAAAACTGTGATCATTTTCAAAATGCGTGGAAAAATCAGTTAACTTTAGTTTTCTTGTCTTCATTTTATTGTTTAACAAAAAAATAATAATACAATAACCGACATATAAATTATAGGCCCATTTCTGATATTTTAAAATGCAAAAATGATATTTTGTCCGCTGCAAATAATTTGCACGAAGAGTTTTTCACATTTTCTCAAGTCGGACTCGTTTCGATAAACCTCTAAAAGTTTTTATTTTAATAATCACTTCATGCTGAAAGCTGTTCTGGTTCTGAAAACTGACAACAAGCAAAGTTTAGACAAATGGTTTTAAAAAGCTGAAAATGAAAGGTGATATTGACTAATAAAAATATCTTAATTATGACACGAAATGATCATAAAAATAACTAATGGTTAATATTTCTGTTTTGGATTTAAATAAAAAGGAAACTTAGATATTTGAAAATTAAAACAAAATGAATTAAAAAAAATAAATCAGAGGATTCTGTTTCGATATCATCCAAAATGGTCCAGTTTGGATCGTCCGGGAGGACATGGCCCATTTCAGATCCAAACTTCGGTTTATGCTGAAAATCTGAGCGGTGAGCTTTTAGAGAACATCAGCTTAACGACCAAATCAAGGTGACAAAATTGAAATAATAAAAAAATCAGCAGCCTGTGTGTTTTAATGAAAATGCTTCCTATCATTCTCCATAAAATAAACAATCCAGCGTTTTCAGCCAAAGAAAAAATATTTAGACCAGTTTTTCTTTTCAGTATTTTTTCTAAATTTCTAAAATGATACATTTTTTCGAATGTTAAAAAACCCATAATGAATAATTGTTGAAAAAAACAGAAAAAGTAACAATAAAAGTTTTGTAATAGATTAAAGTTTTTTTTAAATTTGTTTCTTTTTGCAGGTGGATTTTTTTTGAGTAAATAAAACATATCTGAGATGCATTTGTAAAAATATATTTTAATTATTTACAGCTGGTTTAAAAACATTCTTGAATGCTTGTTTTGTCCAAAACTCTTCAAAATATATTTCCATGCTCAATTATTCTATTATTTGTCATTAGAACAAACTAACCCAGCGGATCAGAATGAAACAGTCCTTGTGATTTCTGAGGACTGATTGTTTCCTCTTCTTCTGTCTTTAGTGGAGTCGCTCTGTCAAGAGCTCATTTTGAGAAGCAGCCGCCCTCAAACCTCCGCAAGTCCAACTTTTTCCACTTTGTCCTGGCGCTCTATGACAGACACGGCCAGCCTGTGGAGGTGGAGAGGACAGCCTTCGTGGACTTTGTTGAACATGACAAGGTGTGTGACACTTTCTGTCTCAATAAATATTTAAATATGTCCTCATTCTATCCTTTAATTTTTTAAACTTCACTCATAAAACAAAACCCTGATCAGTTTTGACTCACAAGGAGGACAGTAGTAGAAAGTGTTTTTATAACCAGGTGCTCAACTTAATCTTCTCCAGTAAAGCCAAGCATATCGAACAGCTGACGGCTACATGTTTACACAAGCTTTACCCTCGATGAGCTGATGATGTGGGATTGAAAAAGAATATCTAATGACTAATTAGCAGCTTGCCTCATTAGGAGGACATCACTACTTTTTAAAATGCAAATTATGCTCGCTCCTGCTAAGATACACACTGAACTAATCATCAAAGTGTCTTTCCCTTCATGCCCCCTCCAATGCTCCCAGATCTGCTGCAGGAGGGAGACAAATTCCTCTACTTGACCAAAATAAGAAGGGTTTGGATGTGGAGACAGTTTTAGACACTGAGGGAAGAGGCCAGAGTGAGCCTGATGTTCAGTGTTGATGGATGAATTCTGCCTTGTGGTGAGAGGAGGGGGGAGGTGGGGGTGAGAGTCTCCTGAAGTGGCAGCATCTCTGTCCTTTGAGGGAGAAAAGGGGGGACACCGTCCTGTCAAGTGAAGTTCAAACCCAGTTTTCCTGGGCTGTAATTGATTTGGGCGGCGGTGCTAATGCCAGGGCTGAAAGCTGTCACCGTGCTGCTCGTTGTGCCACGCAGGCCGGTGCACACTCGCATCATGACAGTGGAGAAGTTCATTTTCTGCATGGTTACCCTGGCATCTGTTTTTGCCTCATAATTATGTGGCAGTAAAGCGATGGCATGGCAAAATAAACGCTCCTCTGAGTGTATTTGCAAACCTTATGAAGCCAGGCATCCATCTATCACCTGTTGTGTCTCAGTCTCCCTCCTCATATTAAGTTTGGAGCCTGCTTCATCTTCCTGCATCTTAATTTCCACTCTTCTTCCTTCTTTCCCATCTTGTTTCCCCTGTTTCTTCTCTTCCCCACAACCTCCTGCTCTTTTCTTGAGCTCATCTGTGTGATGCCAGCCTCCTGGGTTATTGGACCAGAGAATATTCCTTTGAGACCACTTAGAAAGACCAGGAGAGGTAGAGGAAGGGAAGGAAAGAGGCGAAACAAGAGCCAAAGAGGAGCAAAGAGGGAAGAAGTAAGAGCCTAGTGGGGAGAGCCTGGGCGAAGGAGGGATAGTGGAAAAGAAGTTTTTATGTCAAGGTCGACTGGTGCTCTGCCTTATACGCAGCAGGGGAACACAATTCGCCCACACACACACACACACACACATACACATGCACATACATGTCTCCTACCTTGCTGCAGAAACGACCATTACATTAGATTTCAGTGTTTTAGGAGGTTTGTGTCAGAGATTCAGGTTAAGGGTTCAGCTATTCAAACGAGTCCCACGTGAGCTCTGATCTCAAGCTGCTCCGTGGAAAGGACGAGCTTCAGGATTATAACTGACTAAATGTGCTTAACACTGTGTGCTGATGCCCAGCTGTACTTTTATACGCCCCAGTGTACTCAACTGCATGCCTCCTGCTTCTCTTTGTGTGTGTCTCATCTTTTTCCAAGGAACAGACGGGAGAAAAGACGAACAACGGCACTCACTACAAGCTCCAGCTCCTCTACAGCAACGGTGAGTGGGGACAAACTATTTGAAACAAAAAGGTAACAATAATACAAGCTTTCTTCATCCTCTCTCAGAGCTCACCTGCATCTCATTGTCTAATCTTTGTTTTTATTTAAATTATCTGCAAACTTTAAAGCCCTTTTACTGGAAAATGGGATAAATGTTGCAATCCCATCAGATTCTCTCCTCCTCCCCAACTAGTCCTCCCTCCTCCATGTTTCTTCCACATTACATCTCGGTTGATGCACAGAAAAATTCTGTTTCCCATGAGCCACTGCTGCCCCTGCTCTGCCATCACGCTGGCACCCATGGGAAGGGAGATAAAAGACGAGTTCTCGAGCAGCCCCCTCATTCACACGCAGACACACACATGTACATAGAAACGCACCAAAAGCACTCCATTCCCCCCCAGCAGTATCAAAGGCATCTCGATCGAGACTTTGATGAGAAGAACACATTTTAAAAGCAATATCCTCTCTTCTCTCAAGAAGCATTACAAGTTCTTCCCTTCTTTGGAGGTTTGAAAGCATCCGAGTGTTTAGGTGTCTCTGAAAAATCTCACAGAGAAACTCTTAAAAGTTTACAAAAACTATTAAAAACATCTCCGGCTCCAGTTTCACCTGTTGGTTTATAACTCTTTTCAGGGATCTCACATCCCATCTCATCAGGGAGCACATTCTGATAAATCGTGAGAAAAGTTGTAAATTATGGCCTTAAAGCAGGACACTAATGTTTGTCAAACATCAAATAACTTTCAATCCCCTTAGAAACCATTACAAAAAAAAAGAGTGCATGCCAATATCATTCCTTCACTGGACTGAGATCAAAACATTTTGAAATAGTTTTATATCATAAATCTGCTCTGTTTATTTTGAGAATCCACATCTCAGAGTGCCTAAGGCAGGTTTGGGAATTTAAGGACTCACTCTGACATATTGTGTTATTATAACTAACATTTTTTAATCATTATGAACTCAATAGCTCTTGATTTATAAGTGATTTGTTTATGATTGATGTGGAAAGTATCAACAGAACTTTCTTCTGCATAAAAGACCTGAGGAGCAAAATGCTCCATTTTATAAAATCATCCTCATGATTAGAAAAGGTTTTTCAGTCACTGATGGGGTGTTTTCTTGTGCTCAGGGGTTCGGACTGAACAGGATCTTTATGCGCGACTCATCGACTCCGTCACCAAACAGGTTGGTAAACTTTCTTTAACCCATCTTGAAGGAATTCAAATTTAATTTCAGTGAACTGAGTTCATTTATTCTACATGAAACTGAATCTGTCCCACCGGCCCTGATTTCCTCCCCTCAGCCCATATCGTATGAGGGACAAAACAAGAATCCTGAAATGTGCAGAGTTCTGCTCACACACGAGGTTATGTGCAGGTGAGTGACACACACACACACACACACACACACACACACACACACACACACACACACACACACACACACACACACACACACACACACACACACACACACACACACACACACACTGACTCAAATCGTTGCCTACAGGGACTAAATCCAAATATCCATTACTCTCTTTCACTCTGTTATTCTCAGTCAGCTTGAAATGCGTTTTTGGAGCCACGCTTGGGGCTCAGCCTTTTTTTTTGAAAACATGCCTGTTGTTGAGCTATAAGTCTGGCAAGTCTGTCATCAACCTTGTTACAGTGGTAACCCCCCCTGCAGCGTTCTGATGTAGCGCAGCATGTCATCGGTCCAGCTCCTGTTTCTTTTTGGACCTCCTCTCTTTCTGGCCTGGGATTCTGGATTCTGACTCCAATGAACAGCAGAAGGCCATACAGGGGAACTATTTCCCTTTGGCCTAATAAAATTCAACTCCTATAGTACATTTTAGCCAAGGCAGCATGTGTGAACATAGATGGACAGGTGTGGTTTTGCAGACATGGCTGAAGAAGCAGAAAAAGTTAAAGAAGTTTGTTTATGAATGAAGTCTGAAGGGTTTGGGTTGTTATTAAATGATGGATGGAAATGAGTGAACTGAAGGTCTGTTGGAAGTGGGGCTGTGACCCAAGATTCAGAGGAAGCGGGGAGAAGGATGGAGGCCTGGGACACACAGAGAGGAACTGAGACGGGCCGGGTTCTGCCCATTGTGTAGCCAGCAGATGCCCGAATGTGACTCACAGCTGGCTAATAACAGAGCCGGAGAGGCAGAGGGCAAGCATCACAGCTGGGGAGTGAGGCCGTCTGACAGGGGGGCGGAGGGGGGAAGGGCAGGGCCAAGCTGGGACACGGGAGGGCTGAGGCGAGGTGTAGGGGTGGCAGATGGTTAGGGGTGGGGGCACCTTTGTTATGCAGTGAAGGGGACTTTGGGAGGGGGGGTGGCTGGCCAGCAGGCTCCTCGGACAGGACTGCTGACGAATGGTAAGATGTTGTGGGACAGTGTGTGTGTGTGTGCGTGCGTGTGTGCACGCTGCATGGGGGTTGAGTTTGATTTCAGAATCAATGTGACAGATTGCCTGGCTGGCTTTTCACTTTTGAATGGTCTCTCACTGTTTGTAGGGTGTGTTGTTGTACCTTTTCTTCCTCTTTTTTATTCTTTTGTCTCTTCCTCCCCTCCCCTCTCATGCCTCCTTTGTGTGTTCCTGGATTTTGGCCGACTGCGGGGCAGAGTAGTCTGGGCCTGTAGCTGTGGATGGGCCAGACAAATGTTGGCAACTCCAGCTGAATTTTTTTGCCTCCAAATACTGACTTTCCCCTTTTTGTTTTTGTTCTGTTATCACCTAATCAGTCGCTGCTGTGAGAAGAAAAGTTGTGGCAATCGCAACGAGACGCCCTCTGATCCAGTCATCATCGACAGGTAATGAGACCAAACCACACAATCTTTAAAATCACACAAACAAGCACTTTTATACCCATTAAAACATCAACAAGGACCAGATGCTCTACTCTATCCCACACACTGACCAAAGATGTCCAACAAAACTTTCTGTTTCTCTGTTGATCCATCTTCAGCCCTCTTGGATCAATTTGTTCCCCTATTTAGACATCGCACCTGAGACTTGACACAAGCAAAGATTTTTCTTTTGATCAGAAGCATGTGTATCTTTCATTCCACTGGCTGTAATAAATGTTCACCCTGACAGCCAGTTATCAGCCCTAACGGCGAATGGCCACCTCTGTAATCAGCGTGTGTGAGAGTCTCCACGTCTGCAGGTTTCTGGAGGCCTTGTACTGTCTGCTTGGCATTAACCGGTGTGATGAATGCTCACGAGCGGAGCATATATGTGGAATAGTTTCTCTGTGATGTCAGAGGTGCAACCTTCTTCACCTCTTTTTTTACTCACTCCCACCTTTCTGCTCCTCTTCCCTCCCTTCTTCCCCACTATTGTCTGTCAAGGAAACACTCACTTCATTTACGTCAAGGACTCTTTTCTCTCCCCTCCTCAGTTCAAGCTGGCTGGCTGTTGACAGTGCGTCTCAAAGGATCTCAACTGAAGATAGTTTTCATACAAGGGAAAAATTGGGCTGTTGTCTTTTGAATTTTCCCAGAATGCATCAGAGCAGCTGTTTTCCTCGTTTTCTGTGGCACATTACTCTCACCATGACTCCATCCAGTTCATTTTTCATGCTTCCTCCTAACATGGCTGAACATCCTTAAAATTTGTTTGTGAACATCATGTCGTGTTGCTGGTGAGGACGGAGAAATGTTTGTGGCTGAACTCTCTAATCACATTGTAGCTATAAAATCCTCTCCTGAGGGAGCAGCCAATTAGCAGCCAGTTAATTTCTGATAAGCTGATGGATTTTAGCGTGGCCCTTGTGGCCTTTCATCCCACATCTCGGGACTCTTGTGTTTTGTTTCTGCTAAAGAAAAACGGAAAATAGAATGATTGGCAAGGCACAACGTGCATGCATGTCATCATGTTTGTGTGTGCAGAAAAAGATGTATGTTTTCAGTGTTTGTGCTGAGATTCTTTATTTATGTATGTATATAGATGTATGAGCGATTGCCTATGTGTCTCTGTGACCCCTACGCTGACCTTTTCCCCCAGTCACTGCTTGGAACTTAAATTATTCATGTTCGTATGGATGTGTGTGTGTGTGTGTGTGTTTCTGTGGCTCCAATAATCAGCCTCCTGCTCCCAGCCCCAACACCTGTTCTCCAATTAACATGCAGCGTGCTGGGGGCCCACTGGTTCCTGTCGCCCAGCCACTGCTTTCCACCCCTTTTTTTCCTTCGTCTTTATTCTTGATTCTCACACTTTTCTTGTATCTGCACCTCCACACGCCCCTCTTGCTTTTTTCCATTTGCTCTTTGTTCTTACTATTTTAACTCCTTATTTCCTAAATCCCATTTTCTTTCCACTTTCCCCAATCCCTTACACCCCCCTGATCTCACTCCCTATAGTCTGTCTAATTTTGTCATAATTAGGTGGTGTCATTAGGACACCTACCCAAGCACAAGGGAGTTTGTAAATCCCCAAACGGCCCAAACCCCCACTTTTCTAATCTCCTTTCCATATTGTTTCAGTTTTCTCCCCCCTCCCTCTTTCTCCTCTTGCTTGCTGCCATCCCCCCTCCATCCCCCTCTGCTTCCTAATCCTGATTTGAGAGAAAAGAGAAAGAGAGGAGATCACAGCTGATCCGTAGAGAGGGGTGCAGGGACTGAGGGCGGAGGGACGGAGGGATGAAGAGGGCAGAGGCGGCCGCTCACAAAGAGATGAGTCAAGTCGCTTATGAGAGCGTATTATCTAATGCCCCGCTGCCTGCTGCGTCTAATGGTTTTACATCTGTATGATCTTAACGCTGGTGAACTGCGAGACTCCGCTCTGACTTCTCCGTTTGCTGAAGGCCACTCGTCTTTGACTGATGGAGTGACTCGTTCACTGATTGGTTTGGTGATTGATTGGTGGAGAGATGAAGGTTCATCATCATAAATGTAACTCATTAAACTTCTGCAGTCAAGTTCCTGCCACTTTATTCTAAGTTAATCTCCTTTGCTTTAATATTGTTTGAATAAACAAAATGCTTCAAATTTAGAGATTGAGCTCAAATTGATAAATCAAATTGATAATTGAGGGGCAGCCTGCCTTTATTTTCTAGTGTAAGTAGTATTTTTCACAGTTTTTTTTTGTAGCTCTCTTTGTTTCCTCTATATTAACCCAAGCAGATCTCTTTGGTGAGGTTATTACCATATTGACCTCTGACCTCTGGGAAACTATATTGGTTCTGGGCCAAATCTGGCCTCAGTATTTATGAGTAAACCACCGGTTTTACAATGGAGACAAGCAGATGTCAGTATTAGTCTGTGTGGTTTTGATGGGAGGAGGTCAGCCCTCAGTGTGTGTGTGTGTGTGTACTTTTAAATTTGGCTAAGAAGCAGAGATCAATAGCTGGTCATAAGGAGTGTGTGGAGGGATCCGTTGTAAGGCCTTGTGAGGGGCAGTCGGGTGATCAATGGCAGGCACTATCTCACTAATTGATCGTGTTTCCAAGAGGGCTCTTTTTTTTTAACAAGCTGGTCTTCAGAGAAAAGAAGAATAATCAATAAGAATTTTCCAATGCTGTCAATATAGCTCTTCCATTCTCTATGCTCAAAACAAGCTCTCACACAGATCATTTTAAAATTCTGAAACAACCCATTTCGATCAAAGACATCCGAGCATCATTTATGTGGGACCTATTAAAATGTTGCTGTCTGAGTTGATCATTTAGATGTTGATCAGTTGTCCTGAAAAATGACTCGACTTCAGACGTTCGGCTCCAACAGGAATCCATTCCTCTTAATCTCAGGTTGTGGGTGGTATTGATCTGTTTGTAGTCTTGGTTCTGGTTTTGTGCATGTACCACAGGTTCACCTAGTGTCCAACTAGTAAACAAACTGTTTTTTTCTCTTACAAATCAAATCCGCAGGAGACAGATTGCTTTATTTTCAGCTTGATCACAAAAATCCAAAGCTTGATGCACCTTATTGCCGTTTAATTCCTTACACTGATGAATTTTCAATTTTGCTGAGCAAACGTAAAGCACCCATGCATGTGGAGTCTCACCTTTTGCAGAAAAACGTCAGATTTTTAGCTTTTTTAAAGGGACATGAGGGAGCTTTGAAAAACAAACCTCATGAGCGCCGCGCCTGGCGCTGCGAATAACTGCCGCCTTTAGCGTGAGCGCGCACAAACTTCTCACTAGTTCATAAGGGTTCAACCAAAGGCAGCCGGAGGCGAGTGCATAAATAAAAATACATTTTATTAATACAAAAGGAAATATAGTAAAACAATGCCCCGCGACGCGCACACACACGATCAGACTGAGGGAGTCGATCTAACAGAGCTAATTTTGCTAGCTGCTATTTTCCAGTCCTTCCCAGCTGCCTGTATTGCTAAAAGCTTTAATCAGCCGGTGTTCTCCGACACCCGGAGGAGAATTTGAGAAATCTAGCGTGATAGAATCATGCCCTGCCGCGTATATCACCTTAGATTTCTCAAATTCACATCACGGAGTGGAGCTCCGTAGCACCCGGAGGTCCGTGCGCAGCAGAGCCGCCTTAGATGCACTGTAAGCGGACTGAGGTCCAGGAAAAGGTTGGGGATTTGCAGCCTACAGTGCTGAGACCATAAACATGGACAGATTGCTGTGTGGTCGCCTATAACAGCACCTTTAGCTCTGTGAAACCCTTATAATCCATCAGAGAGGTTTTCAGCTTCATAAACGCTGCCAAATAACACCAGTTTTATGAGAAAAACCACTGGTTTAGACAAGGAAGTCCGCCATTGACTAGCAACACTACACAAAGGTGCAATACTGCCACCTACTGGATATACATTTATTATTATTTTTTTAGCCCGAGAACGCGCAGAAGCGTCAGTTGACGTCACATCCGTAGGACAACGCGGGAAATTCGGACCCCGAATTGCAGAACATTTTACAGCTCACAGCCTATTCAAGATAATGGAATGATACATGGGTGACCTCATTCTTTTTGATTTAAAATGCTTCATCACTTATTAACCTAAATAAACTGAACATGCAATTATTACTTTTCTTCAAAAGCTCCCTCATGTCCCTTTAAATCAGAAGATTCAGACAGTTTCTCTGTATATTAATTGATCATTTGTTGCTTTCCATCTGGTCTCTATTGATGTGTTAAAATCATTCTGACCATCTGTTTTAAGTTATTTTTTTGCATCTGTTTAACAAATGAAATGATACATAATGATGCAGGACTTCTTTCAGTGTTCGGTACATGTTTTCTACCTGCCCTCACAGCAGGCTGCACAGTTTCTTCTTGTCCCACTAATGTTGGGGAACAGCAGCCTCCTCATCCTCCCACTTCAGCCAAAAAAAGAAAAGAAAAGTTTCAAGACTTTGGGAAAAGAACATTAAACTATCAGCCAGAGAATAAATGCAGCAACATTTTTTGGACTGTGTCAGGGGTCGAATTCCTTCCCTCTCCCAGATGCATACTCAAAATCAGCCGCCAACTCGTCCTGTTAGGTCGTCATGAAGGCACTTCGGAGTTTTATGTGTGAGACAATAATGTCATATTTTGAGAGTTTTCTCACACTCCCTCTATAAGATTTATACACATCCTAAGCTGAAGGAGCAGAGAGTTGATTTCTAGATTAGTAATTTCAGTATTGTTATATGTTTTCCCCTTCATGTCATTTGTTGATAAAACCAGGAGTTTGGACTTGGAGAAGTTGAGGCTTTGGACCAGGACAGGATGAAGGAGCAGAGGGAGTGTTTTGTGGCGATAATTAATCTTGCGATCAAATAAAACGTATAAAAATATATTTCATCCAAATTAAAAAAGAAAACAGCAACAGACAAGAAAAAAAAATCTGAAAATCAATGTATGTAGCGCAGTGAAGTATAAGAGAATAAACATAACAAGAATTAGAAATAATTTGTCAGTATGCATTTTGTTTGTAGCTCTTGGCTACTTAAAAATACACCAAATAAACACACTGTCCACAGTAAAGGATAGACATAGCAGCAATAAAAAATTATAGAAGAATTTTATTGCAGAATAAGCAACAGATTATAGAAATGAAGCTGAGACAGACGTGTCTTTAGTCGATGTTAGCTATATTATAGTTAGAGTTTAGAGGAGTTGATATTGCATGAGATAAACTGGAGTAAAGTGTCAAATTTAGGTTTGTCATGAAACTTATCATCACAGACTATACATTTTTATTAAGCTGTAATAAGTGTTGAACTCTTTATCTAGAGCAGCAGCTGAAGTGAAGAGGAGGATGAAGTCATTGTGTTTGGAGTTACTGTATGTTGGAGTTACAGTATGTTGGAGTTACAATATGTTGGAGTTACAGTATGTTGGAGTTACAGTATGTTGGAGTTACAATATGTTGGAGTTACAGTATGTTGGAGTTACAATATGTTGGAGTTACAGTATGTTGGAGTTACTGTATGTTGGAGTTACAGTATGTTGGAGTTACAATATGTTGGAGTTACAGTATGTTGGAGTTACAATATGTTGGAGTTACAGTATGTTGGAGTTACAGTATGTTGGAGTTACAGTATGTTGGAGTTACAATATGTTGGAGTTACAGTATGTTGGAGTTACAGTATGTTGGAGTTACAGTATGTTGGAGTTACAGTATGTTGGAGTTACAATATGTTGGAGTTACAATATGTTGGAGTTACAGTATGTTGGAGTTACAATATGTTGGAGTTACAATATGTTGGAGTTACAATATGTTGGAGTTACAGTATGTTGGAGTTACAGTATGTTGGAGTTACAATATGTTGGAGTTACAATATGTTGGAGTTACTGTATGTTGGAGTTACAATATGTTGGAGTTACAGTATGTTGGTGTTACTGTATGTTGGAGTTACAATATGTTGGAGTTACAATATGTTGGAGTTACAGTATGTTGGAGTTACAGTATGTTGGTGTTACAGTATGTTGGTGTTACTGTATGTTGGAGTTACAATATGTTGGAGTTACAATATATTGGAGTTACAGTATGTTGGAGTTACAATATGTTGGAGTTACAATATGTTGGAGTTACTGTATGTTGGAGTTACAATTTGTTGGAGTTACTGTATGTTGGAGTTACAATTTGTTGGAGTTACTGTATGTTGGAGTTACAGTATGTTGGAGTTACAATATGTTGGAGTTACTGTATGTTGGAGTTACAGTATGTTGGAGTTACAATATGTTGGAGTTACTGTATGTTGGAGTTACTGTATGTTGGAGTTACTGTATGTTGGAGTTACAGTATGTTGGAGTTACTGTATGTTGGAGTTACTGTATGTTGGAGTTACAATATGTTGGAGTTACAGTATTTTGGAGTTACTGTATGTTGGAGTTACAGTATGTTGGAGTTACAATATGTTGGAGTTGCTGTATGTTGGAGTTACAATATGTTGGAGTTACAATATGTTGGAGTTACAATATGTTGGAGTTACTGTATGTTGGAGTTACAGTATGTTGGAGTTACAGTATGTTGGAGTTACTGTATGTTGGAGTTACTGTATGTTGGAGTTACAGTATGTTGGAGTTACTGTATGTTGGAGTTACAATATGTTGGAGTTACAATATGTTGGAGTTACAATATGTTGGAGTTACAGTATGTTGGAGTTACTGTATGTTGGAGTTACAGTATGTTGGAGTTACAATATGTTGGAGTTACAGTATGTTGGAGTTACTGTATGTTGGAGTTACAATATGTTGGAGTTACCATATTTTGGAATTACTGTATGTTGGAGTTACAGTATGTTGGAGTTACTGTATGTTGGAGTTACAATATGTTGGAGTTACCATATTTTGGAATTACTGTATGTTGGAGTTACAGTATGTTGGAGTTACAATATGTTTGAGTTACAATATGTTGGAGTTACAATATGTTGGAGTTACAATATGTTGGAGTTACAGTATGTTGGAGTTACTGTATGTTGGAGTTACAATATGTTGGAGTTACAATATGTTGGAGTTACAGTATGTTGGAGTTACTGTATGTTGGAGTTACAATATGTTGGAGTTGCTGTATGTTGGAGTTACAATATGTTGGAGTTACAATATGTTGGAGTTACAATATGTTGGAGTTACAATATGTTGGAGTTACTGTATGTTGGAGTTACTGTATGTTGGTGTTACTGTATGTTGGAGTTACAATATGTTGGAGTTACTGTATGTTGGAGTTACTGTATGTTGGAGTTACTGTATGTTGGAGTTACTGTATGTGTGTTTCTGCACAACTAGAAGTGCTCTCTTGTCTTCATACATTATTCTTCTGTCATCTGTGAGTTTTCATGATCTGTGGTTAACCAGGTCTAGTTGATGGGACTTTTAATTTTAACTGTGACTTGGATGCACACTGCTCAGATTTGAGATCTATCCCGGTTTCCTTTACAGTTAGTTTTGATCCCCCATTCGTCCACGTTGTGATGATGCAGATGTTTATATAAATTCATAAATTACCTGTTCGTCTCATACATGCACCGAGACAAAAGTCAGACACGGTGCTCCACTCAGTCCACTGTCACAGGTCTGTCCCTGGTGGGGCCACTTGTGTCCGGTCCCTCCAGACCCCCTGTCAGCCAGCCCCCCAGGCAGGAGGGGGGGGACCAGGCAGCGTGGCGACAGGGCCCTCGGGCTCACACAGTGAAGCGGCACACAGGCTGGACCACTGAGCAGCTGGCACAGGAGCACAGGGATGGCTCTTCCCCTGGGGCACCGAGAAGCAGTAGATTGACACAAAGACAGACAGGGAGAGAAGACACGATGTTGAGAATATCAAATCCTCTGACAGGTACAGCTTCAGACGGCATGGGGCCTCACTCAGAGTTAGACTGAAGATAAGAAGTTCAGGAGCCTTTGGTGCTTTTAAACGTCTCGTTTGAACTGAGTTTGGACTCCGGAGTTTGGACAGGAAGTGAGTTGAGTCTCACAGATTACAGGTCAATTTTGTGTTTGTCACCTTTGCTCTTCTACAGCCAAAAACAAGGAGCTGGTATGGTTTGTTTTCTCAGAGAGAGAGAGGGACCAGGACCAGAGCAGAGCAGCTTTATTTGACTGGCTCACCTTTGGCTCAGCGGTGAAAATAATAATTAGAGACACCCACAGGATTACTCTAGATGGATACTTCAGGTTAAAAAAAATGTTCTGTTTATTTAGATGTCTTTGGGTTTATGTTTCATGTGAAACTCCTGCAGCTGCCTTTTATTCAGTAAAGAGAATCTTGTATGAGTGTAATCAGGATTTAGTGTGTGGGTGTAGAGTCAGAGGGCAGTTAGCGGGGGTATTTAGGAACAAGGGCTGTTTTCTTTGGCTGGATGCTGCTGCTCAGGGAGGAGCTACAGTGATGTTTGTGACTGGGTTTGGTCAAACTCCTTGTTAAGGTCTTAAATTTCACTAACAACTTAACAATGCCCCCTGGTGCCGGACCGGCCCCAGCAAGTCACTTTGTTTTTCTGTTTGTTTTTCTGGGATGTGGACAGATTGCGGTTTTTCTCAGGGGTTAGATTTCTCTAGAATCTTTTTAGAAACCCAAAACTTTTCCAAACACTAATATTTACACATGTGTTGTGTTACTTAAATAAAACTTGATAACAGAGCTCTGTTGACTGACTCTCGAGGGAGAAGGGACCCTGTTTTGGTCCAAAGCAGATGCAGCTTTAATGAAACATTTCCACAATTTAATGCCTGTAATTGTTCCTACATCTTTAGATTCATTTGCATTTTTATTCATTAAAGAGGCTAATTTCCATTTTGAAAAGATAAAATTTGTTATGCAACATATTTAGTTTCATGCTTAATGGTAGAAAAATGAGAAATCATTGCAGACTCCTGCATCTCTGTACCCACATCTTAGGCGGTTTAACAGGAACTTTTTACACCCAGCTGTGTCTAAATTTGGTTACTTAACCGAAAAGTGACAATAGATTCAAAGTTAATGTTTATGTTTTACCTTAAGATGGGGAAAGTCTGCAAAAAAGGCTTTAATAAATGTTTTTTTCACATTTTGTTGAGAGACAATATAAAACCTGACAGGGATGTTGGGTTGAGGATTTAAAATCACAAGCAAACAAAATTAAGTAAAAATATATTAAAAAAAAAGTTTTTCTAAACTTTGTTAAGATGTGTTTCTCTTTCATGGAACATTTGTTGGTAAACTTACTTAATAATTTAGAGAATGTCTGTAATAAATTCCCTGATGTGTTTTCTTAATGAGAATGTGACATAAAGGGAAACAACAAGGACTTCAGCCTGACTTGATTGAAATCTTTTGGATATAGGAGTGTGTGTCGGTGTGTGTGTTGTGGTCCTGATGAATCTGTCAGTTCTGAGGGCAGGGGGTGATGTGGTTGCTGACAGGCTCCCAGCATGCCTGCTGGGAGCCCCAATAGTGTGTGTGCCCTCCGTCAGCTCCCCCAGCCACCCGGCTTTCCTTCCCCTCTCTCCGCCCTCGGCTCTCACACATTTGCTGTGTATTATCCACGGACAGTAAATTACAGCACCCTGGACGTCTGAATGATTCTGTTCCCGTCTCTTCACACGTTCCTACTCTCTCCTGCTTCATCACCATTATCCAGCTCACCTTCTCTCCTGTTTCTGTCTATACTCCTCGTTTTCTCTGGGTTTGATCTGTTTTCCTCCCTCTGTCTGTCATATCCATCCTGGCTCTTCGACTCTCTCAACCCTGTCAGATTTCTCTCCTCTGTCTGTCTTCCTCTCACTTCTGTTAAACTTCTCATCCTCCGTTCTTCTATTGTGTCACGCTACACAGCGTTCCCTTCCTCATACACACCCCCTCCACTCTCCATTTACTTTCTTACAAGCAGGTCCCTGCTGTCTAGGCTTCACAGGTTTCTCAGCAGCTCCTTCTTGTCCTCCTTCCTATACCTCCTTCACAAACCTCTCTCTCCCTCTCCCTCTCTCACCCCTCCTCCCTCTTTCTGGAAACAGATGTTGTTTGTCAGATCTTATCATTACTGGCTAATTAAGAAGACATCTCTTCTCCTTCTGTTTTTGCTTCTCCTTCCTCTCTTCTCCCTCTCAGTGCCATCCATCGCAGATTCATTGTTCTTCTTAGAGGAAGGTTTAGGTCGGGGTTTGATGCACACATGTTACTGGTAACTCTGATTAGAGGCAGATTGATTGAAAGGGTATTAAAAAGGTAACACAAGTGTTGTTTTATTGCAGACGACCTTTTGGTTTGTTTGAAATCTATTCATTTGTTCTTGTTACTATATGCATCTCCATCTGACAGTTATGAGAATATGTTTTGAATCTTCGTCCCACAGGACACACCGAGCATGCTGGGAGAGGTCAGGCCACTGATGGGACTTCTATTCCCTGTCCTGGTTGTGAATTCATGTTCTCCAGACTCTGAATATCTGTCCATATCCATCTATTTGGCAGAGTGAATACAGTCCCAAGTGGCCGAGCTCTGTTTGCAATCCTTGCTTTAGGCTTAGCTCTGGAGACAGAAACATTAACTCATTTGAAATGGTTGAAATGCACATTTAGAAGCAGGCAAAAGGTTGAGCAGTGAAATACTTTTTGCACCCAAGAGAAGCCTTGCTGAAATGCTGGTGCACCCCTGCTTTTGCTGCCCTACTGTCAGTTTTTTGTTGTGGGATGCCTGCAAGTTTTACAGCAGTACCAAGCTCTATAAATCAGCACTTAGTGCCTAAAACGTTTGCCTTTGTCACAGTTCTCAAGTTTAGAGGCAGGGTGAGCCTGGCTTGAGGTTGCAGGGGTGAAGCCTGCCTGGGAGGCAGTGGAGAAGGACGTGTAAGTTTATTAGAGCAGTCTGCATTAAACAACCTGGAGATGGTTTACTCACTGATTCATTTACTATAAATCAACTGGGTTCATCAGTTTTTGCTCTGTTGGGGAGTTTGTAATTTTACTGCTGGGTGAAAAAAGGTCAAATAAGATGTTCAAAAAAAAATATCAAGAACAATAAATTATTTGAGCAGGAATCTGATATAAGACATTACATGTGATCTAATGTGCATGGTGTTAGACATGCATGTTTAAAGACACTGCAGACACGGGAAGATTACGGTGATCAGGGGGCCCTATAGGCTACACTTGTCTGTGACTAGGGTGACCAGATCCAACACAATAGAACATGTTAGTTGGGGACAATGTGGGACATGTTAAATACTAAATTATTGTCAAAATTTTAACAGTGTCCTTAAAATGACCAACTAATAATTTGTCCTTTATTGATCTCCTTTAGGGAAACTTTGATTTTGACACATGCCTGAGCTGGGCCTCAAACCCTGGTCTCCCACATGAAAGGTGTTGTCTTTACCTTTAAGCCACAGTTCAGTTGTATTTATATTGTTCTGTTTCTGCACATGAACATTACGTGTCACGTATTGTGTGTCAAGACATACGATTTTGTGGGCCAATTCAGTTTAAGAATATTCTTGCATGTAAATAAAAAAAAAATATATATATATTTTTTTACTGGCCAATGGGGCCCCCAGACCAAACGAGGCCCCTAGGCTCAAGCCATATCTAGCATGTGCATTAATCCAGGCATGACTGCAGACATTTTATCTGAGTGATGTTTTAGTTAGAAGTGAGAGGAGCTGGAGCCACATACATCCCTTCATGTTTTTGGAGGAGGAGGGGAGCTGACTGGAAGGACCGGTGTGAAAGGTCCTGTGGTGGTATGCGACAGAGGGGGTATCAGTTCGTGGAGGGTTTTCTGTGCCCCATTAGCAGTGTCAGAGGTCATGTGCCCCGGGTGTTAACCCTGGTGACCAGTCTAGCTTCTAGTCTGCCAGGGGACCCTGGTCCGGGGGTATTTATTACCTACTGCACCCCCACCCCCAGCCCCCAATCCCACCAACACACATAAACACGACCCCTCCACCCCCCAAAAAATCTCTCGGAGTAAAACAAATCACCCAAAGTCTCTTGTCAACCGGAGTATGCTAATTGGATGTATGTCCAGCAATGCGAGATGTTTCGTCTGCAGATTTATGTTTTAGTTTTTTGGGTCAGTACCAGATTCATCCAGATCTTCATCTTTACTCTTGTTACATGTTCGTTTTATTTAAAAAATCATCAAGTTTTTGCACACTGACAACTTTGAGGCATTTGTTTTGAGGCATTATAATTTTTTGCTAATGTAATTTTGCATGACTGATTGTGCACACATGGTTGCCTGTCTCTGAGTATTTTCCTGTGAATCTCTGTGTGTGTGTGTGTGTGGTTTGCGCAGCCTTTGTGTGACACATGCATGTATCTGGGCCTGCTGTATGAGTTAGTGCTCTCACTGTGTGAGTGTGGCAGAGGAAGGCCCTCAGCATGTCAGTATGTTTTAATGCCTCACATCTGGTTTCCTAATTTTCCTCCCTCCAGCTCCCCTCCACCACGATGTCAGGACACTGTTTTGTTTTTTCAGGGTGGCGGCGAGTGTGTGCGTGCGTGCATGTGTGTGTGTGTGTGTGTGTGTGTGAGTGTGATGGAGGGGATGTCTGATGAGTGATGGCCCTGCATACAGGACGTCAACAATCTCCCTCCCTTCCTCTGTCTCTGCCTCTTCCCTTCGTCATCTTTCTCTCCTGTCTCTATATACCAGCATGTGTAGTTGATCAGAATACATCCTCTAATTCTTGCACTAAACCATCCTCAAAAGAGGAGAATCATCTTCTTTTAGAAGGGTTTTGTTAGCTGTGCTGCCAACAAATTTAAACCATTTGAATTGTATATTTCAAGAGACACTGCCACCAGTAAAACCAGCATTTACAGCAAGCGTGGAGGGTGATGTGTTTTATGACTGTGTGAAAGGCAGTTTATGTCAACAGTGATTAGTGCTGATGAATGCCTATGAAAGGTTTTGTTAAGCTTAGCTGCTGCTCTGCATGATTGAGGCCATATGTAAAACAGAGAGAGTTAGGCTCAAGTGTAACAGATGCCCTAATGGACTGAGAAATGTGGATCTGAGCGTCCAGTCTGATGAATCAAACAATAAAAATCATTCGTTTTGAATTGTTTCATGTAGTTTGAGTTTAAAAATCTGTCACATTAGGGATGGCGGTGTGAGGTCTGGATGTAGAGAAAAAGGAGACAGTACTCCCTGTGGTGGCATGTCGTAAAATGATCTCAAGGTTTAGGACTGGGTCTATGTTTTGTTTGTGTTTCCTGCTTTAAGCGTGTCAGTGGACAGAAGATGTTGCTTTGATAAAAAGTCACATTTCTGACCTCATGCAGCTTATTGTGAAATTCAATTACTTTAATTGGTACTGAGAAATTGCTCTTATCCAATTTTTTTCTGTTGAGACTTGTTGTCATAACATACAGTGCTGTGAAAAAGTATTTGCCCACGGCACTTACAGATTTGTTCTGGTTTTGCTTTTTTGTTGTTTAAAATTTTCAGATCAGCAAACAAATGTCAATATCAGACAAAAATAACCCGAGTAAATACAAAATGAAATTTTCAAATGATGAATCCATTATCAGGAGGCAACAACTGCATTCAGACATTTGTGATAACTGGTGATGAGTCTCTCACGTCACTATGGAAGAATTTTTGTCCCACTCTTCTTTATTTTAGACGTATTGGATGAACAAGCAAGACATCCAGGTCCTGAAGCAGCCCCAGACCATCACACTACCTCCACCATGTTTGACTGTTTGTATAATGTTCTCCTTCTTAAATGCAATGTTAATTAATTAACAGGACACACATCTTCTAAAAAGTTGCAGTCTTGTCTTGTCCGTCCTCAGGATATTTTCCCAGAAGTCTTGGGGTTTAACAGGATGTTTTTTGGTTGTTTGCTTGCCCTGTCTCGTCCCTATTGTTAAATTCTGACCTCTGACCCTAACCTTAACCAAGTGAGGTCTGCAGAGCTTTAGATGTTGTTCTGTGTTATTTTGTTCCTGAATTTCTTTAGAATGAGGCATGATATGTTGCTTTTTGAGATCTTTTAGCCTGCTTCATGTTGTCAGACAGTAATCAGGCCTGAGTGGTGGTGGTCAAACTGAACTCAGCTTTCCAGATCATGTGGTTAATCACAGTTAATCCATGGTTTAACAAGGTGTCCAGGTTGGGTTGAATAGCTTTTCTCCCTAATAAATGAAATCATAATTAGAAAACAGCATTATGTATTCAGGTTTACTCAGGTTCTCTTTGTCTGATGTTGAAATCTGTTCGAAACATTTAAGTGCAAAAAACCCCACAAACAAACAAACAAACAAACAAACAAACAAACAAACAAACAAACAAACAAACAAACAAACAAACAAACAAACAAACAAACAAACAACAACAAAAAAACCCAACAACAACAACTACCTAACAACCAAAAAATAAAGAAATTTGTTAGAAGGGAAAACTTTTTCACAGCGCTGTTTAATGTTATTGGTTCTTTTCGTGTTAGCTTAATTTGCTCCGTGTTACTCACTCAGATGTGTTTTCATAACAGAGTTGGACTGAAATGTGTAGCATTAACAGATTAAATACAAACACACTTACACTAAAGGAGTTCTTAGAAAATAGCCTTCCTTTTCAATTTCCCTGTGACACGAGGATTACCTCCAGCTCATTGCGTGGACGGGGAGGCGTGTGGGTGTGTTACTTTACCAAAACAAAAACAAACAACAGCAATATTAAACTTTTGCAACCACAATAGAGAAGGGGATAAAAACAGAGGGTCCTCAACTTCTTATTAATTATGCAAGATTAGTCTAATTATAATTCAGCAAATGAATGTGTGGCAGAAGGTGCGAGGCGACGGGGCTGGGAGATTTGCATGTTAAGTGGGCAGAGGGAAGCGGCTAATGCATGCTAATATATGCGTCAATGTCTCGCTTTAATTTCAGCATTTGCAGCTGTGTGCGTCCGAACTGAGAAGGGGGGGTGAAAAGTTGACTCAATGGGTTTTTGGGAGGTGGTGGTGGAGGGGTGCAAAGGTGGGTGTGTCAGTGTATTAAAGTGTGCGGATGCATGCGGATGCATGTGTGAGTGAGGCATATGGTGTCATATAAACAAGGGATGATGAGAAGAAGTCAACAAACAAGGTCAAGAACCCTCAGAAGGAGCACAAAACCTGAGATGGATGTGGACAGACTCGTGATTAGGGCTGTGGGTTTTTGGAACCTCAAACATCACTTCAGTGAAAATTTGTCATGTCAGCCAGTCAAATGTTGGACGACTGCTGGTTAGGAGTGTGCAGAGGAAGCTGGTGTTAGCAAACCACAGCTAAACCATGAACATAAAACTCTGCTTCCTGTGCTGTTATGATTGACGCTTCGCCATAAGGCTGCTCCTTTAAAATGACTCATGATGTAAGAATTATTTTCCAGGATGTGATGCTTTCAAAGAATTCTTTGGAACACTTTGGATTATAGTCCACTAACAGGGTCATGAATCAAACATCCAACAAACTTTTACATCCTGACAAACTTCTATCAAGGTGTCAACAACGTCAGGTATCGATGAGGGAAGAAAAACATACAACAGACACAGATGAGCTCTTTTACATTTCCAGCCCAAACCGAGGTCTACCGCAGCTTTGAGGTTGAAGGTCCAAGTTCTCACCAATAAATTGCAGTCGCCCCTCGCCAACAACAATATTGATTGTCCTCCGAGCGCATAACTCAAATCAAATATTTCTGAACGCACAGTTGGAACCGAGAACTAGTTGTGAGCCAGGTTTTGCTCACAAGGGAGGAAACTGGAACGAGGCGGGTGATGGAAGAAGTAAAAGCTGAGAGAATGAGGGAGAGATTAACATTCAATAGGGGGATTCCAAGCTGAATTTCCTCTTCAAACAGCCGCTATCCATTAAGATGACTTATATTTGCAAAGAGCAGAGTGTGGGTGGGATGGGACCAACCCATGTGGCTCAAAAATGTTCTCCTTCTGTGGCATTTTTCTCTTTACTGTTATTGTTTGTTTAGTTCGAACATTGACAGTGATGGAGGAAGTACTAAGAGACTTTGCTTAACTACTGATAAATACTGAAAGGTTAAAGGAAAGACTCAGATTATAGTAAAATACAGATGTATGCTTTGCAAAGTGCAGTTCACGTATTAAACAAGAAGTGCTGGTTAATTTGATATATGACATTTTACAACACAAGTATATCAGTTATACTCTCATTAATGGTAGCATAGATGCAGAAATTTAGAAGGAACAACTTCTATTTGTTTGAGCTGTCAGTGACTCAGGGACTTCCCAAAAGGCAATTCAAAGGGTTTTAAAGAGGCTGAAAAATATAGGATTGGTCTCATTTTTTATAGTTTGTGTCTTTAAAGCTTGCTACACTGCTGACTGTGCATACATTGTCACCCAAAACAATAACTAAACATGTCCAAAAAAGACATTTCAACATATAATTCAATAGACAGCAGCAGACTTGTGCAGATTTGTTACAATAAAAATCAAGTCTGCAGTACAGCAGCAGCAATGCTCAACAGGATGAAACAGTTATGGAGAATAGATGCATATTTTTAAAAATTAAACAATACACATGTAGTTGTAATTATAAGTACGGTAAATCAAAGTTTTTGATAAGAAAACTTATATCATCATACATGCTGCAGAACATAAAACTCACACACACACATATATATATATATATGTTTTTTAAATTAAATATCTTCTTTCACAAAATAATCCTGTAAATCAGAAAGTTTAATTGCAACTTCATTATTGATTAAGTGGTGATATTATTGTTTCTATGGGCTGTTTTAGATCTTTTGGTCAAATGTCTACATCCTTCCATCTAACAATCAAACTGACTCAACCTGTTCTGCATTCTTTTACTTTGAAAAGAGAAAAGATTCCACTATTATTATATTGCAAACATCTTTTAACTAATTCAAAACTTGGCTTAAGTACTTCAGAACTTTACTTAGTTACTTTCAGCGACTGATCAATGGAGTTTCTTTTATAAAAACAATGAAAGAAGTAAAGAGAAGCTTCTAGAGGTTCTATTAGTCATAATTACACTGCGCTGCCTCATTTACAGGTTCACTTTAGTTCATTTTTTATCGTGTTTATATTTAAATCACTCAGGTGATGTTTGAGTGGATCTTTTATCCTTCTCTTCACCTCCCTGCCTTCCCCTCTCCTCTCAGTTTTTCTGGTCTTTCTCCTCCTCTTTGCTGTATTTCTGTGAAGGAATGTGCTCTCGTTGTTTCCTGCTCCTTCCCATCTCTGTCTTTGCCTCTCAGCATGGGGACTTTGGGATTGCGGCAGAGCTGCGTTGCCATGGCAGCAGGCCGTGTTGCCGAACTGTGTACACCTGGGATTTGGAGTCTCTCTTCATAGTCTCCCTCTCTTTCCTATTCATCCCACCTTCCTCTCTTTTCTGTGGTGTAGCACAGGCTATCAGCGCCCATCTCTCCACACTCCAACACAAAGTTACATATATAATGAGACAGCTTGAAAACAAAATTCATGTCCACACGAGCACCTGCATGTGCCTCTTTCCCCATCTTCGTCCTGCCACCGCCTCGTTTGATTTTCTCTGTGGTTGTCGCTACTTTGTTTCCCTCTTCAGTCCCATGTGGGGGGTTCAAATGTGGCATTGTGGGATACCAAAGTCCCCTGAGTCTGCTGCATACATCACTGTCTCTGCTTTACTTTGAAACACGGCAGCTCTTTTCACTGGACTGTGCTTCAAAACCTCATTACTTGATTTAAAGTGTAATAACATTGACTTTAATACTAAACTAAAGAGCTGGGATTCATGTCAGAGCTGTGATCAGACACACACACATTCAGGAACTGTGTGAAAAATCACAGGTCTTTTTACTGCCTTTATGTTGCAAGGAAGCAAACAACTACAAGTAGGGGTCTTTCATGTGATTTCTAAGTTGCTAATGTAAAATACTCTGTGTCCTATGGTTTACCTTTGCAGGTTTTTCTTGAAGTTTTTCCTGAAATGTAACCAGAATTGTCTGAAGACAGCAGGAAACCCAAGGGATATGAGGCGATTCCAGGTAAATAAAAATTGAACAGGACTACAGAAAGCATGTCAGAGTAATAAAAGCACTATTTTAATATTAATTTGTTGCAATAAAATTGTATTTTTTCACACCCATCTGCCCGTTCCAATGTTGTGTTTAAACTTTCACACGTCAAAGCTCTGTTGGACACAGAAGACAGGCTGGAGGAAGGAGTTAAAGGTGAAAGTTGGAAATCAATAAGGAACCAGAGCGATGGAAAGACAAACGAAAAAGAGTTAGATATGTGGGAGACACGGTCGTGGGGGTGCAGGAAATAGGTTGAGGTGTTTCAGGAAGTTGTCAAGAATTGAGTGATTGGCTCCAGATGGAGAAGGTCATGCTCCGTGACCCAGGAAGTGGTCACTAGGGACACTCCGAGCTCACTTCCTCTGCTGTCTTTCAGCACCAGCGGCCTCTGTCTGGCATTCTCCTTCGCCCGGCAAACCCTCTCTGTTCCTTCCCCGTCTCTGTGCTCCCCCTGTCTCCCACCATGTTTGCTTTAACTCCTGTGGTGTGACACATGCTGAGAAGTTACGAGCGCAGGCGCTCAAAGACTCTCATCTCTGGGTTAAAAGGTGATCAGAGCTGGGCAGGAGTTCGCCGCTTGATCGATAATTTACAGTTATTTTCCTTTGGGTTCCCCCTTCTTTTCCACCACCTATGAAACACATGTGCTTCTTCTTTTTTGCTCCTTCACCTGCAAAGTTTTTACCATGTGTTTGCCTTCCTATTGGATATTAGGGTATACTAATTAAATTATATAGACATTTAAAAAAAACTTACATTTCCTCCAAAGCACTTATAGAAACACTTGTAAATATTCTAACAACAAAACTCTGGTTAATTACTTTAGTGTCATCAACGAGAGGCAGATGTGAGCGGGGACACACACGTGCTGCTGCCAGAAAATCAAATTATGGTTGCAATATATCATCCAGTACTTTAACAGCCAGCTAAAATGGGAGATTTGGTCCATATGTTTGTTGTCATTGAGGGATTAGGAGGAGATGACGATGAGCTTGCTGCACGCTGTATGAATCAGAAAGTTAGGCAAGAGTCAGAGGAGAGGCCATATGGAGACCTGATGGGGGGGGGGGGGGCAGTGTCATCCCCAGAATGCAGACGTACTATGGAAATCCCACAGATGTCACATAACCTATTAAGAAAAATGACTATCACCTGAACCCAGAAACAAATTGTTGCTCAGGGATTTTATCACTGTAACGTGAGATTTGGACCCACGGCCTTTGTGCTCATGTATCTTCGTCTTGGCTTTTGTCTCCTCGTTAAGGTGGTCCTGTCCAGTACAGTGAGCGTGGATGGACACGTCTTAGCCGTGTCGGACAACATGTTTGTTCACAACAACTCCAAGCACGGGCGCCGAGCACGCAGACTGGAGCCTGGCGAGTCTGTGGAGAATACCATGGAATATGGTAATGCTATTATCCTGCTGCACAACACCACGTTTACCTGTTTAATCATTTAAAATAATGTTCTGTGTTCTCCATCACTCACTTTTAGAAGCATTGGTTGTCTAATATTTATGCACTTTATGTCTCACTAAAGTCATTAAGTAAAGACAAAAATATAAAATAAGTATAAATAAGTTTACAGTTATGGTTTCTATTGAGGTTGAATTATGTAGTGCATCATCATGCTTTGATGCATTTGAGAGACAAAGACCGCATGTTTTGTTTTTTCTCCATGTAATTCTGTGTAATGAATTGATGTTACGTGGGATTTAAATGTTTTTTCTGACAAATTTAAGCAAAGGATCTGATTACTTTTTCCATCATGTTCACTATTTTATGTTTACTTTAGTATCAATAAACTTGTTGATTTTTCCCCAAACTATAACAATTTAATCTGAAAATCAAGTTTTCGTGCTAAACATTAAATTGTAACCTAAAGTTGACATGAAGTTTTAAAACGTGAACGATTTCTCTAAGCATGCTCTTTTCTTTTTTCTAAAGCCGTTACTCATCCTGTATTGAGTAAATTATGCTTTTCTCTTCTTTATTAGCTACTCCATGCATCAAAGCCATCAGTCCCAGTGAAGGCTGGACCACCGGCGGGGCCATGGTCATAGTCATCGGGGAGAACTTTTTCGACGGGCTGCAGGTGGTGTTTGGAAGCATGTTAGTCTGGAGTGAGGTAAGAGTTGTCTTCCAAACATCTCACTAATGATGGTACATATTGTGAAGTGAAATACACAGCATATGGCTTGTCTCATTATTTGGATGATTTATGGGCAGGCTTAACCATTTAATCTTTCCATAGACTTGTGTTAGCCTAAATATTTAAAAGGCTCATTTGTGACACAGTTTCTGTGCTTCATCCTCAGCTGATCACTCCTCACGCTATCAGGGTACAGACGCCTCCTCGACACATCCCCGGGGTCGTGGAGGTCACACTGTCGTATAAATCGAAGCAGTTCTGCAAGGGAGCTCCTGGACGCTTCATCTACACAGGTATTAAAATGCAGCCTCGTGTTTCTGTCAAGCTGATGAAGAATCAGAAGTTTTTCAAATGAATTGTGACTGAAGTTTGACATACTAAATGTTTTTTTTAGCTCTTAATGAGCCAACTATAGACTACGGCTTTCAGCGTCTTCAGAAGGTAATCCCCCGACATCCTGGTGACCCAGAGAAACTTGCCAAGGTAATAAAGAAACTTCCTTTGCTCATTTTTCAAGGAATTGTGAATGTTAACATCATGTTCCAGAGATTGAAAAATTATATATATTTCTTTTTTTTAAGGAAATTCTCCTGAAAAGAGCAGCAGATCTTGTGGAGGCTCTGTATGGAAATCCACACAGTAATCAGGTAGTTTGAAATGAATTTGTCCCAAATATTTGTTGCATTTTCAGCCTCTGAACTTAAGTACCACATTACAACCATTCTCTACAGAAAATTGATTCTAAAAAGCAATTTTTTTCTGTTAAACAGCATGAGTCCAAATATCAGCAGAACTGTGTATGTAACTGGCCAATGCGGTGTAGCTTACATATTCTCAGATTGAGGGATAAATTAGTGCATTCTTATAAACTGGCAAGAATTCTAACATTAGCATCATATCAGCTGATAATTCATATTTCAGTAGCTACAAAAGTGACCATTTTGTTTGGTTTCCTGTAGGACATGCTGCTAAAACGTGCAGCTGACATTGCTGAGGCCCTCTACAGTGTTCCCCGTCCTCACAGTCAGCTACAGGCGCTACCAAGCTCACCGGCACACGGCAGCGTCATGGGTCTGGGCTCTTATCCTTCACAGCTAGGTGTTAGCATCGGAGAGCCAGGACAGAGCAGCCAAGGTGAGATAACGGGGTCATATAGGTCACTATTTCTGATATTTTTTTCCTGATAAGGCTCAGAGGTTAGGTTACCCAGCTTTTGATTTTTCCTTTCAGGTTATATCCGTAACTCCAGCAGTTTGTCTCCAAGAGGTTACCCATCAGCCTCCACTCCCCAGCAGTCCAGTTACGGTGGCACTGGGGGAATGACTGGAGGCTACGGGACAGTTCCCATGACAAGTCTCGGAGTTCCTGGTTCTCCTGGTTTCAGCAGTGCCTCCCCCACCAGCTCACCCTACAGTAAGAACCTACATTCTCTCTGAGTGATTATCCATGTCTGATTTTTAAGTTTAACGCTGACTGTTGCTCTTCGTTCCACAGTAATGCCCTCCAGCCCCACCATACCAGGAAGCTCCAGCTCCTCTTCATCTCTTTTGCCTTTCTCCTCTTTCCCTTCTGCTGCTAAACAGAAGAGTGCTTTTGCTCCTGTCCTCAGGCCCCAGGGCTCTCCTTCCCCTGCGTGCCCCGCCTCAGGGGGGAACAGCTTCAGAGGTAGCCATCCAACTCACTATCTGACCCCGCTGTCTGAACTCACAAATGCAGTCTAACTCCTGTACTAACAAACTCCAAGCTGAACAACACAGAAAAAGACTTGCTGGATGTACATTGATGACAGACCTGACTGATTAGAATCATAGATCTTTGTATATGTTTTTCTCTCCAGCGATGACGGGCCTGGTTGTTCCCCAGATGTAGCAAAGCACCCGCCCCATTTTTGGCACTGATGGTGCAGGGAGAACGGAAAACTGATCACTAGTGACCGCTTGTAACTTTCCTCCCTGATCCCACCCGTCTTTTCTCAGTCCTCTTTTACATCCAGCTGGATGATGAGAGTGGGGTTTGAAAATATGTCCAAAGACCAGTCATCTACTCCAGATGCAGAGGAAAATACACTTCAGACAGACTCCTCCCTAAACAACAACAGGATGCTGCTGCTGTGTGTGTGTGTGTGTGTGTGTTTGTAATGACGTTTCTGACAGGAAACGAAGAAAAGCTCTTTAAAATTTCACTCCAAGCTTCAAAAGGATCTGAACTGACCTCTGGCCTAGCATCACATGCAGTATTCAGCTCTTGCAGCACCTGCACAAACCTTCCGTCAGACAGGACGCGCTGACGATGGACGACTCTGACTGCAGCTCTCAAAAGCAGGGTGCTATTTTTCTTGTGTATGGACACCGTAAATGGCATGTGTGTACACTGTCTGTGTGCTAGCGGGAGATTTTTGTTTTTGTAGTAGACTTTTTGAAGACAACTTACATTCCAGAAAAATAGAACCTTTATTTTTTTGTTCTTGGTCTCTATGGTTTTTCAAGGGAGAAATTTTTGTTTCATGGATTATTTGTAAAGGAATTCATATATTGATTTATTTAAGAACAAGCAATTTAACTTATTATAGTTAGCTTAGGGAAAATATAAACGTGTTTTATAAAGTGGCTCTTTTCAACTGTTATTAAATTAAATTATCTCAGCAATTTCCAGTTAGTGATTCCTAGTAATGGATTTTCTTTCTTTTTAGATAAAAAAATTCAACTTCTCAGTTCATTGCAATGCAAAATATAAATGTTATGTCCACAGTTATTGTTCTTGTATAACAGAAAATATTAGTTAGCCTTATTTTTTATTTTCACATGAAATGCATGCTTTTTTTTTTTTTTTTACACTAATGCTCTTATGTTTCTCTGCCTACACAGGTACTCACAGAATTTGGCATGTCATTTTCAATGTGTTGATTCAGTACAAGAGTCTAGTCACTATGCAGTAGAGTAAATCAAAAGCACAACAGCTCAAAACGAATCAGACGCAGTAGGTGTTTGTTAATTATTATAATTCTGTTAGGAGTCATTATGATTTCAGTTATCACAACACAAACAGCATTCTCAGGACGTGCACACAACAAACACAAAGAGTAGACGCCATTTGGAAACTTGTTTTTAGACTTATGTTATCTTATTTATTTAAAAATTATTTGCAATTTATCATAAAGTTTTTTGAAGCCATGTTTCTTTGAACTGATACAAAAAAATTGGTGCAAATGTGATTTGTAAATTTGAAGGTGTAATTATATTTTGTGCTCCAAATAAAAACAAATAAGCAAAATGTTTCTTAGAGGTGACACTTTTTTCAATCCCGTGCAAAAATGTGCTGTATTAGATGTTGTTCTGAACATTGAGGTTTTCCTGCAAGCCTTTACATCTCTTGTGCTGGATCTATTTTTGACTGTGCCCATCACCTGTGTGCTCGTGCAGCTTGTTACACTGTTTTGTATACATAGCTGATGAGCCGCAGCATCTTAATTGTGATGCGAGCGTTAAAGACTGAGTAGAGCATGTCAAGATAAACAACACCCCCCTTTCCCATCTTTCTCCTCTCCAATAAGCCTGCTTCTCTCTGAGGACCAAGCCTCTGGGGGCCCGAGTGAGAACCACATGAGTCTCCCTCCAATGCAGCCTTTTCCTCTCTGTTAAAAAAATACACACACATACACATGCAGAAGCTTGTGCCTTACCTTGTTTTCCATTCTTTGTTTGCTACAGCTTCATCCCTTCTTTCTTTTTCTTTTTTGCTCCCTTAAAATGGTCCTTCTCTGTTAATGTAATTAGCAGTGCTAAAGAAGGGCAGTTAATTACCCACTCTATTTTGATCGGGTAATTAATGTTATGCCAGGAAACAGCAACTGTTTCATTAACATAGCCCTCAAAGCAGCGAGGGGGTAGGGTAGCACCCAGAGGATGCATCTTTGCGATTGCATGATACAAAAATGAGCAAACTGTATTTTAGCAGCAACAATGAAAGACACATGGACTTCAAACGCCCAACGCTGTCTGTGATTTGACCTGGATTACAAGATGCTCACTTTGCACCTGCCTCGTCCTCCTCATCTCTCTGTCTTTCCCTTTGATATGTTGTTAATTTGACAAGTTAAAGTCATCTTTGTTGCCAACACCTCAGCCATTCATCTCACTGAGTGCTCCTTCTGTCCAGTGGTACAGGAGCCATATGCTCCTCGCTTTCACATGACTGTTCTGTTGCAGCAGCGCCGCTTACATTTTCTGATCACATTTGGGATAAAGACAGCAAGAGATGCCACCTGCCACTGAGTCATCTCACATCACACGTCCAGCCGCTTGGTGCACGGGATCACAAGCATGTCATCATTGATAAAATATGACTAGTTTCTTGTTTAAGTTATTGTGTTTCTCACAATAGAAGGAGTACAAAATGCACCCATTCCCTTCTTTCCTCTCAAGGGATGTGTTTGTGTTTATATACCCAATTAGCCCTCTGGCCACAGCATGGCCATGCATTAGGCTGACATTAGCCCCGGGTGTGTGTGACGTCTGTGTGCATGTGTGTAAAATACAGTGCACCCCTTTCTCATTTGAGGCATAATCAGGGGTGTGTGTGCCTTATTAGGCAGGCTGAGACAGAGCTTGACAGGGGTGGTCCACTGTTTTGTCCAATAGATTGGTAGATTGGCTTCCACACACCCAGACAGTGTCCTTTGCCTTTGGCCCATCAGTGGAACCAACGTTGTTGCCCATTAGACCGATGGACCCCGATTCTTTTTTCCCAAAATTAATCCCCCACCCCTTTTCTGCCATTCCCTTGGGTGTCACTAGAGTGGGGTGGCAGATGGAGGAGACACAGAGCTGCCCCATGAGACCACCCCCCCCAACTAAAAACACACACACACACACATGCATAAACACCCACACACACACATTAGTTTGCAAGTATATTCACAAAAGGTGCACACACATGTGCAGACTGCAATGTTTATATATACAAATGCATAAGCATCACACTCACAAACACACACAATTGCACACACAGCACAGCAGCAACACATAGATCCCCAGCCCCCAGACGCAAACCTCATCTGTCAGCCTGCTGCTTTTGTCCAGGCCACATGAGTGTGTTCTGTGGACGCGGAGTGACGTCTCTGTACAAAGCCTCTCAATCTGAGCCCTCTGTACATGGGTCTGAGTTAATGTGAGGGAGAGAGGCCTGTACAGAAACAGCTTCAGGTAACGGGACAAGAAGAAAACGTACTAAAAAAACATGTGTTCTTTTGTGCTCCTATCTGTTTGATTCGTGTTCTGATTGGGAAATGTTGCAGAAAGAATGAGTTCTTAAACATTCAGATACCGGTAAATGTTTGAGGACGTTTGTTACTTAGAAAGATGTTTAGTAACAAACACAGAAAAGTCTGAAGAGCCACAATTTCTAAATTAGCTTTATATCCTTTAGCAGAACTGGAGATTAGATTTGAAGAAATCCACCACAAACTTAGAAGCATTTTAATTCTTGAATTTTTCTCAGTCCAACTGACTTCATGTAATTTTCTAGCATGACTGAAGGCTACAGCAGCATGGTGTTTGTTTGCAGGGAAGTCTTTTATATCTGTGTCTTTCTCCTCCTCTGAGAACTACAATATTGACAATTAGCCAGATTAGAAGAGTGGAGATGTAATTTGGTCCAAACGTAAGTATTGGCTGTTTGTGTGCGCGGCTGCGTGAGGTGAGAAGGCCTCGCGCTGGTGATTAATTACAGCCAGGCCTTGTGACAAAGGTTGCAGCTCTCCCTGTGCTGTCTGCAGCCTGCATGAAGGCAAATCCAGCCTGGCTAATTGACCCGGCTTCTGTAAGGCCATCCATCAACCGTGGCCCAAGTGGCCCCGTAAGAAACACATTATTCAGAGGTAAGTTAGTTAACCAACTAACCATCCACCATTTATTACTGGTATCAGCTCAACTCCTGTTTGTCTCTGACTCAACGCACCTCAATATGGAACATAAAAGGGAGTTTAGGATACCTACAGGAAGTTTTAACCTTCATAAAGTTTACATCCGCTTGTCTTCCAAACAAGGCAGCTGATGCCTGTTTTACTGTGGTTTAATATGGGCACACGAGTCTTTGTTGTGGTTGTTTTCAGCATAAACATTTGGAATAAATACTAAATGTCCTCTGATGATATATGCTTTCAACTGAATTAAAGAGACAAGCATCTAAAAATGGTAAATAGGCAGGACATAGCTTTTTTTTGGTTCTCCCAGAGACAACTTTTGTTTCAGCTCCTATATTTCACAATAAATATGGCTATGGATTCTAGATTTTCTTGATATTTTTCTTCCTATTAACCAGACAATATTTTAAAGTGGTTTTTATCAGTAGTTCTCTAGGCTTTCAATGTTTTTTCCACCCATTTTCAATCCATTACCTGACCATTTTTGTTTTACATTCATTCCCAGAAAATAGACAAATCTCCAGGTATTGTATTATTACCAGCCTGTCACAAACACCATTTGTTGTCATTTCTTTAGTTGAATTTATAAAAATACAAAGTAACTAACTATGAACTGAAAATGTATATCACTGGTCAATAAATCCAGTCTGAGGATTTAGATGTTTCTCTGTTTTAACACGCCTGATAGAAATGACCAAATTACCTCCTCAGTAAGTTATGTTCTATAGGAGCTTGTTAATCAGCCATTCATTTCTATCAGGTGTGTTGAAACAGGGAAACCTCTAAACATTCAGGATGGCCCTCAAGGACTGGAATCAGCGATGACTCATCCCACATGTCCTGTGTCAGGCCTTTAATCAATTTTCACCCCCAGCATTTAAAGACACGATTTTTAGATACTATTCTTCTGCTCTAAAAAAGTATTTTTATTGTTATTTGTTTTATCTGAAATAATTTTTGTGTTACCTAACTTGTCCATCTATTTTTTAAGCTCAAGATTTATTCAGGTACAAGAACTAGACAGCAAATTAGTGTGAAATCAGTCAAAATCCAAAGAAAAAACTTTGAAAGACCTTAAACCTGAACTATTAATGAAGCTACTTGATGATGTTGAGGAACTCTGGCTGATCGGCAGAAAAATGTAAATAATAATAATGGTTTATAAAATTGTTTCTCCATTTGTTAAACACACAGATGAGGACTTTTCCAAGCAGCAGGACAGGAGTTTTCATCTGTAGAAAATGATTTCTCATGTTATTTTCCTTCCTGTGATGCAGAAACACAGTACTTCCCATTTATATTGAGTTGTACCAGTTTCTCCTTTTTGTGCACAGTGAGTGGGAAAAAAACGAACCTTTTTAGTTCTGCTTTAAGTGGATCAGTGATTTTTAAAACCACATTATCTTAAACTTATGACAACTTACCTTCTTCGGGGATTTAAATATTTTTTGTATTAATCAGCACTGCTTACTTTCTTTTGACATAAAGACTGGATCCTATGTGCTGATGGGACAGCCCAATAGTGCCACCTACCTGTAATAAAATCAATGTGTAATTAAATGTTTTATGTCTTTTAGTTTGGCTGCATAAAGCAACAACTGCAGTTGTTTATAGATATTAAAACTAGTTTTACCCCAAAATAATTTGTTTCAAGTACATTTCCTCTTATTTTCATTTGTTTATTTGATCATGTGAGAGGTGTTACATGCCAGCAGCAGCGACACTAACAACAAACCCAAACAACCTCTTTTTATTTCTTTCACTATACCAGCAGGCATAAATATGCAGAAGGATATCTAATCAAATAAATCCATTCATTAAGGGAGCTACTGGTATTTCTGCTTTTGCATTAATTACATAGTCATTACCATATCAATTAGAGAAATCAGAGATCATGTAATTAAGGTTTAACCAAAAGCACCTGCTGCCTCAGAGCTGTGATGTGTGTGTGTGTGTGTGTTTGCTTCAGTCCTAATCTAATTTCTGGCCTTTGACAGCACTCCCCCTCATCAATCCTGAGCTGTCGGAATTCAGCTTCTTTTTTTTTCGTTTTGTTTTTGTTTATAGGGGTGGGTGGTGGTAGTGGGGGCGATGTTTGGAGGGGGCGTTGCGTGAAATGTTGTCATGGCAATCAAATTGATTGGCAGGGACGCCTGATTAGAAAGGAAGAATGGGAGACAGGTGGGAGGAGGCGGGGAGTACATCTAAAGGAACAGATTGGGACTAAGTGAGGAGTAGCTGGGTGTCACGAAGCGAGTCGCTGTCTCCTTTTGAATCCACTCGCACCTTGTAAAAGATAACCAGTAATTACATTAACGTTCCACAGAAACTGTTTAATTCTTCCTGAGGGTTCTGGGTTCAAATCAACATCACTGTGCTGTTGAAGTTTTTACTTTAATGCAACAAAACTGAAATAAAAGATTTTTGTAAGATTTATTACACTGACAGATTAGTTTAAACAAGCTGCAGAGGAAGTGTTTGGTGCTTGTAATGTTGGTTTACCACCTCGAGGAGAGGAGGGATTATTCCTTCAACAAGCTGGTCAGAGGAGGTTATGTGTTGGGAATTTCTGAAGGCTAAATGCACATGCAGACATTTGTAGGTTCAAGAGGAGATGGGGAAAGACAGGAGGGAGAAGTGAGAGGACCCAGGGGGATAGGTCTCCTTCTGGGGGTGGGGCACCAGCCTCCGGTCTCCCCCCTTCTCTGCACTTCCTGTCCCATTTCCTTTCATCAAATTTGCTGAACATCCGTCTAAAACTGATCATTTACAACTTGATACCTTCAATTTATTCATTTTTTAGTAGTTTCAGTTTTAAAACTATTTCTCTTAGTTTATTTATTTATTTATTTTTTGCCATTCATTGAATTACGTACATTTAATTACTGTAACTGCTTGATTATGCCACCAGTTTCATACAACATATTAAAACAGTTCTTTACAGACGTACCAAGCCAATGTTAAACCTATTTCTTTAGGTTAAGTCACTGTAAAAAAAAAAAAAGTTGTCTGGACATAATTTTCTATCTGATGCTCATTGGTTGAAGATGGTATGACTGTGATAGAAAGATTAATTCAATTATAGCATCTCCCAGTTCCAAAAACAATCACATTGTTAAGTTTGCAGATGACACAGCTGTGGTGGGTCTCATCACCAACAACGACGATGAAAACTACAGGAGCGAGGTGAGCCAACTAGTCCAGTGGTGCATAGATAACAATCCTTTCCTCAATGTGGGGAAAACCAAAGAGATTGTTATTGACTTCAGGAGAAGGTCACCTCAACACCCCCCCACTGACCATCAAGGAACTGCAGTGGAGAGGGTGAGCAGCACCAAGTTCCTGGGGGTGCACATGTCTGAAGACCTCTCCTGGACTATAAACACAACACAGCTGGCCAAGAAAGCTCAGAAAGGATCCTCCGTACGCTGAGGAGAGCATATGTCCCTCCTCCCATCATGTGCTCCTTCTACTGGGGCATCAGCATCATCACTGGCTGCATCACAGTGTGCACCGCCTCCTGCCGTAAGACTCTGCAACACATTGTGGGTGCAGCCAGTAGGATCGTCGGTGCCCCCCCTGCTCTCCCTCATGGACATCTACAACACCTGCCTCATCTGTAGAGCCACCAGCATTGCTGAGGATAACTCACACCCCTCACACCCCCACTTCAGCCTCCTGCCCTCAGAGAGAAGGTTCCACAGCCTCCAGGCCCGATCCACAAGACTGTCAAACAGCTTCATCCACAAGGCTGTCAGGATGCTGAACTCTATCCACTACCTCCCCCCGCTGCCCCCTGTCGCTTAAACTTTGTTGAATCCTCCATCCCCACCTCTCGCCCCCCCTCTCTATAACCCCTCTCTATAACCCCCTACATGCAACAATCTTGCACAAATGACTCATGCTGCTGCTGAAAACTTTTTGCACAAAATGCACAACTGACAACCTGTCTGTACATTGCACATTATTTAATCTTCTGTTACCTAATCTATACAAATTCAACATTAAAACTGCTGCTATGCTCACTCAGGTTTTGTACATATCACACTCTCCTACAAATTTTTTGTATTTGTATTTTAAGGTTATACAGTATAATGCATAGTTTTATAGTAGCTTTTCATATTATAAATGTTTTATTTTTTATGACAGCATTAAGGTGAGAGAGAAACAGTATTTTGATTCATATATGTTCTACATATAGAGGGAACTGACAATAAAAGAATCTTGAATCATATTCCTTCCCCAATTGTCCTGTTCACAGAAGCTGAATGTTTATAGGACACATTAGGTACTGTTAGAGTACATTTTACCAGTACATAGCCACAGGACAGGTCATCAGCCCATCAAAAGATAAACAATCATGCACAAATACACTCATGCCTAAAGTCAATTTAGAAACTTCCTTCAACCTAACATGTGTTTACAGAAACACGCATGGAGAAAACAAGCAAACATGACACTGAAAAGGCCTAAAACCTTCACTGTCAAATAAATAATCACTGGCCATTTATAGGTACATCTGTTCAGTTGCTTTTTAACACAAATGTCTTATCAGCAGATCTTATGGAACAAGGCAATGCTTTTAGGCGTCTAGATGAGGTGAAGATGACCTGCTGAGGTTCAAATTGAGCATCTAAATGAGGAGGAAAGGGGCTCACCCACAAGCATCCCTATAGGGTTTACAGAGAATGGCCCAAAAAAGAGAAAATACCCAGTGAGCAGCAGTCATGTGGATGAAAAGACCTTGTGGATATCAGAGTCAGGAGATTCACATACTGTATCTGCAGTGACTGGGAGTCTATCATTAAATATTTAAGAAATTGCAGTCTAAAGAGTGGTGTAATATTAGTTAGGGTAGCAGCACCTGTATGTTTATTGTTTTCATACATTTTGCATGATTCATTTATCATTATTTGTGTTTCACTCATTACAGTGTTAGCTAGGAGAGTAAACCTCTTGATCAAACTATAAATTCTGACATTTTAGTTTACCATAATAAAACGTAGACTTTGAAATAAAATTATATAACTGGATATTCCAGATTTATGTCCTCAAGTTTGAGTTAAAAAATAAATCATTTGTATTCAGAGCTTAAGTTCACTTTAACACCACTAGATGGCAGAAGTGCCTAAATGTCTCAGCTTTGTGCTGTTGAGCTCCACACACCCAGTCCTGTAACCAGCCCTGCTCCTCAGTGATCACTGACCATCACGTTTACCTAATAAATAGAACTTTAGGTCTTAATTTATTTCTTGGAGCTGTTTGTTTTTCATAATGTTGTTTATGTGAGATTTTTAACCACTTCCACAGTGGGGAAAACACAACTTCTAATCTGATACTTTTTTATTTATTGCAGATTCACTCACCTTCTAAATGTTGATATTTAAAACTAATTTAAAATATATAAAATTTCACTCTCAACTGCATTTTGCATTCTAGTCAAAATATTTTCTAAGCAGAGTAAACAGATAGTTTTCATTATAGAACTGTTATAGGGCCACCAGAAAAGCTCTGATTTTACAGTAAATGGCTGTGTTTCACTTTGAAAGAGCCCCTGAGTGCTGAACAGTCTGCATAAGGCTAAGCATACTCTGGATTTCCTTTCATTCTAATGAGTCTGTGAGGCTGCAGCATCACAAACTGTCTCTGCAAATTTACATTTAACTCTGGTCAGCATACTTCTCTCAAATACATCAGGGCCAAGTCAGATGAGGTGGCAGGATGCCTGAGCCACGGCGCAGTGTGGACATGAAGCCTCCCTGCTTTGTCACCTGCCATATGGCTTTCCTAATCAGTGCTATCTCTGCTGGTGCAGCTCCAGTAGGGATGGAGATAAAGAGAGAGAGAGAGAGAGAGAGAGAGAGAGAGAGAGAGAGAGAGAGAGAGAGAGAGAGAGAGAGAGAGAGAGAGAGAGAGAGAGAGAGAGAGAGAGAGAGAGAGAGAGAGAGAGAGAGAGTGTGTGTGTGTGTGTGTGTGTGTGTGTGTGTGTGTGTGTGTGTGTGTGTGTGTGTGTGTGTGTGTGTGTGTGTGTGTGTGTGTGTGTGTGAGAGAACTCTGAGTTAAATAGCTCTATTGCTGCCTCATATCCACAAACCAAATGTTGGAACAGCAAAATGTTCAGCTGCAATTAATGTTTTCAAAGTGATAAAATAACCTGAACACAAATAGTACAAAATGTAAAGCTGAATCAAGTTTTGATTAGTTTCTGTTGTTTCTAGAATTATGTCTTTACGTTTAACTTCCATCAGATGCTTTCATTTGATCCAAATTTGACCTTGACTCTTTTAATATTAAATCATTTGTTTAACCCTCTTAATCCTTCATTTAACATATTCACTCATTTTTTAGTTATTCAACTTTACGTTAGTTAAAAACCAATTAAAGTATAAATTCATACGTTTGACTCAGTAAATTCTATAAATTTGTTTGAGGTCTTTGCCTCAGTAGTAAGCCAAATGACTATAATGATGATCATGATGGTTAAATCAATTATCTGCTGACTGAGAGCCCAGTCTGATCTTTGTGTTTACACCATAGACTGTTTGGTGGTTGCTGTTACATCATGTGCTGTTACCCATCATGCTTTGTGTGACTTAAAACGTAATGCTCCACTAAAGGAAAGTTACAAGTTCTTATCAGCAGCTGTTTGTCTTTGTAGGTTTTGCTTTCTATTTTCAAAAGTTAAAAAGGCAGATTTTCCAGTTTAATAAATGTAGAATAGGTGACTATACATAGTTTTTGTGGTAAATAAAGGCAGAGTTGTTGTTGGTGTTCAGGGGGAACTGTGTTGTCCTGTAAGACTGAACATGTGATTATGTCTGAACTCTGTTCTTTCTTATCAGAGCAGCACTGCCTGTGGTGTTGCTCTGAGTTGTGCTGCAGTGCAGTGTTGAGCTCTGCTGTGTGTGTGTGTGTGTGTGCGTGCGTGCGTGTGTGTGTGTGTGTGTGTGTGTGTGTGTGTATTCCTCACAATATTGTCATCCACAGGGGGCGTGATGATCCATGGAATAATCAGTTTCATGGATTGCTCTGGGCTCTACCACTTGTTGTTTCTACTTCAACAATTGTGCCAGTTTTGCTGTTCAGGACTTCACTGAAGATGATTTTGTTGAATATAAGTTACTGCAGAGTTTGCTGTTTTATTAATAACCCTTAAATGAACAGATTTAAAAATGTTATCTTTAATTTTTGAGGAATTACCCCCTCTTAGTTGCAGTACCAACATTATTTCAACAGAGGGTGCAAGTTGGCTTCTGATTTCATTACTGAAATTCTTTTTTCATCCACCTTTTCTTTGACATCATCAGTTTGCTGCAGAAAAATGGGAAGCATCAAGATCTTTTGATCCACTTAAATCTGAAAAACATCCCTATTGTTGATTCCCAATATAATTTGCAAAAACACTGCTTGTGCTACTGTTCCCATGCTCGTTTTAATTTGGCTGATAGTGACTAACCCTGCTGCTAAAATATCTGTGCTGTTGATGGTGCAGAGGATGGCTCAGGCTCTCAGAGTACTGTATCTCACTGTAGGCTGTGGAACTCTGCCAGCAAACACACTGGAGACTCTCTCTGTTACAAATGTAGAGGTGGACTCAACATGAGCAGCATTGCAAAGAGCAGTAGCACAAGTTGGCTGTGTTTATGTATCATCCACTGCAGCTGATGATGTGTTAATATGACTGATACAAGGCAGTTGTAGTCATCCTGCCAGTATGACTGACTCTAATCCAGTAAAGTGATCATTGAGACAAATAACCTCTACACTTGTATTGTAATGATCTGTGCATTAGCCTTTTCTAAGTCCTGTATTCTTTTTTTTAACTTGATTTTTTCTTTTCTTTTCTTTTCTAGACTGTAATCTTAGTTTTGTCCCCATTTAGTTTCTTTGTTGTCTATTTGCCCTTAGCTTTCTGTGTTCACCTGGTTTCTTTTGCTGGTTTGGTTTTCTTTTTCTGGTTTCATATCAAATTAATGCTTCTCTTGGATTCTCATAGGATTTCCATGGGAAAATGTCTCTGCAATACTTAGAAATGTTCTTCAAAATCCTCAAAGCCTCAGCTTTTCTCTTTTTCTTTGACTTTATGACATTTGTGTCTGTTTCCTCTTCATCTACACTCATCTCAGTGACAGGTGTTTTTGTCCCCAATGAGAAGAATCACTAAATCAGATGTGGAAAGGGGAATACTGCACCAGTCCTTTTATTAGTTGCATAACTTCTCACACGTCTCACATGCACAAACATCTGTGAGTTTAAAGTTGGGATAATCTGGCAGCACCTGAACAGGTATGTGCTTGTTTGTATTGAGGTTGTGTACAGTGTGTTTCCAAGTGTTTAATAGGCTGTTGGTCCCATCCCTTCTCACTGTGCTGGCTTTGTGTGATGGTTTTTGTGTGTGGTTCTGTCAGGTTCCATCCACTGTTTTTAGCGGAGCAGCAGAGCGGTTAATGTGCTGGCGGATGCTTGCTGTTACACTGAAGAGAGCTTGGGCAGTAGCTGCGTGTTTCTTTCCCCCCCACGTCCACACAACCTGTCCCTTTATGTTTCAGGCAGGGCCACCCTGGGGACAGCCCTTATAGGTAAACTAAGACAAAAATATACTTATATGATCAATGAGATCTGCGGCAAAAGGTTTTATTCAGCCAGTATTCTGACTCAAAGTGTCTGATAATATTTTTATTACATTATATTATTGATAGAAGTGAATCTCTTGCACAGGGCAGTACATTTCAAAACTTAACTTTTTGTGTTTTTGTCAAATAGTCCCTTATTCATTCATTTTGAAGTAATTAATTCATTTTTATGTCATAAACTTGGAAAAATTAACTAGTTTGAAAAAGTTCTGACTTTGTTGTTCACAGTTATTAAACTATTAGTCAATAGCAGTTATTCACTACTATAATAGTTGCTTTTAGATTGCAGAAATATGTTAAATTTCTCCAAATATTTAAACTGACGTAGTTGTTAATTTTTTCTAAAACAAGTCATGCTTTATGTTGATTTACTTGATGCTAGCTTGTTCCGAGCTGAGGATTGTAAACTCATGCTAAAAGGTACCAAATAATTAGCTATTGACAATAATTGGAATTGTTTTAATCTAACTGATCTGATCAGGCATTCAGACACTCAAAATCAGAATTCTTTTCTTGGTCAGTGAACACACCATCATCAAGTGGATAAATTGTGCTATGGTTGTGGCGTTAAATTTTTTACTGAATGAAGAAAACTTAAAGTTACCTTTCTGAAAAATTAATAAAGGATTTAAAAATAAGTCAGAAGAAGCACAACAGGTTAAAGATGCTGATAAAAGAAACAGGATGTCCTTCTTGGGTTTATCTGCAGTCTAGCCGGCTTAGAAATAATTATAATCAGAACACCTAGCTACTTTGGTCAATATTGAAATCACAATTATTTAACACTATCCAGAGTTCACGCTTTACAGAGATTACAAGTTCTTATTTACACCAGCAGGGGGCAGAGTTGTGCTGTTTAGTGGTGATTAACACTAAACTAACCTTTTTCTTTGATATATAAAATAAACATGTTAGTAACATTCAGACAGTTTAAAACACATGTAAACACTAGCTAATTAAACCCAATTTTCTGATTGATTGACTGATTGATTATTAATCATGTGTAAAAAACATGGACAGTCTGCTAAAAGCTGAGAAGAGCTGCTACGGAAGCCTGGATGGTCAAACAGAGCGTCAGTAACCAAAGAAATGTGTTTTATTTCAGGAGGAGCATTAAGCTTGGAAACAGAACATTAGGGAAACATATTGCTGGACTTCCCGCCACAGAGCATGTGGGGGTCAAACTGAAAGACATTTTTTAGCAAGTCATACACCACCGTGTCTGTTCTGCCATCTTTGCTTGGTCTGACTTTTTGAAACTCCACCACCAGAAGTGAGTTCAGCCTTCAGGTCAACGTCATTCAGAAGGTAGGAAAAATAACTGCATGCTTGTAAAGTGAAATGTGACAAAAACATTTCAAATAATAATTATGTTTATTGCATTTTTTGTGTGTGACTGGAGTGAGAATTGAAGCTGATAAAAGTTGGATTGTTTTCACAGCCCTAGATTGGATGTTAGTTTTCTTGAAGGACATCTAACGACACAGTCAGCTGGTGAACATTCCTTGCTTGATTTGTGCAAATATTAAAAAAAATATATATTTAGGAGCTGTAACCTGGTTGTTTAAGAAGCTGGCTTTACTGTAACTCATTTGAATCTATTATTTATTATTAGTAGTATTGGTGTATTTACAGTGACAGAGAAAAAGCACTATAAGCTGCTGCTATATTAGAGAAAATGTATTTTAGACTTTTTATTATAATAATGAAGTGATATTTTGAGTTTGTGTGAAGCTGCTACAAATAATCTGAGTAACTTCTCTTTCTGTGTTGGAATCAGTTATAAATCCTTTAAGAACAGATTAACAAAGCTAATCTGAAAACAAAAAAGTTTAACTCATTTTGACATGTTCCCCTGAGGCTTCATGTTGTGATGGATCTGTTTCCACACAGCTGTCATCCCATCAGTATTTGTGTTTGTGTTAAGGCTAGGTCACACAAGCTGGTGATTTGTGTGGAAGCATTGCAGCAAGAAGGCAATATCACCACTCCTATTTATTAGTATGCTGCAGTGTAGAGAGGACTGCTATCTGATCAGGGGAAGCCTTGATGATAGAGCAGGGGAAAAACGGTCACAGACAGAAAACTGAAGCAGGAATGGTGCGAAATTTAGGATAGATAAAGAAAATGAGGCGTCAGTGAGTCTACAGGACTGATTAAAATCCTTCTGTTTTAATGAATGAGCAGCTCAGCTGATTATATCCAGACATTAAATAGAGGAAAATAAATTAGATTTAGATGTTTGTAATATGACTCTTGTAGGTTTTATTATAGGAAAAAAAAAGAAAAACTATACTAAAATCTATATGTGAATGATGTGTGTGTGGACTATGTGTGTTCAGAGTGTCAGGGTAAACTCTATGTGTGATGTATAGTAAGCCAGGCAAAGAAGAGATGTTAAAGGATCTTTTTTTTTGCCTGTGCCAGCAGTTTTAGAGGGAGGAGAAGGGAGGGAGGAGGCGAGAGTCGAAGAGGCAGAGCAGTACCAGTAAACAGGTGCTGCTCCATTAGCACCTCTCTTCTTATGTTTTTCTTTTTGTATCTGAAAATAAAAAAAACCCTAGAGGATTCTGTTTTACATATTAAACACACACATTCACACAAATGTTTGTTGTTTTTGTCTAAAATTAAAACAGGCGATTGGATGAAGCAGGATGAGAATCAAGATGCGGTAAATGAAGCAAAGCTTTTACATGATTTTTATTACTCTACAAACACCCAGGGAGTGATATGAAATAACCAGACATTGCTCCCAGTCTCACTCTGGCATAAACATGCACACTGCACCAACATTCTCACACAAGTACCAATTCTGTCTGCTGCAGCGCCTGAACAGTAGCGAGGGAGGAGGGAGTCGAGCGAAGGGGGAGAGTAAACGAGTAGCAGCTTTTTCCCCCTCATGCATGTTTTAGATTTTTTTATTTCCTCTGGAATCCTGGTGTGTGTGTGTGTGTGTGTGTGTGTGACTGGTGATGACGGGATCCCGGTACAGCCCAGCGCAGCGATCCTACACAGATGGACACACAGCAGGTCTATGAGACACTGGGAAATTAAATACAGGCAAAAGGAAACAAAATCAATGCGGTGTGAGGAGGGAGAGCTGACTTTGATTTAAAGCTGCTCAAGCTATTTCTCAGCTGTCTGTTCTTCCTTTTGCAATCTTTGCTGATGGGGAGGGTGGCGGGAAGATCGAAGCAATTTCACAGCATAATAAGCGACGAGGGGAAGAGAGATGTAGAGATGGAAAGGAACTATAAAGGAACGTAAACCTGCTTATTCACTGGTTTGGTTGCCCGTTGTCTTTAGTACAGTGAATGAGGGAGAACCTGAAAGAGAGCAGCGGAAAACTGAGCACAGAAAGTAAGGTTGGGGAGAGTGCAAGCCTCGAAGTGAGAAGGAGGGAGGGAGGGAGAGAAAGGGAGCTGCGCTGCAGTAGCATCCCACAGCAGACGGCTGAGGACCGCCGGTGTGTGTGTGTGACTGCACTGCTGAAGAGGAGGAGGAGGAGGCAGAGGGTGAGCACGCTCACAGACTCTGCAGGGCCACAGAAGATCACTCAGCAGCAGCACCGGTGTTGGCCCCCCATCAGGTAGAAGTTCCCGGTGTCTTCGCCCTGCAGACCACCCTTATCAGATCTGGACACGCCAACGCCGCCTAGACCCCCACCACCACCGACACCATGGCACAAGCGGCCAAACATCTCCGCAAGAACAAGGATTTAGAAGCCCAGTTGGAGAAGGAGAAGGAGGAGAAAGAGGAGGAGAGGTTAAAAAAGAGGAGTCGTTCACGGGATAAAAAGAGAAAGGTACTGGGACCATTTACAGGTGGGGGGTAGCCAGGGGTGGGGTGGAGGGTTGGGAGGGAGGGCTGGCAGGATAGCTGAGACAACCCCCCCCTTTTTGTTTTCTCTGTCATGCTATGTCCTGGTGCCAGGGCACACATGGAAACCTAGTGATGAGTGTGTTTCTACTGTGTGTACTCAGTCTCCCTGGTCCACATGCATGTCCTGCATTCAGACGCAGGGAAACGGTTTAACACACTGCATGCTTCCTACTCCTGACTGCTTATTGACCGTTCTGTCTGAACCATCCGATCGTGCAGTGGAGTACTCTGTCTCTCCGTGCCTCTGTCCTGTACCCTCTCTCTCTCTCTTTCTTTGTTTTCACATTGCAGTATTCAGTGTTCTTCCATGGGGACAGCAAGCTTTCTTGTTTCTGCAACAGCCCGTTCTCCTCCCCCTGTTTATTTTCATCCTTTTTGAGGGATTGTAGTGACTGCAGAGTGAAACCTGCAGGTTTCTGTCTGACTGAGAAGTACCAGGCAGAGCTCAACAACTGGCAAAGGATGTGTTGTAAACAAGAAATCTCTCCTCTGCCATCCTCAAGTTGACTTCATTCCTCTGGACGCTCGTTGCTTTTCACTCAAACTCAATAGTGAAAGTGAGTCATCCTTAGATTGTCTGCTGGTGGCAAACCGGTCTTCTGAACCAGAGTAAAGCCGCCCTCTGAGTGTGCTGTGTGCCAGGCGAGCTGTAAACCGATCTGACGCTGATGCAGTAGAGACAGTGTTATGGACAGAAACGCAGGACAGCTTCATCCTTCCCTCACAGAGGGGAGGCAGGGCAGGAGGAGCAGCAGAAGAGGGCTATTAGCAAAATCTTCAAGGGGAAACACAGAACTAAAAGATAAATAAAAGTGGTGTGATTCAGAAATGTCTTGTTTGATTTCTGCCTGCAGACATTTGCCAAAGTTGTCATCACAGAGACACTCATTCCTTCACTCGGTCTATGATGACTGACATCAAACCTCAGGGTAAACTTTCACCATATTCTTCATCTCTAATCTCTTGAGAAGCAGACCTTATCAACCTTTAATCTGTTGTTAAAGGATCGGAGCTCGTGCTGAGATGACTGTCTGCATAATGCATGTGTGAGAGTGCAGTTTGTGCAAACCTGAAAGTCGAGGCTGAAGAAGGGAACGTCTGCCGCTCTAACAGTATGAATGAGAGGAGGATGAGAGTTCTGCTGAGGGTGCTAATGCAGTCCAACTTTGACTCAAAGTGTGTGTTATTTGAGGATCCCATATCACTTACGTAACCGTGCAGCTTAAAAGCCCCTCCCCCCTCCAGCGCTTCCTTCTAACCTCTTCTTCCTTTTTTAACACCGGCTCACATCCATTCTTGGTTTCTGGAGCAGATCGTAACACTGGGGGGAATTCTGTCCATCTTTCATTGTTTCCTCTTTGACGTCTTCAGCTCTATGAAGGGTCAACATTCTGTAATTCACAGTTGGAAACTCTGTGTCTGTGTGTTGTCTCTCAGTCAAGCTGCTGGAGGGTGGTCAATCCACTGTTCAGTTTACTTTTGGTTGGTCTTTAGCATCGATCTTCACCTCAAGAGTTTCTGTCTACAGATCCTGTTCTGGAAATGTCAACTCATTTTTACTTTTTTTTACAATCTATGTATCGTTAGCATTCATGAACTCACCTTATAGGCAAAACACTTGACTTCTGTGAACATTATTGCCATTTGATCTGAACTAGGAAGTATTTTAGGTGACATGAAAAGTCAACATGCTTTTTTATTGATATGTTGATGGTTTATGATGCTTTTAGTTTGAAAAACATGAATATTGATATATTTATTATCTTTAAATCAAAAAACTTCATATTTTCATTCTTCTGAAGTAATGGCTTGATTTGCTTATTATTTTTGCTAAATTTTATTGTTTGATTGAAAGTTTTGACTACCATATTTCACCCCACTGAGGACATACATCTTTCTCTATGGATAACTTCCTCGAGTCATTAAACACCCAGTTCCTCATCAATGGGTGAAAGTTGGGTTTTAATTGGCCGCATGGTGTGGTGCCGTTGAACAGCACAGCTCAGATGCTGAGCAGTGGATAACATTGTCCTCAGATTACTTTTATTGATGAGTTTGCTCCTCTTGAAAAATGAGCGTTGTCAGGATGTGAACAACTCCCCATTGTCCCAGTCAGCACCTATTTTCACCTTTTTATGGGTTTTCTCATATGTCTACATTTGAAGCCGTCATGATGTGTGAGGATTTGTGACAGAGGACATGAAACGAGAAGCTTTACTTTGTCTCAAATCAGCATGAAACGGAATGAGGGGCGAAAGCAGGAATTGCAGTTTTTAGTTTGTTTTGTTTACTTTAATTTGTTAGTGTTATATTGACTCATACATTCAAACTGTATTGGCATCTTAATCTAAATTTAAAAAGATTTTTGTCTTTAAAATGTACTTCCTTAAAACTATTTATAGGGTTAGGTTCAATATTTATACAAGCCGTGTCATAAATTTAGCTTAATGGTTGATTTGTATTTAGTAAGCAACCAGACTTTTAAACAGTCATTGAACCATTTAAAGACATGAGTTCAAACTAGAGCAGGATTTTTGCAATAATATGGATTATTTGGGCAAAAAAATCATATCAAATATGATAAGAATTTAACTAAAGCATTCATGCAAAGTAAACTTCCTGACATCTTAGTCATTACTGCAGCTCTGATAGTGTGTTTAGGGTTTTTAGAATAATTTGTTTAAAGCGCTGAAAGATGGCCTCAGTGGTAACATGTGGGTTTTGGTTGCTGAAGTGCAGATATATCATTGTTGGACATCTCTGGACAGAAGAATTGATGATGCTGAGGCTAAAACTCCTTGATGCTCCAATCTGGTCAGGATGCTTTGTGGCTCTTCTTGATAGTCTGACAGTTTTGTAAATGTTTAGCAGCCAATCAGGCACCTTAGAGGTAAAAATCCACTTCCTCTAACATCTCTACCGGTGCAGAACAGTGCAGCAAATATAACTGGACTCTGTGATGCTGAAAGTATCGAAGAGCTTCTGTTTCAATCTTCATATAAAGCAGACAAGACAGTGTTAGATCAGCATTCCAGCCTTGTTTCGTCTGCCCTCCAAAATCTCCTACCCTCCATGCCTCAACAGCAAGTACAGCCCTCACTCCAGTTAATGTGTTGTCTATGAGAGATTGGTGCAGTAGTTCTGTACATGTGTTTTAGCTGTTTTTAAATGTCACCAGGTTTGTCTCGTCATCACTGTTCATGGATTTCTGTGACAGTTTCTCCATCCTACTGTAACAGCTCCATTGTTTCTTAAGAGAACTGACAATCATGCAGAGACTGTTGGAAGTATTTACTGTCACTTCCTGACTTAGGCATCACTTCTATATGTGAAAATGCCTGGTAAGCTACTTAAATGCTCCCTACTGTAGACATTGTGATTAAAAAAACATCTTGTTGTCGGGGGAATCTATTATTATTAGACAGTTTCACTTTCTTTTCTTCAGGTTTTTATGAGTCATTGTTAAATGATCAAATTTTTAAACCAATATTTAGTTTTCCTGTTGTGGACGTCAGTAAATGACGGTGAATCTAAATTCCAGTTTTCCAGTCAGGAAAAGGAATTCCAGAATGAGAAGTGGTCAGATTTTCCATATTTGATGTAAAACATTTCCCAGATTAAATTACTGATATATTTTTTCTGAGTTTAAGTACATTATAAAACTTTAGATGAAAATTTATAGTTAATAGCAAAAGAAAACCCAAGAGTCAAGAGTCCTTAATTCACATTTCCAAGGTACAGTGAATGCATCATGAATTAAAATCAAAGGAATAGTTAAAGATGAGAACGTTGTTCTTCTATTGAATGATAGTTGATTTGTCACTTGCCCATCCACTAAATGATAAGGTTCTGGAGGTCCCTTGATAAGTTATTGAGAAGAAAGATGGCGAGCCAATCAAGTCAGAGACATTGATTGGCAATATGTCTCCCAGCAGATTTTAATTTCTTTTAGTTTACCCTCATTGCATTTTTTAAATGACATTATCCTGTTGTACCCTTTCTTCTTCAATTCTGTTTAAATAAGCAATGCATTTTATCCTAATGATTTGTATTTATCTCATAATATAATAAGCAATGCAAAGAATAAAAAATGCAAATAATTTGACAATTTTCTTAAAAGGTTACCAAGCTTTTATTATATTGAGGACAATCATTACTCCAATTTCTACAACTATAAAACTACTTAACAAATTCTCTAGGTAACGTTTTGTTGTCTTACTGATTTCCGGTGCCATCTCTTTGAACAGGGTGAATGTAATTGATAAGAATTCATTCAAAATATGAAAATGTTCCTTTATATTCCCGGTAGAACATTGGCTTTGTGTTCTGAATGAGAAATTGGAGCCTTTCTGTTTTATTTCTGTGCAGCTGTTATTTTCAGGAGTAACTGTACTACTGTGTTTAATTGTGTTCCTACAAAGTGCTTAATAAGCAACATCAGACTAATACAGTGGGGAGGGCTCCCTCTCCTAAAGCTCGCTGTAGTTTTTTATTTAGATTCCACATCATGGTGGAACCTTTGCTTTGAGGTTCTTCTTTATTTGAGCTGGGTTTTATTTACCTGCACAATAAAGCAGTCAATCTGTCATCAGTCATTTGTTATAAACACTATTTGGTGATTTTGTGACTTTTTCAATTACTAATTTTTAAGTTGCTTTCTATGTTTAAGTATATGGATGTCGGTTGTAGCAGCTTTTTCTAGTTTTCTGTCACTGAAGCTCAAACCATTCAGGTCTTTTATGTGTGACTTCACTCATCAACAAGATATTTCTAAACGGCTGCTTGCTGCAGGGTTTATACTGCCTATCAGTCTGAGTTACAGATATTATCAAACCATAAAAAACTGCCTCTGAGACTAAACGTTTTACATTTTTTCATCTTTAATATGACCGTGTCTTATCCTTATATGATGGTCTGGGATTTTAAATGTTTTAATATCAGTATTTTAACAATAACAATTTACTGGTTTGAGGCGTTAGAAACAAGCTGTGTTTGATCTTCAACAGTTGTCAAGTAAAATATCTGCTTTTTTAGTGTCTATAATCTCTTTTTTTAAACTTTTCAGTTTGTCTCTAACTGTGTCAGTTTTCTATCTAGTTATCAATGGGTCCTTTAGTGTCCAAAATACCAACATCAGACTGAAACTATTACAGTAAATCTGTGGGTCAAACAACCCAACTATTAGGTTAAAATCTCAACCGCCTCAAAGAATGCTTTTTTCCCCCCAAGTGTGTGTGTGTGTGTGTGTGTGTGTGTGTGTGTGTGTGTGTGTGTGTGTGTGTGTGTGTGTGTGTGGCCGTAGCCCAGATGGTCCTGTCAGACCCCTCAGACTTACAGGCCCAGCTGAGGCACTTGCTCATGTTGATCGAATCTGGGGGGAAGTTTCCTTGAGTCCAGCTCTTGGTTCTGCAGTGAGTGCTGCTTGTGCAGGGCAGCCAGGAGCTGCACCCTACTCTGCTTTAATCAAAGCAAAAATGGAAAGAGAGTATGAGTCCAGTTTATCAGCCCAAACCTCTTCTCTCCATCCCTGGTCATTTAACCATAGTGAACGTAGGCTTATTTATGAGCTAGCAAGGACTTTAAAAGCAAAATGTGGTATTTATTCTCTATTAAAAGATGAAAAAAAAAACAGGCAAACTAACATTAAGCATCCAGCTGGCAGCCCCGCTCTGCAGGGCTGAGGCTTTCCCAAAACTGTGAAGTCTGCAATTATTTTTAAATGTATGATCAAAGTCTCTCAGCATTTCGTCAGTTTCATCCTCACTGCAGTGATTCATACTTTTATTTTAACTCGGCATCACCTTCAGCTTGTTCTTGCTGTAATGAAAACATGATGCAGGATTCTGATCATTCTCAGTCGCCTGGGGAAATCTGTTTATTGTTGTTCCCAGGATGATGATTGTAATTAAAGCTGAACTGACACATAGAGCTTCACCACATCCAGACAAGCGTTTGTCTCTAATGGAGGTTTTTATATGGAAGAATTTAGATTTGCGGCATCTCCGTGTTGCTTGTTCTCCTCCAACATGTGAATTGATGTGTCATCCTGAAAGGGGCTTCCTTAGATTTTTTTCTCCCTCCTCTCCCTCCCTTCATTTTCTGCCCCCTCCCCTTCTCTCTCCGTCTCTCTCCTTGGCCGATTGTGCTAATCTCTTCTCCCAATTGTTATTCTGATAGTGCAGCTGTTACATAACCGCCTGAAACAAGAATTGAGAGATCGGGGTTATTGAAATGGATCCTCATCGTGTTCAAATAAAAAGAAGGAGAGAACGAGAAGGAGAGGGAATGAGGTGATATGTTCTGAGAGGAGGAATTTGATATGTCACTGCCGGACAGCTTGTTGGGAAAAGGCTTAGCTTTCGGTGTGAGTTACCCAGCCTGAGCTGTTTGCCTTTAAGCTCCTTGTGGCTGATGAGGAGGGAGAGAGGTGAGGCAGTGAGCTCAGTTTGATGTCCAGGTACGCCGAGTCCTGACTTGAAATCCTCAGACTCTGGGGCTGATAAAACGATAGCTGGAGCCTTTGCTATGTGCTGCCTACCATTTACTGTATTGATCTGATCTGCTATGTATTCCCTATAGTAGGAAAATATTTTATCTGTCTTGCATGCTCAGCTTTAAACAATAAATGTAGGTGCTACAAATTGATGCATCTCTATTCTTCTTTTACTGAAATGAACACCTACTGGATGGAGTAGCAAACAGTTCTGACATTCAGGTCCATGAGAATCCAGATCTTACTGACTTCTTGTTTGTTCATCCATATTAGGGTCCTGAAATTTGTCATGAAATAATTTTTATTCTTTTTGTTTTGCAGAATCTGCTCATTTAGCCAATCATCAAGCTCAAACTACTGTTACAAGTGTGTGCTTTTAATCAGAGCGTAGGAACATTTGTATGTGTGGGAAGTACCTTATGTGTTGGTGATTTTTGTACAAGTGTGAAGACGAGTTTTTAGACTGAAATAAGGCACAGAGATAGTAAAAGCAAAAAGAGTGAAATATAAAAGAATACAGGTGATCCATGATTAACCTCACACTGGTTTTTCATAGGGTCTATAGTCTGTGGTTGTTTTTTCTGACTGAAAAGAGATTTTTTTTTGTTTTATTCCATCTAAAGGGAATCTAAACGGTTCATTTCAAAACCTCATCCCTACAGCAGCTAAGCTTCCCGGCTGTAATTCCTTGTTCCAGTTCTCCGAGTGCAAACAATGGAGAGGGTCTGATTCTTTAATGTGCAGCAGAAGATTGAGTTCATGACTAAATTTTCTGAGAATTTAAATGTTCCAAAGAGGTGACCAGAAAAATAATTTCATAGTTTGTTACAGAAGCTTTTTTAGAAAAACATAAACCCTTCGTTGATATGTTAGTATTACTGTGTTCTCGCTGATGACAAATCTAAATGAAGCTCAGATTTTTGAGTCATCCAATCCTCTCGTCAGGTTTCATCACAGACCTGTTATCAAAAGCTTAGCCATTAGTGAACCCTTTGATCTGGCACAACCTTTTCCTTTTAGGGAAACACTTGTTTCACTTTGATCTGACGCTTTTTTTTTTTTACTTTCTCGTTCTAAATAGTGCAAACATAACACTCTCCAGAGGATTTCCTGTAATGTACATATCAGGACTAAACATGGCAGAACACCCAACACACTTTATTCATGTACAGCACATCTGCAGCTGATGGGCACAACTGTTTAATTATATGAGAAGGAATCAGAATGTGTACCGACATTTAACCTGTCCAGCTGAGACTGGGGTGGAAAGCACCAGGACAAAATCAGACAATTAAACAGGCTGTGACCCGTTAAGGTACATGACTGTGGTGGGTGCAGAAACAGAAATTAAATTTAAGGTGGAAGTTTTTCATTCTTGACCTTGGAACCGGCATTTAGCAAAACTATTTGAAATTGTTTGCACCACTCCAGAACAGCTGAGTTAAACTGAATTACATTTGTAGAGCAGCAACTGGAAATGACTTTATTTTCTTTTCACTGAGTGACTAACCCTCTCAGTGGGGTTTGCTGTGAGATCATGACTGTAGCTACAGGGATATAACACACACCGGCCACTTTATAAAGTACACCTGTTCAATTGCTTGTTGACACAAATAGCTCATCAGCTAATCACATGCAGTTAGGAAACTAGATGTGATGAAGATGACTTTAACTGAGCATCAGGATGAGGAAGATAGGAGATTTAAGTGACTTTGAACAGGGCCTGGTTGTTGGCGATAGGCTGGTCTGAGTAGTTCAGAAAATACAAATCTACTCGGATTTTCACCCACAATCATTCCTAGGGTTTACAGAGAATGGGCCAAAAAAGAGAGGATACTTAGTGAGCACCAGTTGAGTGAATGAAAATGCCTTGTTGAGGTCAGAGGTCACAGGAGAATAGACAGACTGGTTCTAGGTGATGGAAGGGCAGCAGTGGCTTAACCACTCGTTACAACCCAGGTGTGGTCTCTGAACCACAACATGCTGAACCTTGAAGCAGATGAACGACAGCGGCAGTAGACCACACCAGGTGAACTCCTGACAGCTAAGAACAGAAAACAGAGGCTGCAATTTACACAGGACCACAGAACTGGACTAGAAGAGACTAGATAAACGTTTCCTGGTCTGAGTCTCAATTTCAGCTGCAACATTCAGATGGTCAGAATTAGATGTCAACATCATGAAAGCATGGATCCATCCTGCCTTGTACTGATGGTTCAGGCTACTGGTGGTGTGATGGTGGTGGTTGGGGTGAGATTACTGCAGCAACTGTGTGAATCCATCATGTCATTATGGAGTAGAATGTGAGGAATGTTTCCAACAGCCTGTTGAATTTACGACCAGAAGAACTAAGGCAGTAAGGTGTACCTAATAATAATCATTATTCTATGTGGCTCTTTTTGTTTGTTGTGAGCTGATCTGATCATTTAGGAGAGACGCGTGGATCGTCTCAAGGCCCAGAATTTACGAACTACCCGGGAGGACACTGGTGTCGCCGCCTAGCATCTTAACTGGCTGACCCCAGAGATCTTTCCTGAGCAGATTCAGAGCTTGGTGCACACCCTCCCTTCTCCCGCTCCCCTTCTCTCCCTGCTGGAGTTCATTCCTTCAACCCTCCCATAATCAATTCTCCTGCTTCAGTACAGACGACTCTTCCCTTCTCTCTGCTGCAGTTACTTGCGGCACATTGCAACACTGCAAGATCATGGGTTGTTAACACCTCCCTCTCTGAGTTTGCGCTGAACAGTGTGGATCCACATTTAGAGAGATAAAGTGAGCAACAGTGAGAGGCAGGAGGGAGGCATGAAGCATCAGTCACTTTTACTGCTTCGGCAGCTCACGGCTTTTTAATAGGCAGGGAAATGGAGGTGCAGTGAAGGTACATCTGAAAGAAAAAACCCAAACCATCATCAACCACATCCATTTGTGCAATCTTTGATCTAGTTATCAGATGATGATCCATATGTTTGTCTAGTTTTTATGTGCTATCAAAGAGGAGGGGGCTCCGTTTCCGGAGACTGTAGTTGAGGCAGAAGAATCTGCAGCCGCTTTACAAGGTCAACCACACCTCACACTCAATCACATGTAAGCACACATGTATTTAGACTTGGCACACACATCCACTGTCAGCCAGCCCTTAGTCAGCACAGTGCTGGCTGCTCTGTCAGAGAGCTGGATGTCGCCACCTAGTGTTCACACGGAGGAGTTTTAAATCATGGTCAAATAAAAACTGACATCACCTCATTTTATGCTTTGATTCTCTCCTCCAGCTAAACACTTAAATATGACACATCATTTTAAAGTATTTGAAAATTCAACATTTTAAGTCTATTTTTTAAACAGTGCAATAACCTTTGAAGGACATGACTGAATGTTTACCTTTTTAAAAAATACTCCCACAGTAAATGAGTTTAACAAAGTTGTTTAACATTAATTCTTTAGCATTTTCTGCTTAAACAAATGTTAACAATTGAGTCCAAAACCAGACAAGTTGGGGCTTTAGAGGGTTCAAACAGCAGTCTGACACAATGATTTCTTGATTTTAGGATTATAATGAAAGGTTCTGGTTAGGTTGTGATGGTGAGGGTAAAGGTCTACCGCCTCATGCTGCATCTAAACTTCTATATTTACCATTCGTTAAATGAATGAGGTCACCACAGCTGAGCAGTTTGTCCTCTTTAATTGCTTTTAACCAACCTAGTTGGTCCAGATGGACACCAAGAGACTGACAGATCTGGAAAGATGATATTTAGGATGAATTATTCATCGTTATTGAAGGCTGAAGTCAAATAGTGTCTACATTGCACTTGACTGCATTCATCATGTCATCTTTTTTTTGTCTTTTACTTCATGCATCTATTTTTCTCCTTGCTTGTGCATCTTTTCATCCTCTCCTTCGATGCCTTCATGCATCGTTTAAGTGAAGGAGAATATGTTGTGGAGCTGGAGGCGCGGTAGGTCAGTTACTTGGTGGTAATGGAGGAAATGTTTGTTGGAGCACAGAGCGCTGTGACTTTGGCCTCAGCGCCTCTGGGTACAGAACTTTAATTGCCTATACACAGTGGTGGAGCGCTCTTGCATCTCACGCAAATACACACGTGTGTGTATGACTGAGAAAATGCATATGTGGGCTAAACTAGTTAAATTGGAACCATTTTACAGACCAAAATATGTTCTTATTCCAAATAATTCTTCAATTTCCAAAAGAAATCTGTGACTCTTGTGAATCAGATGACAAAGCTGGGATTCCTGCATCATAAAGACACGAATGTGTTGTTTTGGGATCTGAATTTTCTGTCATGAAACAAAAATCTAATGAATGAAAGAATGTAACTCTTAAACATTTAGTGTATTTAAATAATTCTAGCAAGAATTATGACAAATTTAGAGTTAGACTTACAGCTGATTTCATTTGTAAACATGTCATTTGCTGCTGTGCACAAATTCAGATGTGGAGTTTATTTGATAAAAGCAGGTCTGCATGTTGACTTTTACCTGATGGAGAGAACATGAATTTCAAGTTTAGCCATAGATGGTTCCTAGCACAGCCTCAGTTTGGAGAAAGAGGGGTAATACTGACTGAAAACAATCACAACCAGTCTGAATGGAACCAGTTACAAAGCATCTCTGCTCTTATTAAACATATCTCATCTCCACACTTTGCATGATCAACCTAATTCATTCTGAAACTCAAAAATCTGTTTTATAAAATGTATTTTGTTGTCTGTTGTCTATTACCAACCAGCAATAAAAAACATTTAAAATGTTCCCAGTTAATGAACCACTTCTTATCAACAACAGGTAAGATATTAATTGTTCATAACTTTTTCACAGAAAAACATCAGAACTTTCCCTATTAACTCAAAAATAATTAGTTACCCAAGAAAAAAAAAATTATACTGAGTCCTGGAAGTTTTCATATTATGCAGCCTGAGTTGTGTTAACAAACCCTCCCTGATCATATTAGTTAAATGTACCATCTGTGTCCCCCTGCTGCTTTTTCCTGGATCTTGTGTTTTGTCCTTGGCCAGGAACTGAAGATAATCCTAGTCGTGCTCTTTTCCCATCATCAATTTTCTTGCCCCACATCCGCTGCCATCACTCTATTCTAGTTGTTTTTTTCTTGCTTTTTGCTGATTCTGTGAAACTGAATCTGCTTTAATGCCTGAATCCTTTTCTTTTTTACCTTATTGCTGCTGTCTCCTGCCCACTTTCTTTATATTTAACTCTTTAAATCCCAATCATTTATAAAAAAAAAAACTTGATGTTATTTATAGATTTGACATTAAAGATTTTATTTCCTCTAAACATAAACCACAATAATATTTTAAAAGCCTTCACATGTTTAATAATGTAATACTGTTGCAGATTTTATTGTTGCTAGTTTCTGCTTTCCCACCTTTTGTAACAGGTTTATTTTTGTGGTTCTCAGGCCTGTTTTAACACACTTGGAGCACCCTTGAACTTCAGCCCTGTTGTTGTGTAATGTGCTCAGAATATGTCGATACCGAGCAGAGGTGTATGCGTGAGTGTTAAAATCTGGACTGTGTATGAAGCCAGAAATTCAGCTGGGTGAAAACCTGTGTGGTTTTAACTGTTTTAACACAGTATGTAAAGTGCTCAGTTAGTCACAGTTGTGCATTTTATTTTTAGTGGCCTGTTGACACATCATAAATCATTCTCTCTACCAGTTTTTTAAAAAGAAAACATTTTCTTTACCCTTGAGTTGCTAAACTAATGTGTTTTAATCTAATTTTCTGCGTTGCCAATGTTGTCAAATAATTTACACAAAATAATTTTCTTTCCCAAACAGTTTTATTAGCATCTTTTGGTGTAATTGGTCTTTGTCTCTAAATATGCAAACGGTTACAGATGCAAAAATAATAAATATTGTTCTGTGAGGCCATAATGTTCATGTGCGGTTTTTTCATCTATTATGCGCTGCAGCAGAGTAATCCAAACATTTATGTCTGTAAACAGCAAAATTAAAGAGAATATATGAAAATACAACACAGATGAGTCCAGTCAAGTTTAAATAGATTAAATTGATGTCAGAGATGATCAATTTGGTGTTGAAACCCATGGCTATCATTGATTTCCTGGACAAACTGTATCTAACAGTATATATGCCATTTTTATTGTCAGGATTTATGTTTCCAATACTCAAAAGATGGATTCACAATTAACGGAAGCTCCCTCTGCTGGTCAGAAGCAAATCAGATCTATTTATCTTCCCAGTGACGATTGGAGACAGTTGACAGTCTAGTGTGGTGCAGTCAGTGGGCCTCACAGACCAGTTGGTTCAGAAACCATCTATAAAACGCAGAGCGAGGACGACGCTGGTGTGGAGGACTTGGAGCTGCACTTTCCTCATAAAGAATCGATTGTGTCGCCTTGTCTGATGCCCGGAGGACTCCATCTTTATCCGATACACACAGTCACACATTGCCCCAGATACCAGCCGAGCGTGCAGTACACACACAGCTGTGTTCTCACCCTTCTCTCTCTCCCTCTGATCCAGTGCAGCAATTCAAGGCTGTTCTGCAATACTGTTACGCAGAGTCATCAATTATTCATGAAGCAATTCAGCACTCGTTCAATCATTAAAGGCTTGATCGACGGAGAGATGGAGACGGTGCAAGGTAAAAAATGTATATGTTTTAAAAGAAATAATCATAAAGTTTAATGTATTGTAAATGTAAATCAGTGTGGAGAGACAATCACACATTAAATGATTTAAGTCAACATCACAGCATCATCTTCCCCCCTGAAGCTGCATTAGAAACTCACTGCTCCATGTTTAAAAGCCCACATCAGCAAAAAATATTATTTAGGTATGTCGAAGCAGGTGAAGATCTAGAGGTCTGTATGCTGTTAACATGTTGAGGAAAGACTCATGCAGTGTCCAAAGAGGGGATAGTCTTTAGAAAGTGAAGGATTGGTACCCCACATGACCTGGCAGACCTTCTGCAGAGCTCATGAATACAAACACAATGCTGATTGATTGTGTGAGGACTGCTGTGGAGAGGAAAACAAGTATCAGAATGAGGGAAAGATTTGGACATGTTTTATAGCTCTGCTGAAGGGAGTAAAGGATGCAGGTGTGTGAAACTAAAGCAGGGTGACACAAATCAACTGACTGCCTGAGTGTTTGTGAACATGTACCTGCTTGGATGAGCATGTATAACTCCAATCTGGGAAGTTTTGGTGCAGAGCTTGAAACAGTTGTTCTGTGTGTGTGTGTGTGTGTGTGTGTGTGTGTGTGTGTGTGTGTGTGTGTGTGTGTGTGTGTGTGTGTGTGTGTGTGTGTGTGTGTGTGTGTGAGAGAGCTTACTGTCGAGTGGAGATGCAGATCAGTGGAGGCAGGTCTGGCACTGTGTGGTCCACAGCACTGCAGGGTCATGAATGATTTAATGGCAGAAGAGGTGAGCTTCGTCCTCCAGCTCTCTGATGAACACAGACGTTTACGATGCAGAGCAGGGATTTATTTTCATAACCAAACCAACTGTTGTATCAATATTCTGATCACACTGGATTTCTTTTTCTAATATTTATGATGAGGGCTCTATAGGATTGTAAAGTTACTGAATTTCACTCAAGTTTATCAAACCAGAACATATCTACTCCCACAGTGTCAGTGTTATTATTGCTCATTTTCATAAAAGCTGTATGCAACATAAAAATAAAGATGAATAGGCACTTATTTTCAGATACTCTTACAGATGTACTTTTTATTTAAAACACTTTTACCAGCTCAAATGGTGCATGATAATACAAATGTAGTAGGAACAATATAGTCATGATCCTGTTGGACTGCAGCCATGAACATGTTCTTATACCGTACTTTTATACTTTTGTGAAAGTCATTTAACTTGTTACATAATAATCTCATTCATCCTCAGTGAATTTCCTGGATTTAAACACCCAATAACTGGAGTGGTGTGGCCTAATGTTTTACACTTCTTCATATCCTTACACCTCCTGAAGGTACATTGCTCCCTTCACCTCCCCCTCCCACCTGTCAGTCTCTAGAGGTCAGGTTATGAGTCATCTGGTGAGACTAGAACAAGGCTGCAGGTCCAGATGGTGTCTTCAAGGCCTATGCAGACCAGGTATGTTAGATTCCTCAGAGCCTCTTCAACCTTAGCCTGATGAAGGAGAAGGTTCCATTGGAAGACATCCTATCTTGTTCCAGTCCAAAGAAATCTCTTCCATCTGTCCTTAAAATCTATAGACCTGTCACCCTAACATCACACATCATAAAAGTCCTTCAGAGAGACTGTTATTGACCCACCTGAATGAGCAAACTTATTGTGGGATTGGAGTTGAAGATATCATCACATACCTGCTTCAACAAACCCAGTCATCTGGACTGCAGGCAGCACTGTGAGGATCATCTTATTTGATTTCTCCAGTGCATTCAATGCAATCCAGCCTGATTTATGATGTAAGAAATTCCAGAAGATGCAGGTAGATCCTGTCTGACCAGGTTGTCAGCAGCACAGGAGCTGATTGGACAAAGAAAGATCCTCGCCTTCCTCCGCTTATCTGGGTCCGAGTTGCAGGGGCAGCATCCCAACTAAGGAGTCCCAGATTGTCCTTTCCCCAGCCATCTCCACCAGCTCCTCTGGCAGGACCCCAAGGCGTTCCCAGGCCAGATTGAAGATGTACTTTCTCCAGCATGTCCTGGGTCGACCCGGGGGTCTCCTGCCAGCAGGACATGCCCGAAACACCTCCCCAGGGAGGCGTCCAGGAGGCATCCTAACAAGATGTCCAAACCACCTCAACTGACTCTTCTTGATATGGAGGATCAGCTGCTCTACTCCAAGTCTTTCCCGAATGTCCGAGCTCCTCACCCTATCCCTAAGGCTGAGCCCGGCCACCCTGCGGAGAAAACTCATTTCGGTCGCTTGTATCTGTGATCTCGTTCTTTCGGTCATTACCCAAAGCTCATGACCATAGGTGAGGATTGGGAGGTAGATCGACCGGTAAATCGAGAGCCTTGCTTTATTGCTCAGCTCCTTCTTCACCACGACAGACCGGTTCAACGTCCGCATCACTGCAGACGCTGCCCCAATCCGCCTGTCGATCTCCCGCTCCCTCCTTCCCTCACTCGTGAACAAGACCCCGAGATACTAAAACTCCTCCACTTGAGGCAGGACCTCTCTCCTGACCTGGAGTTGGCAAGCCACCTTTTTCCAGTTGATAACCATGGCCTCAGACTTGGAGGTGCTGATCCTCATCCCAGCTGCTTCACACTCTCCCAGTAAGAACCTGTGAACCTCCCCAGTAAGAGCTGAAGGTCAGAGCCTGATGATGCTAGGAGGACCACGTCATCCACAAAAAGCAAAGATGAGATTCTCCTGCCATCAAACCTGAGGCGCTGGATGGTATGCCAGAACCTTTTTGGAGCCGATCGATAGTCTTTCTCCATGGTTTCATCAAACTCCTCCCACGCCCGAGATTTTGCTTCGGAATCTGCCACTGCTGCAACCCGCTTGGCCCTCCGGTACCTGTCGGCTGCCTCTGGAGACCCACAGACCAGCCATGCCCTGTAGGCCTCCTTCTTCAGCCTGACGGCTCCCCAAACCTCTGGTGTCCACCAGCAGGTACGGGGGTTACCGCCATGACTGGCACCGACTACCTTGCGCCCACAGCTAGCAACAGCCATCTCAACAATTGCAGAGCGGAACAAAGTCCATTTGGACTCAATGTCCCCCACTGCTCTCGGGACACGGTCAAAGCTCTGCCGGAGGTGGGAGCTGAAAACCATCTTGACAAGCTCTTCTGCCAGGCGTTCCCAGCAGACCCTCACTATGCGTTTGGGTCTACCTGGTCTATCAACAAAGGAAGATGCTTCATAAAATAAAATAGCATTGAAAAGCCGTTTATTGTCCTTCAGTGGAGAAATTCAGGTTCACCAGCAGCAAAGTGACAGCAAGTCTAGAACAAACAGATTCACAAAATATATATATATATAAAAAAATAAGAATAGAGAGTGTAAAATAATTTACAGCATAAAAAATTAAAATGGCACAAAAATATTATTATAGCAGCATAAAAAGTATTACTAAAATAATATACAATCATTAAATGTCATAGCAGATACTGCGCCACAGAAGTGTGAAATTGAATTTGGTTATTCTTGAAGGGTGTGCAAATATATTTGTGCATAAAAACTATGCAAGTAACAGCAGGGATGTAAACACTCATGCAGTTTGTTGGGAGCAGTGATGGTTACACAGTCTTATAGCTGCTGGGTGGAAGGACATATCCTTCCTGCATCAAGGATGGAGCCTCCTGTCACTAAAGGAGCTCCAGTTCTCCAGCAGCATCATGCATGGGGTAGGAGATGTTGTCCAACAGTGATGTTTTTTTTGTGTCCCCCATCATCTCTACTGTCTCAAGCAGGCATCCTAAGACAGAGCTGGCCTTCCTGATCAGCTGACCTAACCGTGTCTTCTCAGCTGCTCCAACTATAACTACACCTTAGAAAATAGCTGATGCCACCACAGAGTCATGAAAAGTCACAGATAAAAATTATGATGAAAAACCCTGACCATCATTAATAATTCAGCAACAGTGTTGTCAGTCAGAGGCTTCGTCAGATCTGCTGCAACACAGAGCTTTACAGAAGATCCTTCCTGTCCACAGATAGAACCTGCAATGATTCTTTGAAAAAACAAACGAGTTGTGACAAAATCTAATTTTCCTCTGGAATTAATAAAGTGTTCTTGATTGATTGATTGTTGAAGGACACCTTGACTCAGCTTGGTGGTGACATTTCCTTATACCTGATTGGTCAGAGGTGAGGTACACTGGCCAGATCACCAGCCCATCACAGGACTCCCATAGAGACAGAAAACACAAAAACCCATTCTTGCACACATTCATAGTTGTAAATCACGAAGTGATCGTTTCGTCCTCTTTTTTTTTTTTTTTACTGAATTACTGTGAATTAATATTTTTATAGGTGTTCATGGTGAACTTCAAGCCTATTGGTCAGTAAACATGACTGCAGAAGAAGTCCAACCACCACACTCCCTGCACAAACAAATCAGCAAATCTTCCCTCTAAAAATGTTTTTCTGTCTGTCATTTATATTCAACTTAACTGATGCTTCTGAATAGAAGAATGAAAAATCCACAAACATCTTTTCTCACTCATTTTACAAAGATAAAATATGTGATCCGATCAGTGAGTTAATGAGTAATACAAATATAAAACTGATGGATAGGTGAGGGGAAATTATGCTTATAGATTTCAGCCCCACAAATGATCACTAATGTTAAAAACATTATTCTCTCAGGGTATGTATTATATCAATGATAAACCTAACTTGTACATAACATGCTAAAGCTCTATATAGAGTTAGACTTGTCCAAAAAACAGCTGACACTGCAATCAACAACCACAACCTGAACATTTACAAAGATTTTAAGGTAGATTTGAGATGATAAGGCCCATTTAAAAGAAAATCAAATCAATTCTATTGAACTGGATCTGTGTAGACAGAAATGTTTATTATAGCACATATCATTCTAAGCTTATGGTGTTAAATCCCCTGATTCATGAATCACACAGAGCTGACCCAGTAGCCTGAGGTGTTCATTTACAGAGCAGTCACAATCAAAGACCTGCTTCATGTCTGTCATAACATTATAACTCTGGTCATTGTTGTTTCAGTGTTGGAGATTTAAGGAGATTATTACAAGTCATTGTAGGTGATTTTTAACAAGTAATTTGAATTATAATAAATACATTATTATCATATTTAACTTATAGAGGAACATTTTGTTACACCTGATGTCATGATTCATGTGTTTGGTTTTACTTTGTCCTTGTTTTTCTGCCCCTGTTGTCCCTGATTAGTGCTGTTTGTTTACCATGTGTGATCTTGTCCTGTGCATTATGTTTAATGTTCAGTTTATTTATCATGTCTGATAGTTTTAGTTTTGTCTGGTTCGTGCCCCTGTGTTTCCTAATCTTCATGTCCTGCCCCGTGTGTCTAATTAGCTCCACTCTGTTAATCCCCCACAGGTGTGTCTTGTCGCACTGATTGCCCTCCTCATGTATTTAAGCTTCCTTGTCTTTCCTTGTCAGTTTGTCTGTTTCTGTCACACATTCATGATCAGGTAGTCTAGTTCTGTATTTGTCACAGTCAAGTCCTGAGTCCTTATGGTCTGGTTTTATTTATAATAAATCCTTTTGAGCTGCTCCTGCCTTCCACCTGCACCATTGGGTCCTGCTACACCTCAACCATTACACCTGAACAGCTACAAAGTTTTTAATGAAATCACCTGCAGCTGCCCTTTTGTCCTCTGCTTTCTGTAAGGCATCGTCTCCACCTTTAGAAACAAGCTCCTCCTTTAGTCTGGGCTGGTTGTTCAGTTTGGATCTACCTGGTTCTGTCTTACCTTTGCGGGCCATGCTGCTGGTATTCTCTGTGCCTTCATCCACATGGTAACAACTGTAACTGCAAACCGTCATTCAAAGTGATGAAAAAATAACACCATAGCATAAACATTTAAGTACAATATGAAATGAAAGACGTTTTAATTTTGTCATTCGATATAGTTCATATCGCACAACCCAGCACTGAAATATACTCTAATTTTATTTATGCTCATTAACCTATTCAGAGCTAGGATGCATTTCACATCCTAAACAATATGAAAACAACTCTATAAAGCCTGATACTTTAACAAACGTATGAATTATTAACTTTTAATCAACTTTAGAGGAAACTATTGATATACAATAAAATACATTAGGAGGTTAAAAGTTATTATTTTATGGTAAATGTTAAGCTGTTGATCCACATTACAAAATAAATGTGAAGACAAGTTATTTAGCAATGTGTGTGTGTGTGTGTGTGTTTCTCCTCTATGTTATTGAAAGGACATCACTCTTATTCACTCAGTTTCAATGTGAGATGATTTTTAAAAAGGAACATTTTCTAAAAACAATTTAACCCAAAGACAGCAAAGTGTGTAAACTTGTGTGTTTGTGGTGAGTGTGTTAAAGCTGAATGACGAGGGTGTAAAGTTATATGCGTCTTATTTATCTCCTCATTCCTCTTTCATGCTCCATTTATTAGAACAATGGCAGCCATCGTGCTGTTGACGAGGGAAGCAGTTAGAGGTTTTGCTTGTGGTTGTGCAGCTTGTTTATGCTGAGAACAAATTTTGAGGCGGTTACATTAATTCGGCAAACTTGATGTGGTATTTGTCCTCTTGTCCTTTCTGGAGAAAATACAGCAGCAGTGTGTCGATTTTATTGTCATAAAAAGCTCACGTTTTAATTTATTCCTACATTTTCCCACATGGGGCCTCCCAGCACAAACACGCTCCCTTAGTGGAGCCAACAACGTATCACCTTTTCACTCTGCTTTTTTTCCTTCCTCTTGACCCTTTTCATTAAGTACAGCTTCATTTACAATGTCCGCTCTCATCACTCTCCTCTCTTTAAAACTCCTCCTCTCTGATTCTGTCCAGCTCTCCACATTTCAAGTTGTCCTCATTTTTTTACTCTCTCCTGCTTTTCTTTCTGTTTAGCCCTTGAACTGACCTCGTCCTTTCCGTGTTTGCTCCTTCATACGTTCTCCGCTTTGACAACCTCCTCGAACCGCTTCCACACAGCAAATCCTGACTCAAGTGCCCCCCACACACACCTCCTGTTTCAGTGGGCTTTTCTGAGGGCCAGGAGCTTCTTTGTGGTTGTTTTATGTTTCATTTGGAAGTAGAATTCCTCCTTTGTGAGAACAGAAGTGTTTTAATTGTTTTGTACCAGTCACAGGTGTGCAGCTGTGAATAATTTGTTTGAATGAGCTGAGAAGACATTTTTTTTAGATGTAGAGTAACAGTAGAGGTTAAGAACCTGCAGGTGTAAAAACAGGAACTGATCTTCTCACAGATTAGTGGTGTTTGTTTAAGGCTGTAGGTTTTCATTTTGAAGTCATTTTTTTATTGAGGCTTTTCCCCCTGCAGGTTTATAGAAAACTGGAGAACAGTGACACGCTGCATGCATGAAGGACTCAGAACATGACTGGTAATCCACCTTCAGAGTTTCATAATTAGAACTCTTATGGTGTAAAACGGACACTTTTTGCTTAGTGGAAGTACATTTCTCCTAAAGAGCACCATCAGCCCATTTGGTTTTGTCAGCTCATGCCTCAGCCTTACGTGCTAACCTACTTATAAAGTGTTTTCACACCAGGCCAGCATCATGCATCACACATGGAGACAACTTCACAAAACTGGATTGTTTCTCTTTCTTTGCAGATCTGTGTTTGTTCATGTTGGGTGTAAATTGTGATTCTAAAGCCTAGTCTCTGTCTCGAATCTTCCCTTCTGCTTGCTCCGTTCCAGCACCACTCTAAAGTGTTTCATCAACAATCTTCAGCTCCTCAGAGTTCAAAGGTCATTTCCAGTCCTTTCTGTGTGATTTTACTTGAAGATGTTATTTACACTTTTTGTCAATTTAATGAGATGATCACATGATCAATATGATTAATTATTTACAATCAAGACTAATTAAATAAAAAACAATACCAGGATCAGCTGCTTGAAAACAACAGATCTCAGATTTAGGCATCACTTGGTAGTGCAGACCTTTTGGGTGCAGTGCTTTAAAGAGTTAGCAGAGTTACTTTTATTTTTAAAGCATCTACATATTTATCTCTGTTTGTCCTTTTCACCTCATCGTGTGTTGCTGTTTCACTGCAGGTTTTGAGATAAAGGCCGTCCTCTGGGACGTGGCTTCATGTACTCCTTCATCTTTTTCTGGTTGGATTCTGCTGTGTGTCACTCTGCTGTGTGTCTCATTAAAGAGGCAGAGAGATGCAAAAAAATAAAAGGAGGGGTGGGGGAAAGAAAAAGTGAAGAAGCTTAGGGATGCATGTTGGAAATATCAGAGAGGAGTGAGAGAGGTGGAAGCTGAAAGAGGGTTTTGGTGACGTAACAAAAGATCCATGAAAGCAGCTTGACTTCCCACAGAATGAATGAGCCCCACACAGGTTATAAGGACGAAGAAAGGCATGATGATGATGACAGTCGGGGTGCTGTTGGGGGGCTATTTATAGATGCATTCAGCTGTCGTGTGTTCAAGTGATTTTCCCCCTTTATATATATTATATATTTATATTGTGCAGGTCATTTGTGCAGACATTTGTGCAGGGCTGCATTAATACAAGGTTGACTGTAAAGGTACATCCAAGGGTGTGTGAAAGTGGGGACTTATGTATCTTATCTCCTGTCTCAGTGTGCACATAGGTTTAGGTTATTCCACGTGATGTTAGTGCTGACTGCAGAGTCAGGGAGGAGCTGCAGTGAGGAGCTCAATCTGTCCACCTCATGTTTATGCTAGAAACAAAAACATGAGTGTTTCTGATGAAGGTGTTTGGGTCAGTATAAATAAAGAGGGACTAAAGATGAAACAAAGATATTTACTCTAAATAAGAGAAATAACCTGTTAGAATGTTTGGTTGAAAGGACATGTTTGGTTAAAACACAGAAACATTTTAGGAGTAATTCAAACTTTATAATTTAATCAGTTTGTGCAAAATATGGTGTAGTATATACCCTTCTTCTAATAACAACATAATATTGTTTGAAATGGCTGAGAATTTACACCAAACATTGTATATTTTATTAATTTGGGGCAATAATATAAAAGTACTGATGATATATCAATAATAAACCTTATATTAAAGCAATAATAATGTTGTAAGGTCATTCCATTTTCCATATTTAAGAGCCTTCTTTTTGTTTTTCTCTTTTTAAAAGCCAAATTTACTAAGCATCTCTTCCTGAGATGTTTGGTTTGATGTTCTCTAGATCAACAGCTGCTGTTTTTGTCTCTCACTGTACTGAGAATATTACCCTTCAGATCCAATTTTCTAAGGGTGAATCTAATCAAGGAATGCTTGCAATAAAGCTTCATCTTAAGTGAACCACGGGAGCCATCTTTATTGGAAATCCACATTATGGCTCTGTAATGTTTGCTGCCATTGTAGCAGCAGCAGCTTCAACACAGTTAGATACTGGAAGCCTTGGGTGATGCTTCACTTCAGATAGAATCTGTTTGTAGGAATCTTTCTGCACATGTGAAACATAATGACTGGTGGGAACTGTATTAATTCTGCTTATTTGCATCAGGGGTTGTTGAATTTAAAGGCCATAAATTTCAAATGCAAAATAATTTAAAAAAACATTGGGGTTAGCAAAACTTGAGTGACAGAAAAGCAAAATTGGTGCAAAACTCATTAAAATTGTTGAGTCAAAACATAACTTATGAGACTATCTGAGGCTCTCCCTTAACAGCAGAGCTTATTTTAGAGGATTTTGTGTGTGCATGCGACCTTGTGTCTGTGTGCGAGTAAACAATAACAGGTGAAAGAAACGGTGACTTACTCCAACAAAGAGGCTTAGCGAGCGTTACATGCAGCAGTGATAGAGAAGACATCCGTCTTTCTGTCCCAGGAGGGAGCAGCAGAAGGTGATAGCACAGCTCTGATGGATGGTCACCGGAAACTTCTGCTCTGTTCTGCTGAGTAAAGACATGCACACTTTCACTAAATGCACACATGAACAAGTGTAGTCTTTACTACTCTTTTAAAATGCAATGTAAGGTGCAAGATGTAAGATGCAGTCTGTGAGACCAAATTATGCTACTTCTCAACATAATGATTCTAGCTTAAAAATCCTTACTTTGAGAAATGCCTGGCCTTTATTTTGACTTGTATCCGGTGTGTCTGAATAAAAATAGTTATTCATAATTAGGAGGTTAGGAGTAAGGCTGCATGATTTATGAAAAACGGACATTTGTAATATTGCAACAAGGATATGAGTTACAATAAACCCACATTTTCATAATTTCTGTCATCACAACGCTCACAACACACTGCATGTGCGTTTGCATCTCACCCACTAAAATCTAAATTTTAGTGAGAGTCCATCTGATTGGCCCATACATTTATTGGGGTGTAGAGCTTGAATGCATAGCATTTGAAATATAATATTCTGAGTTTTTGCTGTCCAAGCAGTTCTCTGCGATATTATTTCAGAGATTGATATTGCGATGACACTAAATTTGTGATAAATGTGCAGCCCTAGGTAGAAGCCTGGGGTTTAATAAAAACCTTCAAAATAAAAACCTTTACAGCTGAAGCTTAACCACCGCAGAGATGGAATTTAAGGGGAAATCCAACTAGATGAGTTAAGAAGATGGAATTAATGGGAAAAATCTTTTGATAATGAATAAAGGAATTGATATGGAAACCTTTAAATTTAAGCCAACAATTTAGATGAGTTATAGTCATTCTTTAGGCAAAATAAATCTAAATTGAGGAATTTGCTAAGATCTAGTTGGGGGTTTATAGAACAAGGAAACCAACAAACTTTTATTTACATAATTTTCCTTATATTAAAAAAAAAATTCAAGTATTTAATTCCATGTTATTGCATGCAAACTGTGAAGAAAGCAGAAAAGGATTTTAGATTTTTTAGTGACAAAAAGAGCATCTAATTATTTAGTTTAAAGCATGATGCTTCTGTTCAAGGTCTTTTGTCTAAACTAAAGAATGTAGTACAGCTGCTATTCCTGTTGGTTTAGTCGAAGCATGACTCTTTGGCCACACTTATTAAAAGCATGTAACGTTGGCAGCGAAGGGTTTGCTCGAGTGGTGGTTCTGCCGGCGTGTTGACGTGAGCCCGACTAATCCACCGGCTGCTCCAATATGTCTGTGCGTGGCTCCGGGCTGGGCTCATACAAAAGAGCAGACCTGAAAAGCGCCATAATGAGGCACAGGCTGGAAGAAAAGGCATGTCTCTTTCCATTTCTGTAAGCGAAAAGAAAAGAGCAACATAAAAGAATAAAGGACAAGAAAAGAAAGATGAAAATAAGCCTCTCAAATCCAGGTTTTTGGCTTCGCTGTCTCTTTGAGTTTATCTTTTATGCCATGCATGTGTTTTATTATGGTAATGCAATGTTGGGTAAAAATAGTGTGAGATGGAAGAGCAACGGTTTTCTGGAGAAATGGGCACTGTGTGCTCCCAATGTCAGTGATAAATAACAAAGAAATGTAAACAGGCTTTTACCTTATTACTGTCTGTTTCTGTCTTCTTTTTTTACTGTCTGTCAAAACCTCATTTTAAATTCATCTGCTTTTAATTTATAAAAATGAGAAAATCCCTTTTTTGTGTTGTTTTCAAATCTGGAGTACAGCAAATATCTCTGAAACTCATAAAGTTATATTTTAAATAAATGTAGTAATCCTGTAATGAATTTGTTTTACTGCAGCCCTGTAATTGCTTATATTATGTGAAGAGGGATTCAAAAGGCCACTCAACGTCTCAACGCCACCTGATAAGGATCTTCAGACAGAAAATAACAGGGTTAAAGATCAGAAGGAGGTGTAGCTCCTCTACGATGTGGAAACCTCAAAGGAGTTTGTCAGTCTGAGTGCTGTGATGTTAATCTGACCTCTGACCTCCACAGACTCAGAGGCAGATAGGAGGACAGGAGCTGGACAGAATATCAGAAGCATCTCTCTGAGTAATGGAGTCCAGTGCAGGCAGGCAGAGGACACCCTGTAGGTACAAGAAAGCAGGAGCAGAAGGAAACATTAAAAACCCTTTTATGATGATGTGATGAGCCTGTTAACACATCCAGCAGGCATCATTCAATATCATTCATAATGTTTGTCTTTTTACTCCAGTTTTTATTTTTATCAACAAAAAGTGGAAACATCTTTTCTCCAAGGTGATGCAACTTGGAAGGAAACGTGTTCTTTTGAATTATTTCCAACGTGTTCCTGAACGTGTGTTCAAAAGACAATAAAAAATCTGTGTTTACACATGTGATGTCTCTGCACATTGTTGCATTCTGTGTTTATTTAAATTATGCACAGTGTGGAAATGCAAGATAACAGTGAGAGCAAACCAAAACTGACAGGTTTTAGAACTAAAATACAAAAACAGAAAGCTTAAATAAGCTGTAAAACTCTTCAGAAAAAGATGATTGGTCCTGTAATGTGTTATTGTGCATTCATTATTAGGCCCTTTATTCTAAAACAAGGTTAATAATAACTTAAAGTAAGTTTAATTTATTTAAGTTTAATTTATTGCAGTGATGATACACAGTGTGTTCAACAAGACTGAAGAAACAAAGGTATTTATGAACAGGTTTATATTTAAAGTGTGCATCTATGAACCCAGATGGAGAGCTGGGTAAAAATAGATGGAAAAAGGAAAGCAGAGGTGATAGATGAAGGTGACTCTGACTTCCTCTCTTTTCATCCCACCTGCTGGTTCCACCTGTGCCCTCTAAAACCACCTCCCTTGTGATGGAGCTCATGTTGGTGCAGGAGCTGAAAGACACATCATCATCATCATCATCATCATTATTATTATTATTATTATTATTATTTATGTTGTTGTTCAGGTTGGTTTGGGGAGTTTTTCCTTTCATTCCCTCTTTTTACTCAGAAAATTCCTGCTTGCACTCATTTACACGTTGTTTAAAATAATCACATTCAAAACTAGCAAAGACCAGTGCTTCCTCATATGAACTTCTTGTGCATGAAGCATTAAAAAACCTTATGATTGTTTGAATGTAGTGCATTTTAAAAGTTTTGTTCAGTTTATCACATCCTGGGAGCCCGTTTAACTAAACGACACATTCCTTATCATTTTTATTGTAGTTGGTTAGATTATTTTTTGTTCTTTCTTCTTTAATTCAGTCCAGTTGAGGAGTCACACCTCTTTTTATTCTCAGAAGCTCTGTGTCATCTGCCACCTTGGGTAAGATGCTTTCTTGGTAGAACTCCACTATATATATTTTTTCCTCCTCAGGACTTGAATAATTTAGTGGGGTCCATTTAGTTTAGATACTGTGTCAGCCTTTCACTGGGAACCATTGGGTGAGTTTGACATGTGACATTAAGAACTTGATTACTTGATGTTTATTCTGCACTTGAGCGTAATGGACAGGAAGGTGGATTATCAAGGGAAAAGCTGATGCACTGCAGGAACGAGACATTGGACAGAGGACGAGTCGTTTCAAGGAAATATTCAGTCCTTTATCACTAACCCAGAGACAGACTTGTGTATTGGATCTTTTTTTTCTTTCATTTCTGTTAAATGAAGAAAACTTTTAAAATATCTTTGTGCTCACTTTGTTAATGTGTTTCTAGTTTTATGACCTTGGTTTGATTTAAGTTAATGAATTGACTTTATCGAGGTTTCCCTTCACACCAGCATAAAACTCTCAGACTAATTAAACTATATTTATTTTTTATTTGAATTCAACATGTTTAATTTGCAATATATGAATTTCTAGATTTCCAGACTTATTATATCTCAAGTATGTGCAGAATTTCTGATATTATTTCTAGATTCAAAGCTGCCAGAGGATGGCACTGTAACAAACTCTTATCAGCAGTGTGTTGAAAATTTGCTTTTTAAATTTGATTATTTTTTGTTTATTTTATTTATTTAGCTACTTACGTTTTTTCTAACTTGTGTTCATTGTCTTTTATCGGATGATGTTTCTGCCAGCATGCACTAAAATCTGACTTTAGTTTCACTTTTTAAATAGCCTATTCTGCAAGTATTCCTAAACTTTTCTTTTGCACATTTCTCTTCATTCAGCGTGAGACTTTCTGTGACCTGCAGTCATCCTCAGTTTCATCCTCAGTTCTGTCAGTAGCTGCACCATAAAAAATATAAGCTGCAGAAATAACGACCTTAAGAGTGACCTGACTACACAGGCCATCAAGCCCAACGATGTCCTTTTTCTACCTCAGCCATCCTGGTTAAATACTAAATGTGAAGAGGAGGCTGTTAGTTAGTTTAATGTTAGCTGTTGAGAGAATTATTATTCTCTCATCCCTTTAATCTCAGGCGTAACGGTTTGAATCCCCTCTGCATGTCTGCTCCCTGTCCTGAGACTCTCTTAAGCTGCAGAGCAAACGGCCCGTTAAACTTATCAGCACCTTCCTCTCCCCCCTTCTGCCTCAGACAGCCTCCTCCTCTTCCTCCCCATCGTCTTCATCCTCCACCCCTTCACCCCCTCTCTGTCATCACAAGCCGTCTGCTGCTTAATCCAATTATTCTTTTAAGCTGCCACGCTCTGTAGCTCAACACAAACTCAGCGGCTGATGGCGCTGCGCGTCACACCTGCACCACCACACACACACACACACACACACACACACACACACACACACACACACACACACACACACACACACACACACACAACTTGCTGCAGTGCTGAACTGTATATTTCCCACAGATGAAGGCAATTCAGCATTAGGTGAAAATAATCTGACCCAACCTTTGGAGCAAACTGTTGAGCTTTCTAGTGTTAAACTGTAGTCGCCTCCTAATTTAGTTTCAGGTGTTCTAACAGAACACTGCTTTCCTCATGACCACATCCTGGTGTGTGTGTGTGTGTGTGTGTGTGTGTGTGTGTGTGTGTGTGTGTGTGTGTGTGTGTGTGTGTGTGTGTGTGTGTGTGCGCACATCTTATATCTTTGTTTTTCTGGATAAAATGGCATCAATTTGGAAATATATGAATTATCATTAAGGAAACAGGAATCTTTCATTTTTAATGGACTATATTCAAATTAAGTTTGGAGTTTCCAGTTAGCCTAATGTCAGATTTAGATTTTTGTATAAATATTCATGTTAGGAGTCCCTAAAGCTGGTTGTTGTATTTTGTAATAAAAACACCTTTGCGTGTTGATGGTTATGCCCTTGCACATGTAGCTTTGTAACATCACTTTTCCTCGTCATGGTCCCTAACCTTTGGTCATCTCCTTCAATCAGCAGCTGAAGTGCTAAACGGCCTCTGGGATGACAGCCTGCATCACCACATCTTAAAACCACAATCTGTATTCTAAAATTGCTTGCGTCTAGTAAATGTGCCGTAGCAGCCGTGACAGGATAATTAATCCCTGGATTCTGCGATTTCACCCTTTTGCAAATCTTGACAAGTATTTCTGTCGCAAAGGGGCAGCGAGCGTCACAAAAGGAGCTGTGTTCGGTTGTTTTTGGTGCTGACACAACAACTGTGGAGAGTAACAGATGGGTCTTGTTGTATGTGCGAGTGTGTGGCTGCATGTGTGTGTTTCAGGGTGACCTGGACTCCAATTGGCTGCAGTTTGATCTGAATCTGAGCAGAGTGAGTCTGAACAGACGCTGATGTTTGTCTGTCTGGAGGGAGAAGTGGGAGACTGTAAAGATGACGTCATGCTGTGTTGATTTTTGGTTGTTAGAGGTGATGGTGGTTTATTGGGTGTAAAAATGGTGGCAAAGTTTAGTTTCTCACCACGTGGAGGATATTTAGGCTTCATTTTTACACCAAAAAAGTTTTTTTCAATGTGTAAATTAATGTTTGAATTTTTAATTGACTTTCACAAATGCCAAACATAAGTTTTAACAATAAGTTTCAGAAGTAGCTAATCTTTACCATCTGACAACATTTTATAATTGATTTAGTTTCATATTTAGCCCTAAATGAAGAACATTTGGAGAGAAATTCTGCAGCTGGTTAATCAGCAGATTCAAGCCCTATAGCAGCCTCTGCTGTAACATTTAAACTAAAACAAAAGCATCATTTTGCTTAAATGTGATTAGAGATGTTCAGACTGATGGGATGAAGTTTTTTTTCATCAAATTTTCATGACTATCTTTAACCTATAGATCTATTTTTCCTTTTATTTTTTGCCTCTGTTTACTTCCTCAGATTCCTTTCACGTTGAAATTTTAATCAAACAAAAATAAGTCAAAGTTCATGAGAAGTGTTTTATTTAATAGTAGCTCTATTATGTGATCGTGTAACAGATGGTTGTCTTTCTCTGCTGGTTTCTTTCTTGATGTCTGACACTACGTCTGGCTCTTGACTGATTGACTTGTTTGGCTTTTAGTCATTTTTGGAACATTCCAGCTGTTTCACAACTTTTCAGATGTTTTTTCCTGGTAATTTTTTACATATGACGATGACATTGATGTTTTCCTGCTATGAAACAGAGCTGAATGAAATATGGTGGTGGCACACACTGTTTTGTGTCGTTTTCATTTTGTGTCGTCGTGTCATCGTAGGGATGTTTTGTATTTCTTATCTGGTGCACGTGTGTTTGCACATTGCTGTTTGATTCTTTGAGGTACGTTCACTGCATTAATGTCCACTAGCATCCTGTAAGGAAATCCCAGCTCCCTTCAGTGTGTAAGTGACATAACTCCACATTGACACAGCTGATCCACCTGCGATCCACCTCCATCATCACCCTGTGTTCTGCGCCCATGCCTCTCATCCTAACCTGAGCTGTTTCCCACAGGGATGTTTTTAGAGTCAAGGTGGGGTTGGGACAGGGTGGAGTGGGGTGGTTCCTCTTCCTCCTCCTGCTGTGATTTCTCTGTATATCTCAGTAATGTTCACCTGTTGCTCTCTGACTCTATTCCATGTCCCTGTCACTGCTCTCTGTCCACTCTGCTGCTGTCCTGTCCCTCCCTTCCCTGCTCTCCTCTGTCTGTCCATCGCTGCTGCTCACTGTTGAGATTAACTGGGCTCTGTCTTTATGTCGTATGTCCCTTTAGGCCCACGCCGTGCATCGCTGGCTAATCGATCAGGACAGTAGTGTGAGCTCTGAGATGCCGGATGGCCAAGGAGTATGGCACTATGATGATGAAGTAAATACCCGCAACACGTATCTCTGGCTTTTCCTGTCTCTTTATATATCTATATGTATTTGTATATATATTAAGTATTGTTATCACTCTTTATCTGTCACCTAAAGTTTGTGTCACTGTTGTTGTTGTGTTTTATCTTTATTACCTCTTGTTTTTGTTGTGTTTTGCTTCTGGTATTGTGGTTCTGGTTCTTTTAACCTCCTAGTGTTGCTGTTGTGCTGTGAGCTGATTCAGTCAGGTGTCGTGGAATCAGGCTGGACCTTTTCCTTTCTTCCTGTCCTTGCTTGACGTATCATACTAACTTTGCTGATTTAATTTTTTTCATTTGTTTTTATTTCGTTTTTTCTTTCCGTTTCACATTATTACACATAAGTGTGTCTCTGTATATTTATATCTATATATATTATTATTATCGTCACTGTCTTTAGTTTCTCTCAAATGAAGCAGCATATTACATGGAAAGAGTCCACGGGCAAAATATAGTTTATATTGTAATATATTTTTATAGATAGTTCTTTTTGCTACTGTAAGTATTTCTCACCACAGTTGTCGGTAGCTACGATAGACAACAATCCAAGTATTTTTCCTGTGGGTTCTTCTGGTTTAAACAATATGCTCGTGTCATTCTGTGTTCGTGTTTAGCTTTAAATCAAAGTTTCTGTGTGGGTGTTGTAAACAGAGTGGTGTGACAGAGAAGTTGTGGAGTGATGTGTTTGTGTGTGTGTGTGTGTGTTACTGGAGGATCGGTCTCATTGTTCCTATCAGTGAGTTTGTGTGCATGCTGTTTCCTTCCTTGCATGGCTTGTCTGTTTATGAGCATGATGTGCACGTCCATCTGTGTTGAGTTGGTGCTTCAGTCCCTGTTGACTGTTGTAGATGTTGTGGCCGTGCCTGGCCTGGTCTTTGATGTCTTGCTGCTGTGTATTGTGACTGTGTATGTGTGTGTTTTTCCTGTGAACCTGTTTATGCCTGCTTTGTCTGTTTTTATCTGTTCAAACGGTCTGGGATAGGTTCACCAAAGGTTTTATTGCATCAGTATAATGGATGATCTCGAGTCCGTTCTCATTTGTTGGAAAAGAGATCATCTAGGTGCAATCAGGCTGCAGGGAGACTTGTTCCAGACGACTCTGGCCCTGATGTTTTCCCTCTCAGATTCCTAGCTCCCCCCTTGCTCTCATGCCAGATGCCCTAAACCTTTTTGATCTCCATATTGCTCCTGATCATTTTGGAGCATCATTTTGACTGAAATTGAACCAAGTTTTGATTCACTTTGTACAGCATTTGAAAACACACACGATTAACACACTTAATACAGAATTAAACAGGAGATTCCAACACACAACAATATGGAGTCTTTCCCTTGGTAATGCTCTTGAATGCGTGTGCACTAAGCAGTTGTTTTTCTAATCAGAATGCCTTTGAACTTCCTGTATGAGTGTGTGAAATGTATTTTTTGTTGAATTTTATCAGTTGGGGCTACATCATTCTTTTATTTTACTTTTTAGAATGTCAAATGATGCCATTTTTATAAATCACACATGATTTAAAAGCATCAAAGTAGACAAATGATATTGATCAAAGTGTTTGTCTTTTATTTTAGAAAGATTTAGACCAACAAACATCATGTTAGACGCGTACACAGGTAGAGGAGTGTCACATACTCAGGTTTGGTCAGAAACCCTTTTAGTAACATTTTAACACAAATATTAACCCTTTAATGTCATTTCACACCTGCAGGTTGTGTCTTCTAATATGACAGAAACCAGGATTTTACCAGGAGACTTACGTATTAGTAAACAGTTGTTTGTTTTAGTTACAGTGATGCTTTAGATGGGTTTTAAAAAGTGCTTGGATACATTTTGATAACAAGTTTCAAAACAGAGCAAAAGTCAGCAGACTCTGCAGCACGCCTTCCTCAGCTGAGATCTGTCGGACCAACCTGCAGGTTGAAAAGTCACATTATATGGATGTCCTGTGTTTTAAAGTGGCGACACCAAGGGCTCCTGATCAGGGGCCTCATTTATAAAACTTGTGTACACACAAAATGGGCCTGAACGTTGCGTAAGTCATAAAAGAGAATGTGATAGAAAAAAGTGTGTAACTTTACACAGACTTTGAAGCTTTTGTAAGCACATTCTGGAGACAGTAAACCTGGCAGTGCAGCTGGTGAGATGGAAAAATGCAATGGTGAATTTAAGATGCAATTTCAGACTTGTAGACCCTCACACACACAACAAACAGTCACCCCCCAACCCTGTCTCTGAACTGAATAAAAATGAGAATCTAAACAAAAATGTGTTATATAGATATCACAGTATGTTCATACAGAAGTCTTCAAATTATATAGTAACTGCACTTATTGGTGCATTAATTATGATCAGGTGTAAATCGGTTATTGTGACTACTGACACATGAATACTGCAGTGACACTTGTGTGTAATGGATGCACTGAGCTCCTTGAAACTCAGTCAATATGTCAGAATTCGGATGAGGAGAGTTTTTAGAGATCACGTTTCCAGGCCCATGATGATGACTGGCTGATCAGCTGATTTAGATTTTCTAGAGCAGTCCTATGGAACTATGTGCTGAACTGGACCCGGTGTTAGATCAACCAAACCATCGGAACCACGCAATCCCAGTGTTACCGATGCCCTGCAGCTTCTGATCTCTCTCAGGTTTCTTGCAACCTGTGCATTCAAGCAGGAATTATCTGACAGGTCAGCTGATATTTGATTGATAGGATGAACAATACGACATTTCCTGCCTGATGCCCATTTGGATTAAATTAAATGTTTTCATTAAATGCTCCCCTTAGATCTGGACTATCTGTCATCACTGAGCTCCATGTCTGTCACACTGACAGCGTTTAGCTGCAGCAACTCTCTCCCACTCGGAGCACTTACGTGTATCTGTGATGGTTCAACTCTGACCGTCAAATAAAACATTTTTCTGTTTTTCCACTTCACCACAAGCACCTCAATTTCAGTCTCGAAATTACGTTTTCTAAACTTCTCTCTTGTCATGGTTTACCATGAATACCTGAAATTTACCAGCTTTTGAAAATGTAAATAATGTAAATAATTCATACTTTGCATTGACCATATATGGCAGAATGTTGGTGTGTAGAAGGCGGGGTCTGATCCAAAAACAGCTGAGTACAATCCTATGGAAGTGAGCGATTTATAAAGCAGAATTGCGTGGATCTGTGTGTACGCAGAGTTTTATAGGTCCGGAAATGACTTTCATCAGTATATATTTTTGCTGAGCTTAAATATGTTTTTAGAAAGTATTCTATGCAAAGTTTTATAAATGAGGTCCCAGATGGTTTTATGTAGCTCAGAGTGGGAATAAATTCTTACAAATCCACACCAACTGGAAGTTATTGAGAATTTGTTTTTACTCATAGGTCTAAACTTATTTTTCCTTCATGCTACATGTAACAAAAAATGTAATAATTTAAAAAAAAGAACCCTAAAAGTGTTTAGCTTTTTAAAATGTGTTACACCCTTTGATCCACATTCAGCATTACTCCTTATTTGTGTTACCTGTTTAGGATTATCCACCAGAATTAAAACACAGAAACAGGAAGTGACTGACATTTATCCTCTTAGAGCAGCACAAAGTTAAACGCTTTCTCTAAAGAGTCCACAACACCTCAAACTGCTTTAGGATGACTTGATGAGCACTACAAGATGCCAAATCCACTTCAAACTCCCCAAATCCCAACTCAATCATTAACGAGCCAGATTCATGCAGTCCAAAATACTTAAATGATCTCCTGCCAACGTTTCAGGCTAAACCCATCAGGATGCTCCTTATATCAAATCCTGACATGTCACAGCTGTTATGATGACACAAGAAAAACATATTAACCTGGTGGTTTGGTTAGTCTATACATTTAATCAAAATATTACATGGTTTTAGAAGTTTGAGCTCAGAATCATGAAGTTGCATCACACAGATTGACCATTCTGCAGTTTCTTGATAGGAAACTTTCTCCAACCCTCAAATTGGTCACACAAATCATGACTCCTTCTCCAAGCATCGATGCAATTTATACAAAAAATAAAACGCTTCATCAAACTCCACCTCAACCCTTTCGGTGTCTCAGATTTGTAGGATGTCAGAGGTCTATGTAAAGGCCTCGTCCCCCCTTTGCCACCATCAATAGTTTGTGGATCTGTAGAATATCCTTTATCATCCCACAGCTCTAATTACCCCTCAGTGAGTCCTTAGAGACAGATGCTCCGGGAGCCAAGCCCCATTCGTCACAGTGCGGCTGCACAGTGGACTCAATTTGAGAAAAAAAAAGCAAACTGTCACACTCTGCTCTGTCACATAAATTCTCCTCCGTCTCAGTTTCTTTTTTCCAGCTGCTCCCCAGCCAACTGTAGATGCGGACTACATTAGAAAGCTCATTCACATCCAGCCACCAGCAGTTGGCTGTAATTTGTTTCGGCCAGGGGGGGCAAAATGCAATTTACATGTGAAAAGCCAAAGCATATTTGAATATTGTAGCTCATTTTTGTTTAAAGGTTGCTGATACCAGCTTCACCTAATTCAGATTAAAGGTTTACTGCTGTTGAACGACGACACAGTTCTTGTAATTCTGCCTCCATTGGCCTTAACTTCAGCGTGAAGACACGAGGGCATGGTTCTCCTCTTCCTCTGACCCGTTACAACTAAGCTTATGGGACTTTAGCCACTGAGAGGTGCCTCATGGGAACAATCTGGCTGACTAAAATACTTCCAATAGATTCATTATTAGTAACTAAAAGACGCTTTGAATACAGGTCAAGCTAAACAATCCTGGATTAAAAGTGTATGAAAGCAATTTATTTACAAAAGGCGACATTTGAAGAAGAAATAAGTGTTAAAGGTGGCGACATTTTAGATATTTTACTCATTATGAATCTTCCAATCAGACACGGGGACCAGTACATTTATGACATTTTCATCGCAGCTTGTTTTTAAGCATAAAAGTGTGACCATTCATTTTGAAATGACTTATTTTATCCCAGAATTATTAACTTCCCACTAAAGGAAATGCTGTCTGTGACTTGAGGAAGTCAAACTGGTTCACTCCTCTGAGTGTGATTTTGTTTTTTGTGTAATTTTCATTCTATTTTATGTATTAGACATTTTCTTACCTTCTTATTTTATACAACTATTGGTTTAAATAGACTCAACTTTGCATTATTTTGCCTTCAAATCATATTCACTATGTTTACTCTTAATAAAAACAGTGTTTTTGTTGACTTTAACACCATTTATTTAGCATTTTCCACTGAATCCCTGAAGTGCCTTAAATATCATCTCTTTGGCTCTTTATTTTTTATTTGTGTGTGTGTGTGTGTGTGTGTGTGTGTGTGTGCGCGTGCGTGTGTGTGTGTGTATGAATGCAAACCTTGCAAAATAACAGAGCGACAGAGAAACAATCAATGTGCATGCATGCGTGCATGTGCATGAGTGATGAAAGCACAGAGTGCATGGTAAAGGTGGAAGTATACTATAAAAGAAAGCACTGGTTGAAATGATGGCTGATCTGTTCAGGCCTGCAGTTTTTAAGGTGTAGCTACAGCAGGTACATCAGCTTCTGGTTCATCAAACATTTACCATTGTTCCTGCTTCCACCCTGTGAGCGTTATCAGTAAAGACCTGGTGATCCGTCTGAGAATAAACCCACCAACATTCTCAGTTATTCACAGTAGAGGCTCTTTTAGACCAAAGAGGTGGGGTATGATGAAGCTGTATGTGGTGTTGCAGTTATTCATTTTGCAGCAAAAGCCAAACTCCTCCTGCACTTTAGTGCAGCTCACTTCTGCTCTAATTCAAAGTTTAAATACAATCTGATTAAAACCACTTATTTTCAATTCAATATAAATATGAAAGATTTGATGATACAAAGGCAGTTTTTTAGGGGAATAATAAACATAAAGTTTGAATTGTGATAAATGTGCTTAAATGATTTGACAGAAATATTAAGTTTGTTGGCCGCCTCAGCCTGAGCACTTGGCTTGTCGGAGCTTAAAGCTCTCTCATCTAATGCCCCAAATATTTAGATTCATGATCCAGTTAATAATTTACCCTCCTCACTTTATTAACCAGCTTCTTTTGTCACTTTTAAAGTCAACACTTCTTTCTGTACCAACACAGTTAAACAACAAAGTTCACGACCTTGTGGAGTTTGAGTATACCGCTGCCTGAACTGTAGTCTTGCACATGAAAGGTTGCTGTGAGCTGCCATTGAATGTGAGTGTGTGTTATGCACCTGCATGCACTGCACAGAAGATGAATATGTGTGATTGAGTTGATGCATTTCTGAGTGTGTGTGAGATAGTGTGTGTGTGAATTTAGCAACATTAAGGCAGCAACAAAATAGTTTAGGAGACTGAAGACACCTTTAAGTAGTTTCATTATGATCCTCTATTGATGAGAGCAGCTCTTTAAATTGTTTATATTTACACATCAGTCTCAGAAATGGAAGTCAGTGAAGCATTTCTCCCCTGAGGTGAAATATTGTATCTATTGAGGTGGAAAACAACATGGTGGAAACATCAGATATGTATTTAGGAATTTTGGGGGATGAAGGGAAGTCTGACTCAGCAGGCCTGAGCGGATGAAGATGCCACTGCACTGTCAACAAGTCTGTAGGATGAAAGAAGACATTTGAAGCACATCGACCGAGGAACAGTCCGTGTAGACCAAGACAATTGACTGTTTTAGTTGAACCCGTCACTTCTTTCCTTCTGTCTGCTTCAGGTCTTTCCATCCATCTCTTCTTTCATCTTTTCCTTCTTGGCCGGTTTCCCTTTCTGCTTTATAGCCATCAGAAGTCAAGCCTGTGCGGCAGTGGAGCGAGACAAAATAAATTTAGGAAACGACAACGTCCCTGCAAAAATGGCAATGAGTCACTGCAGGCAGGACAGATTTATAACGTGGAGCCTCTGAGAGCAATGTGTTACAGGAGGGCTTTTAGGGTTTCACATAGTTCAGTTTCATTCTTTCACTGTCTTGAGTAAATAAAAGTAAACTTTTTTTTACATATAATGAAAATAAAATGGGACTGAGGATGAATGTGTGCATTCAAAGACAGGTAATCAGAATGATAAGCAACATGTTTTATCTTGATGTTTCCCTTAAAGGAGGAAAACATTACCGATGCTTAGAGGAAAGTTGATGCCTTGAACATAGTAACGTCACCAGAACTTAGTGCAAATTTATGTTTGCTATTCTGTCTGATCCTGATGAAGATCCTGATGCTTTGATACTCTTTATAATAATGTTTATAATTCACTCTAAAGATTCACCTCAAGATTTCCACTCATGAAGATTAACGAGAGTCCGACCCCGCTCTGGCTCTGCTGGCGTCCTGTTCCTCTCACCGTTTCTGCTCTCTGACTCTTTCTAACTTCCTGTTTTTGTCTTTCACAGGTCAGTCGGACTTTTTCACATTGAGGCATGTGCGTCTTTAGAAGCAGCTCTATTTATGATGTTATGCTCATGAGTCACACGTGCTCTGACATATGACTTATAATCTCTTTGCAGAGTGAAGACACTTTTAATACCCTCTGCTGTTTTTTTCTGAGTTAAACTGCTCCTCTGGCAGTTCAGAAGCTTAATGTTGCTTTTGAGGACGTGTGGTTTGTGTGTAAATGTGAGGTTTGCAGCAGGGCTGCAGTAATCAGCAGCATGTCCATTTGAAGCTGCTGCATTTGCTAGCAGAGGGGCATTTGGTGCTTCTAAAAAACATGAATTAAAAATTCATCCTGAAAGTAAAAAAAAAAAATTTACTTTGTGAGTCAAACAGGCCTCATGGACAATAAACCACCTTTAAAACAGCTTTAGATTTCTATTCTGATAACAGGAGTTTAAAAATGAAAATGTAGGACAAACATTTGTATTAATATGATCATAATCCACAATGTGTTGCTGCACAGTGGGAGACACATTTTATCAATAAACTCCATGAATATATATAATTAAACTAATTTTTAAAATTACATAAAAATTCTTAAATATTGTGTAACAACAAAAGATAAATGTACATTTTCAACATGACTGATGCTGTAAAATGGTATTTGTGAACTCATGCTTTGCTAGTTAAACTGAACTTAGGTGAAAATCAAACAAAAATATTGTAAAATAAAATAAATTTAAACAAGCAGCCCTGAAACTTGAACTTTGTTTATAATATATAATAATAATGTAATAATAATAATCTGGTATGTGTGTCAGACTGGACTTCAAGCTTTGTGAAAGTCCTAAATCAGCCTTAAACTCTCAGAAAACTAAATATGTCTTTTTATTGAAAGTTTACAACTACAACATACATTTACCTTGACATTTACTTGATTTAGATGCTGTCTAATAAAACAACAGTTGAAAACAACCGATGACCACATTCTTTGTTATTTGAAGAATTATCTTTCAAATATATTTGAAAATATGAGATCATCAACAGTTCTGCAAAAGAGTATTTGTCCTCTTACAGATTTGGGTAAATTAAGGTTGGAGGTCATGACTCACTTAACAATAAGAATGAGATGGGGGGGGGGGGGGGGGG